>CATNEM010000241.1:235000-362500 GCA_950096795.1 Macrostomum cliftonense | reverse complement strand
GATTCAGAAAATAACAAAAACAAACAGCCTCAGCCAATCAGATTCAAACTGACGCACAGTCGCCAGCTGATAACAAACAGCCTCAGCCAATCAGATTCAACTGACGCACATTCTCCAGCTCATAACAAACAGCCTCAGCTAATCAGATTCCCACTGACACATTCTCCAGCTGATAACAAACAGCCTCAGCCAATCAGATTCAAACTGATGCACATTCTCCAGCTGATAACAAACAGCCTCAGCCAATCACATTAGACTAGCATTGGTTCCTATCTATAAAAACCAAATTAACTACTGGTGAAGCGAATTTCTGTGGCTGTTAGCTAGTAAAGTTAAGAACCTGCTAAATTTTTATTTAAAATTAGATGGGAAATAGGCTGGAAAGGGGGTAGACAGTGACAAAAAGAAGCGGCGTTTTTGGCTTCCTTAATTACGAGTACGAGCTACCTGTGTCTAAGGGGTCTAGTGCGAATCCGGTAATTACAGCTGTCGGATCAGTAGTCCCGCTTCCCTAGCATGATCCTGTTGCTGCCCACACCCTTCTCTACCTATGTAATATTGACTTCTTCTTCAAGGCTCTTCAAGGCAGTGCCATTTCTGGATTTCGTTGCACGAGCGAGGGAGCGAGAGTGAGCGAGTCGTGCTCATTATTTTAGGTTCATCAAATATTAGTCAAGAGACAGATCCCACACTAGCAGAAGCTCTTAGGGCTTGAAACCGCTGCATCTCCAGTGTCTCTGGATATGTCTGTCCATCTCGTTCAATAATTGAAATACGGACAGAACGCATCGCCCCTTATGCGTCTCGCTGGCTTCTCAGATTGCCTCGCAATTTCAATATACGGGTATGCGCACTCAAATTTACTGATTTTCTCTTTCAAATTCTGCTTTGAAGGAATCAGAAAAAATCTGGTTTGGGTAAAGTTCCTGGATGGCCGTCAAGATCGGGTTGATTTGGGTCCTGGTGAAACTATGATAAATAATACATAAATCATAATGACAATGCTGGACATTGGTCAACAATGTGTTTCAATGGTAGCCATTCCACAGGCTCCTGAGTACATACAGAAAAGTACAGTCGAAGCACCCGACTCCAGTTCACAATTTCAACTTTGCAACTTTGCTCACGGAGAGAATAAAAAAATAGAAGAACTCAATTTGCATTTTTTGTCGCTCAGGGGCGCCTCAGAAAGGGGCCGGAGAAGGGTAGGGGGCGGGGTTAGAAAAATGGGGAATAAGGGAACAAGAGGAAGTGAGCGGACTGTGGGGGAAATTAGTTTATCTCTTCGCCCAAGTTATTAGCTCCGCTGTTTGCCTGTTCCTGCAACTGGCAGAAAAATATAGACTGTAGAAAAATGGTAACCAGTTAACACTGTACACGCTGTTAGGCGTTAGTGAAAGTGAATGATAACAAGATCACTGACTTACAGTTCCGCGTGCCCAGTTCGTTAAGCCGTTACAGTTTTATTGTATTATTCCTAACAGATATATATCAACCCCGCTCCATAAGCGGATAAAACTGGTTTGGAAAAGTAAAAATTGAATGAAAAAAATCTCGTGACTCAAACGGGATTTGACATTATTTGCATGCTCAGCTGGGGAGCTAAGCGGATACACGAACAGACAGGAGGGGGGAGGATTACAGAGGGACGGATTGAGATCGGCTTGAATGCTGCTGGCTCGTGGTTGAATTTTGTCGATAATAAATCACACTAGAATACGAAAACTGAGGCTTTCGGAACAGGGTAGTTACGAAAGTTGGATCAAGACAAACCAAAAAGGACAGAAAATAGAATGTGATTACATGTACGACTGAACAGTTCGAAAAAAATTTAATTAATTTTTTGTACATGTTAATTGCAGGAAAAAGGACAATAAAATGAAGATTTAAGTCGCTTAATACGAGACAGCACAGCTGTGGGATTTGCGTACAGTGGCACACAGTTGGACAGAGTCTACAAAGATAACACCAATATGGCTAGATACTTTTTAGTTTCTTGCAGCAAAAAAAGACCAGAAAAAACTGCCTGTGCAAAAAAGCATTTCAAGCTGAAGACACAACAAACAAACATAAAATCTTAACAACTTTTTTATGACCAAAAAACCAACGAAAAGGCAGATATAGCAGCCTGCACTGAAGGATAGGAGGAGAGGTAGCAGCATCAGCTGAAGGATAGGAGGAGAGGTAGCAGCATCAGCTGAAGGATAGGAGGAGAGGTAGCAGCATCAGCTGAAGGATAGGAGGAGAGGTAGCAGCATCAGCTGAAGGATAGGAGGAGAGGTAGCAGCATCAGCTGAAAGGGCGGGGGGAGAAGTAGCAGCATCAGCTGAAGGGGCGGGGGGAGAAGTAGCAGCATCAGCTGAAGGGGCGGGGGGAGAAGTAGCAGCATCAGCTGAAGGGGCGGGGGGAGAAGTAGCAGCATCAGCTGAAGGGGCGGGGGGAGAAGTAGCAGCATCAGCTGAAGGGGCGGGGGGAGAAGTAGCAGCATCAGCTGAAGGGGCGGGGGGAGAAGTAGCAGCATCAGCTAAAAGGCGAGAGGTGCCAGTCTACGAGCGTGCACTCAGTGAAGCGCAGAGAGGTGTGTCCACAATGCTTCACTAAAAAACGGGCATAGCAACTATGGAGTTTTTATTGCAATACGACAATTGCAGTATCGCATTGCAATAGAAAATAAAAAGAAAACTAGAAAAAAAACTCTGCAAGGAATGCCTTCAAAATCTAGGCAACCCAGCCCCGGATAATCCGCAACAGCTAAAAAATCCACACAAAAAGCCCAGTCAGAATGGATTAATCCTAGCTCCGGTCATGCTTGGCGAGAACGGATTAACCTTGGCCCACATGTACGCGTCGTTCAGGCCGATGGTGAACCGGCCGTCCTCCAGGTAGAACACGGGCCCCCGGATCCGCTTCTCCATGAAGAAGCAGTTGTCAAAGTCAGAGTGATAGGGCAGCGCGCTGCCAGCCGCAACGTCTTCGCCAACTTCAAGCCCAGTGCCGCCGGCGCACTTTCGCATCAGCTGACGCCAGACCGGGCGCATCTCCTCCGGCAGGGCGCGTTCGTCGGCGTTGCGTCCGCAGCCAGCCCGGCGCATCAGCTTCCAAGCGTGCAGCTCTTTGTCCAGCAGGGCGCCGGTCACTGCCCGGCCCAGCCCGGCCATCGCGTCTTTGTGCCGCTCGAAATGCAGCCGGGCGTGACGGAAAAGCGGCGCCACCACCGAGTGGTAGCCCTGGCGTATCGCTTTCAAGGCGCCCAGGTAGGTGGCCAGGAACAGCAGCTCGTTCTTCTCCTGCACCGCGGAGGCCTGCTGCAGTTTGCCGGTGCGCGCGCAGCTCATCAGCGACACCAACGACTCGACTGATTCGAGCGTCCACTGCGTGTCGCGATCGTTGAGAATCTCGCGAACGGCCGCCAAGCCGAACTCCAGCCCGGCCAAAGGATTCGGCGACAGCAGGTAGTGGCCGACGATGTCCAGCTGACGACGGAGTCGAGAAGCCGGCGGCGTCGACGAGGCATCCAACGAAGCTGACGACGCGGCCTCCGAGCGCATCTTCTCGGCGACCTCCAGGCAGGCGTCCAGGCCGGGCAGGCCCAGCACGCGGTGCACGGCGTCGATGTCGCTGGCGGAGCCGGAGAATCGGCAGGCGAAGGCCACCAGCAGGTCGCGGCGCTGGCTGTGCAGCTCCGCCAGCTTGGCCAACAATTCGGCGCGCCGTTTGACGTCGAGGCCTGGCAGACGGTCCAACCGCCAGCCGCTCCATTCGGCGGCGAAGTTGCGCAACCGCTGGTCGCACGATTCGACCCGGGTGGCCAGCCAGAGGGCCAGGTCCAGCTCGTTGCCTCGCAGCAGTTTCCCGACCGCCGCGTCCGCGTCGCCAATCGCCAGATGGCAGCAGGCGGCGTCCACTGGGGCGCCGCGCTGGAAGAGGCTGTCGGCCAGGCCGGCCCAGGCCGCTCGCAGCCGGTCCGGGTTGTTGCCGACGTGGCTCCGGCGCTGCTCCCTGGCGCCCTCGTCCGGGTCCTCAGCGGGCCCGGCGAACAGGCCCTCGTGCGCCGCCTGGGCAACCAGCAGCGCGTCGGTGAATTTGCCGCGCCGGCTAAGCAGCTGGGCGGCCGAGTCGGCAGCTCCGGTAGCCACAGAGAAGGCCACGAGGTCGTCGAGTTCCAGACTGCGCTGGCTGGCCGTATAGCGGCGGCAGAGCTCGCTCCAGAAGGCCTGCGACACGCCGGGCGCCAGGGCCAGGGCGCGCTCCCAGCGGCCGAGCTGAGCCTGCAGCTCGCAGTAGCGGCGCAGGTTGCCGCACCGCAGGTGAGCTGAGGCGGCGTCGCGCAGCTGACGATGTCGAGAAACTGGGCGGCCTGCCGTCGACACGGAGGCCAGCGACGCCGAGCCGGCGGCAGCCGACGACGCCGGCAAAGAGCACGAGGCGGCCAATTCGAGCTGCTGAGCTCGGGCCGCCTGGAACTTCAGCAGATCCTTGGCGGCAACGTAGCCCCCAGGTCGGCCGTAGGAGTCGCCAAGAGCGGCGGTCGGCGTGCCGGCCAGAGTCCGCTGCAGGTCGTGCAGGTTGGCAGCCGCTGGGCTGGCGTGCAGCAGCAGGGCCAGTTGGTCGACGCCGCAGCTGCTCTGTGCGTTGCTAACAACGCTGCCAGCGTCGCGAAGGAGCCGACGCGACTGACTGCCAGAGAGTGCCGGCTGGCCGGGCTGCTGCCTGAGCGCGGCCTCGGCGGGCAGGACGCAGGAGTCGGCCGTGCAGCGGAACAGCAGACAGGCGGGCAGGGGGCCGGCCAGCTCCGTCAGCGACCAGAGCCGCAGCGTGGAGTCCCGCGAGCAGGAGGCCAGCAGCATCGGTCGGCGCGGGTGCAGCGCTAGGCCGTAAACGTCGGCGCGATGATCGGTGACGGCGGCAAGGCAGGAGCCGTCCCGAATGTCCCAGCAGTGGATGTGGCAGTCCCAGCTGCCGGAGATGAGCATGTAGGCCAGCTCGGGATGCCAGACCAGGCCGCGCACCGGGCCGGTGTGTCCCTTGAGGTGGGCGACGCTCTTCTCGGCTGTGCAGTCCCACACCCGGATGGTGCCGTCGTCGGAGCCGCTGCACAGGTAGCTTTCACGCAGCGGAGACCAGCGGACGCCGAACACCTTGCTGGTGTGGCCGGTAAACACCCGATTGGGCCGGTCGCCGCCAGCGCTGGCCAAGTAGAAAACCCGGACGGCCTTGTCCTCGCAGGCCGTGGCGAGAATGTCGCGCGAGTGCTGGTGCCAGGCGACGCCGTAGACTGGCGCCGGGTGGCTCAGCCGGCGGGCCAAACGGCCGGACTCGTCGCGGACAACGCAGGTGCAGTCGGCCGAGGCCGAGGCCAGATGATGCGGCGCCTTGGCGCTCCAGCTGACGCAGTAGACCGCCTGCTGGCCGTGCTCGGTGAACCGGCTGTCGATGCAGCCTGTGGCGACGTCCAGAACGAAGATTCCGTTCTTGGCGGTGGCTCCGGCCACCCGGCCGCCGTCCGGGCTCCAGGCAATGCTGTACACGATGCCCTCGTTGTCCGGCGAGCTCTGCACCGGGGTGAAGCCGGCGCCGCTGATTCGCCAGAGTTTCACCGTGCCGTCAAAGCTGCCAGTTGCCAACAGATTCTCGTCGCGCGGGCTGAATTCGCAGTCGAAAACGGTCTCAACGTGGCCCATCTCGCGCAGGAAGTGCCAGTCGCGACGCTGAACATCGTATAGTCCGACCCCGCCGTCTAGAAATGCGCAAAGCAGCAGGCAGTCGGGCAGGCAGTAGCCGCCGACGGTTGTCGACGTTGTTGAACTGGTCGCAGTCGCTGTTGACGCCGTCGGGAACATCGATGCCGAACTTTTTGCCGGATCGCCGGCGTCTCCACCGCCCATCGCCGACGACTCCAGCGGTATTTTTGAATTCGGCGACGTCAGCACGCGCAGACTGCGGAAGCCGGACTTCTTCACCCGGATGCTGTCGATTGGCGTGGCCCGAGAGACGCTGTAGAGACGGAGGACGCCAGTGGCGGAGTCGCCGGCCACGAAGAGGCCCGGAGCGCTGGGCAGCCAGGCGAGGCTGTGCGCCGGCGAAGAGGCCGACGGCAGCTGGAACACCACGCTGGTAGTCTGCGCGTCCACGTCGACAAGTCTCAGGCCGTTGCAGCGCGAGTCAACCAGCAGAAAATTCGGCGACAAAGCGTCCCATTCGAGGCCGAGCACCGTGTCCTCGGTGTCCTCCTCGTCCTCGGCGAGATCGTCGTCAGCTTCAAGAAAGCTGACCCGACGCAGCGTTTTCTTGCCTGGCCGGACAATGCTCAGCGTGCCGTCCTCGTGGCCGAGGGCGATGCGCCCGGCCGACTCGCTGCAGTTGGTGGCTCCGGCCGGGTGCCAGCGATATACTGACACCTGGCTAGCCAGGGACTGCGTCTCCTTGTGCACCATCGGCGTCTGCGAGGCTGAGGCGGCGACGCTGTAATTCCAAAGCATCAATGGACCGGCGCCGTCGAGGAAGCCGACAGTGCCATGGCTGTGCGGCAGGAAGGAGGCGCAGCGAGGCTGCATTGGCTCCGGCAGGGTCAGACGGACCAGCGGCGCCTGTTTGCGCACATTCCAAACTAGCAGCAGCGGGTCCAAGCTGGCCGACACGAACAGATCGACATCGGCCGGGTGCCAGTTCAACGAGGTGATAGTTTTCTTGTGCTGCGCCATGACGCTCACCAGCTGGTAGGGCCCGCCTGGCCGCCACTGCTCGTAGACGTAGACGGCCAGAGTGGCGGCGAAGGCGAACCGGCTGGCGTCTGGCGAGCAGGCGAGGGTGTCGGAGCTCCAGGGCTGACAGCCGGCCTCCAGCAGGGCCAGCTGGCGCACCTGGCACGGCATGGTGTAGGGAAACACAGTGCTCATCATGGCTGCTCAGGCAACGATTAGCCGCTGATTCTCTCGCGACGGGTTGGCGGGTCTAAAAGGGGTGAATGAGCTTCAGTCCTGCTAGCAGCTTTACGCCCGACTCCCTTCCTCCCCCTGGCCCAACAACCCTCCTGAGTTCGTTTTCCCCTTGTCCCCCCCCATTCCTCGGCTAAGGCCTTCGCGGAGAAATTGTTTTTGCATTGGCTGGCAACTGCTGCAGCGAATGCGGGCTCCGTTCGAATCGAGAGGAATTTCTCCCAAGCTGTCTCTCTCTCTCTCTCCCCGGCTCTCCTCCCTATCAGTATTGGAATTCGTGTGTGTTTGCTGACGCCGGCTGCTGTCAGGACAGTTAAAACAGTGACACAGAGAGACAGCAGGACAAGAAGACGGAATCTAGCAGATCCTCATCCAATCACCCTAGGGGAGCAGGAAGGCTAAGAAATGGTGGGAGAACAATGGGTGAGCTTTAGGCGGTCTTTAAGTGGGAACGAGAGGTTGGATGCTGTAGGGCGGAACGAAGCAAGAGATTGGTGTGAGGCAAGACGTTCCTTTGACGATGGGAAAGAAAGACGAGAGCAGGAACGATGTGAGATCGCAAGATTCAGCAATCTGCCGCTTCCGCGCGTGGGGAAGGGATTTGACAGCGCACTCGCGTTGAGACCAGCGCGCCGTGGCAACATGTTACTCTGCTTCTGCTTGCTTGGGAATAGTGCGCGCTAGGACAAATAGGCAGGCTGCAAAACAACTCTCACCCTATGTTTCTTCTAGACTTCCTTTCTGGCAGTTTTGTTAGTATTATATTATTGTAATTTCCTCAACATTTTTATTTGTTTTCGATTGCGTTAAGCTTTATTTTCTGCTATAAAAAACTTCTACTAATATTCTGAGCGGATGTAAATCTGTTTATTTAATTTGGCGCTTTTATTATCCTCCCTGTCTGGCTAGGGACATAATCGATAAATTTTCTCCCAGTATTTCCTGAATCCCGCGCGCCAGCTGTCTTCCACTTGGATTGGAACGCTTATTATTTTTGTTGTATTTCACTTTTCCTATTTCATTTTCGTAGAAAATCACTAGCGGGCGGGTCAGTCAGGCAAGGCTAATTAAAGTATTCCGAATTTAATTTAGCAGATTCTATTAGCGCTATATTCAAATCCAGGGGGGACAGTATTGCTTAGCCACGCCCTACAGAAACTCAACATCACTGAGGAGTGAGGAAGCTGGGTAAGACTTTTAGATACGGATTAAAGCCTCATGGAGACCCCATCACTGAGCAGAGAATCGTCTGGCTAAATGCCCAGTTAGAACGAGTTTTTACTGTGCTCAGGCGCTCCACGCCACCTTGCCCAGACTTGAGGAGAAAGTCTTTTTCACTATTCTCCCCTCTTCCATCAACATAATAATAATAACAGACGCTGACAGGTAAACCTGTAGCGCGGGTGCTGATGCAGGTGAAGACTGCACACCCGTTGCACCTGAAACACTCTCGGGCATGGTAGGCACCCCACTGCCAGCTCCATTTTGTATTTTGAACCTGCCTGGCGAACAGGGAATCTTCACTCACAAAGCCGCACAGTGACAGGATAAGATGGGCCTGCTTCAGGATCAGTTATTACCCAGCATATGCTGGTACCCAATTACAGCTGGGTGGACTGAAGCAATGCAGGATAAAGTGCCTTGCTCAAGGGCACAAATTGTCTCCTAGGGGCCGGGACTCGAAACCACGACCTTCTGGTCATAAGGCAGGCGCCCTAGCCACTAGGCTACAACTCCACATCAACATACCCAGTGTCAGCGCCCGAGGCTTGGGAGTTTCGATCGTTTCTACGGATGAGGAAGTCTCTGAGGGAGGGGGGGGGTTGAGGGGAAGATCATTCGATTCCGCTGTCAGCCCCCGGGGGGGAATCTGGGATCAAAGTTTGCTTTTCCATTTTGCTAGGCGTCCTTGGTGTTCGGTTTCTTTGTCAGGAGGTTCGCATGACAATCGAACCCGGATCAGCAATTGGATCTCTGGCTGTCTGTTGTGAGGGCAAATTTGGATCAAGCATATGGAGCAAATTGGACTGAATGCAGGGATTTTTTGGAGTTTAAAAAGCAAGGGATTAAATAAAAAAACTTATGGCATCAGAGATTTTTATTACCTAGTTAGAGCTCGTTAAAATCTAAAGAACTGAAAGGAAAGTTTTCTTTATCCATTTCAACCGCCTGCTCATGCCCGCAGCTCGGGACTCGGCAGAAAACTCCAACCCCAACCCCTGCGCTCAGCAGCTTCCCCATTGCCGTTCCCTCTTTTAGAAGAAGCCACTTTCTCCTCGGTCGATGTCAAACACTGGGGAATGAGGGAGGGGGTGGCTGGGACTGGGTAGGGGAGAATTTATCCGCGGAGAGGTTAGAGGGAACACGAATGCGGCCTAGCAGGATAAGCCCCGCCAGCTACCATTCCGTGTGTCTCACAGGCATGATCGAGTGAAGACTTTGGTGTGAACAGACACGGCGAGGGAAGAGAAGAAAAAACTGGTGGACAAGCTGCGGACTGGGCAAAAGAGGAGAATTGTCAAACCTGGGGAATAGCGGGCCCTACTCTTTCAACAGTTCTCAGCCATCTCGCCCTCTGTTGGACTATTAGCCAGATAGGAGGCGCAAGATTGAGCGGATGATCGAGGATCGGGCATTGAGATAGATTCGTCTGCCGGCTCACAAACCGCCGCAGAACTGGCTGTGCAAAGTCCGCCCTGGCTTTGCTCACCAAAACCAAATTAACTGATAAAGTTCGCCTCATTCGGGATGCCCAGCTGCCGGTCTGTAAGCTTCCCCTGGGAGGCGCCTCGGTTATAGGGAACAGTTGGGAAGTTAGGACAGGAGGGTAGGAAAATTGATCTCAAAGTTTTTTAGCCTAAAAATATATCGATAATCTTTAGGGAGAATCTGCTCACTCGTCTCTAACTGACTGACTGACTGACTGACTGACTGACTGACTGACTGACTTACTGACTGACTGACTGACTGACTGACTGACTGACTGACTGACTGACTGACTGACTGACTGACTGACTGACTGACTGACTGACTGACTGACTGACTGACTGACTGACTGACTGACTGACTGACTGACTGACTGACTGACTGACTGACTGACTGACTGACTGACTGACTGACTGACTGACTGACTGACTGACTGACTGACTGACTGACTGACTGACTGACTGACTGACTGACTGACTGACTGACTGACTGACTGACTGACTGACTGACTGACTGACTGACTGACTGACTGACTGACTGACTGACTGACTGACTGACTGACTGACTGACTGACTGACTGACTGACTCATTATTGCTTTTAAAAAGTGGCAAAATTACGGTACTCATAGTAGTAGAAAATTAAATGGGAAACTTTTTCACGATAAAAATTGTCTCTGTTAGCATTTAGTCATGCATACTCGTTTGCAGCTGGCCGGCTGTATTTGTATGGGGGAATGACTGACATATTTGCTGTAAAATTCCACAGGCGGACAGCCAGTATAGGATGTGTGCTCAAGAATTATAACTCCTAAAAAAGCCACTGTTTGAGTCGGCTCCGCCCACTCTGCTCAAATATTTGTGACAATGTTGAAGACTGACTTCGTGCCAACTTTGGCAACTCTTAAAATACCTGTGTTCATCTTAGCTTCATCTTAATGCTTACAAAGTTGAATATTAGCTTAGTTTAATTTAGCTTAGTTTAGTTTAATTTAGTTTAAGTTTAGTTTAGTTTAGTTTAGTTTAGTTTAGTTTAGTTTAGTTTAGTTTAGTTTAGTTTAGTTTAGTTTAGTTTAGTTTAGTTTAGTTTAGTTTAGTTTAGTTTAGTTTAGTTTAGTTTAGTTTAGTTTAGTTTAGTTTAGTTTAGTTAGTTAGTTAGTTAGTTAGTTAGTTAGTTAGTTAGTTAGTTAGTTAGTTAGTTAGTTAGTTAGTTAGTTAGTTAGTTAGTTAGTTAGTTAGTTAGTTAGTTAGTTAGTTAGTTAGTTAGTTAGTTAGTTAGTTAGTTAGTTAGTTAGTTAGTTAGTTAGTTAGTTAGTTAGTTAGTTAGTTAGTTAGTTAGTTAGTTAGTTAGTTAGTTAGTTAGTTAGTTAGTTAGTTAGTTAGTTAGTTAGTTAGTTAGTTAGTTAGTTAGTTAGTTAGTTAGTTAGTTAGTTAGTTAGTTAGTTAGTTAGTTAGTTAGTTAGTTAGTTAGTTAGTTAGTTAGTTAGTTAGTTAGTTAGTTAGTTAGTTAGTTAGTTAGTTAGTTAGTTAGTTAGTTAGTTAGTTAGTTAGTTAGTTAGTTAGTTAGTTAGTTAGTTAGTTAGTTAGTTAGTTAGTTAGTTAGTTAGTTAGTTAGTTAGTTAGTTAGTTAGTTAGTTAGTTAGTTAGTTAGTTAGTTAGTTAGTTAGTTAGTTAGTTAGTTAGTTAGTTAGTTAGTTAGTTAGTTAGTTAGTTAGTTAGTTAGTTAGTTAGTTAGTTAGTTAGTTAGTTAGTTAGTTAGTTAGTTAGTTAGTTAGTTAGTTAGTTAGTTAGTTAGTTAGTTAGTTAGTTAGTTAGTTAGTTAGTTAGTTAGTTAGTTAGTTAGTTAGTTAGTTAGTTAGTTAGTTAGTTAGTTAGTTAGTTAGTTAGTTAGTTAGTTAGTTAGTTAGTTAGTTAGTTAGTTAGTTAGTTAGTTAGTTAGTTAGTTAGTTAGTTAGTTAGTTAGTTAGTTAGTTAGTAGTTAGTTAGTTAGTTAGTTAGTTAGTTAGTTAGTTAGTTAGTTAGTTAGTTAGTTAGTTAGTTAGTTAGTTAGTTAGTTAGTTAGTTAGTTAGTTAGTTAGTTAGTTAGTTAGTTAGTTAGTTAGTTAGTTAGTTAGTTAGTTAGTTAGTTAGTTAGTTAGTTAGTTAGTTAGTTAGACTAGTTAAGACTAGACAGACTGCAAGTGAACCGCAAAGGAAAATGAGTACTCAGCTTTACTCATCAGTTGTCTGCATGAACAGAATCCAAAGCATTGGCTAATTTGCAAGCACTCCAGACAACATGAATGGCCCTTCAGCTCCACTCTGATCTAATTGCGACCTAACACAAAATAGACCTGCGCACAAAATCGAACTCTGAAGGGTCACATAAGTCCCTCTGTAGGTGACCAGATAGACAGCTCGTTCATGGACGTTTGCCACGGATTGTTAGCATGTTTATCAAGGTAAAAAATATTAAATTCAAGAGACATTATTCAACTGCAAAATAAGCACTAACCTACGAGGTATCCGAACTTCCCATGTCGAATTCCCTAAGAAATCGGGAGATAGAACAAAATCACGCAATCGTTCTGTAAATTTGCGCTTTTTACTAGCCATACTTATTCTTCCAGTCCAGGTATGCAGAGGTGCATTAGCATTGGCTCGTACGCATATGTAATAACTCCAGCCTGCCAACTATCTGTCAGTCAGTACGAGTAAAGTAAAATAAACTTAGCCCAACAAAATTTTTGAGCTAATACGTTGTTTGACGGGTGGCAAAGGAAGACTGGGCGAGAGAGAGAGAGAGAGAGAGAAGCGCATTAAAGTGCTTTCCCGTGGCGATGAGAGCCGTCTAGATCTGGCCAGAGAGAGCACAATACAAAATCTCTTCTGCCCAACTCCCCAATTTTTTTTACCTGACGTGCTTCTGACGCGCCTGAATTTCTGCAGCAGCTAAAATACACTCGCTGCAGGCGGAAAAATTCTGCGAAACCCATGCAGGTTAATTTTCCTCGCTACTGAGCAACTCAACTGCTTCAAGGTCACAAAGGGCTTTTTTCAGCTCATTATACTTGTAATATCTCATTAGATTTTTCCTTAAAAATCGATTTGAACTAAGCTTAAGCAGATTTTTCTTTTGAATAGCAAGAATTACACTAGAACCACAACCGGAAACGAGAGGGACAGTTTCTCCAAACTCAGCCTAAGCCAACAAGAAAAAACGGAAGCAAAAAAATTGTAATCTACAATGTTACAATTGCCAATGCAAGTTTATCGAGTGCAAGCCGCTTTTTGCTGGTTGATTTGCTGCTGCTGCTGCTGCTGGTTGGCCTCTGGCCAGCTGTCGGCTGAACAGCAAAGACTGGCGCTGGACTTTCACAACGAGCTTCGGGCATCGGTGGTGCCGTCAGCGGCAAACATGCGGATGCTTGTAAGACTGAGACACTTTGCTGCATTAAAAAATCTATATCTATTTTTGAGTATTGAGCCTTAAAAAGAATTTTCTAGCTCTCTTCCTTGCAAACCAAATTCCTGTCAGAGTTGGTCCAGTCACCTTGCCGCACTGGCCCAAGCCGCCGCTGACAGGTGCGTCTTTGAGCACAACTACGGAGGCGAATACGCCGGCCTAGGCGAGAATCTGTACCTTGGCGGCGCCGATATCAAGTCCGCCGTGATGATGTGGTACACTGAGGGTGAAAATTATAATTTTGCTACGGGCTCGTGCAAGCCGGGCCGCTATTCGACATACACTACCTGCGGTCACTGGAGTCAGGTAAGCGCGATCATGTAATCGTTACGTTATGTATTCGCAGTTGTATACAGTTGATGTATAATTAAATGATGTACATTTAAGGTGCAACGGCGTAAGCGCATACTTTTGGCTAGCAATAGCATGCAAGAAGTCGGAAAATTTCGACTCTGTTGAACGTCACTGATTGGCTGGCGATGAAGGAGGGTGGGTGGGTGCAAAACCTCTGTTAGTGCTGAGCATAACCAGTGGAGATTGGGGCGTTCCACAACGCCGAAAAGACACATCGCCGAAAAGACACATCGCCGAAAAGACACATCGAAGAAAATCTAAGCATCCCGCCAACCAATCAGCGAGGTGGGAGAGAGTCCAACATTTCACTACTAGCATTCTTTAACCAATGTACTAGCGACTAAAGTGCAACATCTCTAAGAATAGGTATGCTATAATGTGTAAGAAAGACTTTGCCGAATGTGGCATCTCCGATGCAAAGTAAATTAATATACAAAGCAATAAGTCTGGCATTGCACAACGATGAGAGACGTACCCCCTAAAAGTGCAGGTGCTTTTTTCCAAAATCCCATTTGTTTCGGTGGCAAAGTAAGTTTTCTGGGATTAAATTAAATCTGTGTGAACGCAGCCGAGTTCTTTCTCTCGTCTATTTTTAAATTCGGCTTGGTAATTTGCATGCAGTGTTCTTTGAATATTAAATCTTCATGCTCAGCTGCAGCAAATACCAAGTGGAAATGCTCCCCGCTTCAGGTGGTCCAAGCCAGCGTTGCCAGCGTCGGCTGCGGCCTGAGGAGCTGCTCCGGATCCAATTTGATCGTCTGCGAGTACAACAGGGGGTAATGAGGGGAATTCTCAATGTTTTGCACTTTTATTTCTAATTGCTAGTGATCTAAGGACAGAATGCTTCTGAAGTCAGTCCGTTAAATTGGTGGATTGAGAGACTGTGAATTTGCTTGGTAAATTCTACTTTTACTACACACCCTCGTGCGCAGAGAGGTCCAACCGCCTTACGCAACCGGCAAGCCCTGCTCGCAGTGCCCGTACTTCGCATTCTATTGCTACAGAGGCCTCTGTCTCACTAGCGCACAACGCAACGCGCTGGCAACTCCATCGACCGCGGGTGAGTGTTCACAAAAAATCTGGAGCTTAATTTCTGTTTGAATGCGATTTCCTATTTTTTGAGTTGTCAACAGCTGCAAAGCCTACTGAATAGTAGACTGATTAGCGCATTGTCAGTATTATTTGCTATGGCATCTTGAAACTATAATTGTATTGCGCGTGTGCATTGAGTCCGGAATCCCGGATCCTGGGTAAGGGGGGGAGGCAGTACGGAAGGAAGTAGAGAAAACTCTGCAGATCAGAAAGAAAGGTGTCGATGAGTCAGCACTCTGTAGCTTTCTCGATTTCTGCCTTGTTTTTCCCCTCTGAGAGCGGGGGGGAGCTGTTGAAGCAGACGGCGGAAATTTTGCCAGCGCTTTGTCTTCCAGGCTTGTGCAGTAAAAGCGGAAACGCGCGAGTTATTTGGCCAATGCGAGCAATCGTTAATTTTGATAAAAATTACACATCTTATGCTTGCTACAATTAAAGATTGAAGCGCCTTTCAACCTATTCGTTTTAAACGGTCAAGATTAAGCATGATTAGTCGCTATTAAAAGAAAGTTCAGATGATAACCAGATAAGCTCTCTCGATGAAGCTCATATTAATACATAATACAGTGAGCCCGTTGGCTGCTTGAAAGCTGCTGTTGATGAGCGAGCAAGATGCGATACCCCCATCCGACTTGCTTCACAGGCCCAGCAGCCTATATACCGTATCGATAGCAAACCAATGATGCCGGGAAAGGGATGCTGGATGATGAGGTGACAATATAAATAAAAGAACGCAAAAACGTGAGTCAGTGGCAGCATTAGCTCCCCATTAATTTTTTTGCGAGGAAAACGAGAGTAAAGAGAAGGTGAGAGAGACGGTTTTACAGAGTGGTTCACGCAACTGCACCCGCAATAAGCGGTCGAGGTTATCTCCTCCTCGGAGGGTTAAGCTAGACGCTGATGCAGATGAATGACGACCAAGTGCTTTGCTCGGAGGCATCCCGAGTGCCGACCCCAATATAATGGGCCTCGCAGCACCAGCCCCTTCTACCCGATTCCGCCCCCTGCCAAATCCCATGGCTAAAGCCATACTTTCCCTTTCCGTGCAGATCCAGGGGATTCATTTCCAGGTGAAAAATTCTCACACTCGGAGAGGGGCCCAATCTGAGGGCATTGGAGAAAGGGAAGCTTGCGGAACCTTGTGGAATAAGAATAATGGGGAGGGGACAAAATTTTCGATTCCCTAAAACCCGCCCGTCCGCCCACCCAGTCTCGATGAATTTCCTACTTTGTCCCCCCCCCTCTGTCCAGGTCTCCGCTCCGCCCCGGTTCGCTGGTTCCCAAAGCCCGAGACTCTTTCGCTTTTTTAAAAATCCACAACTCCCCAATGTCTGCCCGCTTGTCAGTCAATCTTTTTCCTATAAAGCCAATAGCAGGAACCAGCAAAAAGAGGATAGGGAGTTGGGGAGAGCGAAAGAGGGTTTAGGAGCCGGAGGTAGTTGGAGGAAGAGGTTGGCAGAGACCTGGCTGTCCCGTCGGCAGCATGAAATCCACCATCCACTCGCGGCGGCCTCCAAGGCTGCTCCCTCATCTCGGTATGGGAGGCGATTTCCTAACTCAGCTGCTTCCTTCCTTCTGCACACGCTCAGGTATCCGGAATAAGGGGAAATTCGGAGGATGGGGTGGCCAGCCAGCTGGCTAAACTGGAGAGGAAGTGGGCCTGCCTCCCGACACTGCATTTCCCAGCTTCCTCCCTTCCCACTTCCTGCTCCCTTCCCCCCCGTGGTCCAGCACCGGCAGTTTCCTCCTGACCGTCCCCAACTCTCAACCTAGCTACGGCCCAAAGATCCCAATGGCTTTTTTCTGCAATCTCCCAACCTATACCACCCCTCATGGGCTCACTTCCTTCCTTCCTTCCTCCACCCTCATCTTCCGCCCTCATATTCATAAGCTTTACGTATATTGTATGCATTCATAATATGGTCTTACTCTCTCGCTTTTCTCCTAGCTAGACTATCGTTCCACTTCGCCCCTATCCGGAGGAGAGGTGAGGATGAGGAAGGATGCGGAAAAAGACTGTTGGGGGGGGGGCATGCAATGAGAACTCGCCTTGAGCCCGCCCCAGATTCTGGCTCAAGGCTACCCTCCTCATATCGAGCCTCAATCCAACTCTTTAGACCCGTGTCGTTGCATGTTCGGTCTTGTCTGTGGATTTGGTTGGCTGTGAATCCAGCTTTCTAGGGTTGAGGTTGAGGTGGTGGCCCCACTCCACTCTCTCACTTGCGCTCACACAAACACGTCACCCGGCCACGCGAGCGACTCCACCTCAAAATTTTCTTTCTCTTTTACTTGCGCAGTCCTAACAGACGCGCGCCGACTTAGCGCTATAGATTTCAATAGAACGGGGGGTGTCGGAGGGAAGGAATAAAAACTGACTAAAGCTAATGAAAGGCTATGGATTGGGGGGCGAGAGCCTCAGGGGTTGTCGGTGGAGAGAGGGGTGCGGAGGAAAGAGGTTGGAAGAGCGACTAACCCTCTACCCCCGGCTGACCCGCACGCACGGATGGCGTGCTGGGGTGAGGGGGCGGAGGGTAGACTAGAAGGACAGGTCTAAGAGAAAGGATGGCTAAGAGCATAGCGCGGTTTAAAGGAGGCGGAGGACGGAGGGGTGGGTACGCACGGACGCGTACAGCAGGAAGCGTATGGCTCATGTGCTCCGGTGCTTCCTGCCTCAACTGGCCCCTAAACCCAAAAGCTAGCGAGCCCTCTCTCTCTTTCCTCCCTCACCCAACCCCCCATCCACCCAGTTCGGGCCTGACTTCCTGCTTGCCTTGATTATGGGTGGGGTGTCCCCGCTAGAGCGGAAATGAATCCTACCGACTTCCGCTGTTTAATAAGGCTCGGCGGATTCGCTCGCTTCCGCTCCGCTCCGAGCTGCAGGAAATCGAAGCCCGACTGGATTGGCCTGTCCGCTCCAACTTCCTGCTCCTTAAAACCCTGCCACTTCCTGTTCCATTTTCGGGTCTTCATTTAACCGTAGCCCTGTTTACCAGAGAGCTGAGCTCTGAGGCCACACAAACCCGGAGAGACGACGAGAAGCCCAGTTGGAGGAGGCAGAGCCCACCCGGTCCCTTGCCAGTGAGCACAGGAAAAAGCGAGAATTGCACTGTCGCATAGGCCAAGCTTTTATAGCCAGAGAGAACTGCCGTTGTCTCTGTATAATCTTATTTTAAACAAGCGGCGAATTTTTATGATGGAAACTGAATCGCCGGCGGCTAGCGAAGAATTGCGCAATCATGGCCACAGTCACAACCGCAGCAATCACAGTCGGCACAGCAGCGGCGGCGACAGCGTCGACGGTGTAGGCGACAGTACCAATGTCAACGCCGCCAGCAACAACAACAACAACAACAATAATAGCAGCCATCCGGACGCAGTGGTCGAGCCGGATTTCTCTTCAGAGGATGGCGACTTCGGATCAGAGATTGGAGGCGAGGAGCCGAGCGCTTGGGTGAGTATTGATTTTCTTAATTATGTAAAATACGAGTATTCATTAAATTGTAAATTGAATTTAGCCCAGTCAAAGGTTTTTAAATAATTTTTTTGCCCAGAACGTGGCCACCGATAAGGGTATCCTCTTAAAAAATCAAATCAATTATTAAAATCATTCGCAAATCTGCGGATTAAAATAATGTAAGTAACACCAGGAACGATGAAGTTATGGATCTAACGACCTGTTGTTGGTTCGAAGGCTGTCATTTAAACTAAACTGTCATTAAGGTCTAAAACGTGTCATTTTAGGTCCATCAAAGCGAAATTTCGTATCTATCAGGCGTCATCTCGGATCTATCAGAGCGTCATTTCGGGTCTATCGGGCGTCATTTCGGGTCTATCAAGGTGTCATTTCGGGTCTATCAAGGCGCCATTTCGGGTCTACCAGGCGCCATTTCGGGTCTACCAGGCGCCATTTCGGGTCTATCAGGCGCCATTTTGGGTCTATTGGGCGTCATTTCGGGTCTATTGGGCGTCATTTTTGGTGCAAAAACCGTGTCATTTTAAGTTAAAAGAAGTGTTTTTGCATCGAATGTTTGTCTTTTGTATCTGAGGGTCCTTTATAGGTATTGCGGATGGAACTTGGGATCTCACAATAGTTCAGTCTTGAATAATGATCAGTAAAATTTACCATTTGAATGTGAAATTCATGAAAACGCCTAGACAAACTGCGCAAAAAAGTAATCCACGGAGACTCACAGAAAAGCTCATGAAATGAAGATTGAAGGCTAGAGACTCTGCTCTGAACAGGAATTCCAGGAAGTCAAATGGATGGGTTCGTGTCCTTTTGTAGATTTAAAAAAAGTTCATAGCTTACTTCGAATGTGCGAACTTTTGCATACAATATAAGTGCAAACTGTGAGCAATGCTAAATTTATATTTGACTCAATGAGCCAGCCATGCTTTACCATTCAAGAACGCTTTCTTAAAGACTGATTGATTATGTTTGTTTATTTGCTGCATGTTTTACGAGTATACAAGGGCAATGCCAATCCCAAAAGACGCGTGTTAGATCCCAAATGACAACCGTTAGATCCCAAAGGACAACCGTTTAGATCCCAAATCATCCAAATGACAACCGTTAGATCCCAAATGACAATCGTTAGATCCCAAATGACAACCGTTAGATCCCAAATGACAATCGTTAGATCCCAAATGACAATCGTTAGATCTCAAATGACAGCGGTTAGATCCTAAATGACAACCGGTAGATCCCAAATGACAACCAGTAGATCTCAAATGACAATCGTTAGATCCTAAATGACAATCTTTAGATCCCAAATGACAGCGGTTAGATCCCAAATGACAACCAGTAGATCCCAAATGACAATCTTTAGATCCCAAATGACAACCAGTAGATCCCAAATGATAACCGGTAGATCCCAAATGACAACCGGTAGATCCCAAATGACAACCGTTTATATCCCAAATGACAAGCGTTAGACTCCAGATGACAACCATCAGATAAAAAATTATAACTCTATTTGATCCCAAACAAGTTCATGTTAGATCCCATAACCGCACCCGTTGATTAAAACCGATTCCCTTGTGACTGAAAAGACACCAGTCCAGTTAAATTAAAAATGACAAGCCGCTAGCCTTCCACAGCTAACAATTTTATCAATGTAAATATAATTGCAGACAGACGGGCACAGAGTGATATAGATAAGAATCAGTGGGAAGGTGCCGCTTAAGAAGGAAAAAAATAGGGGAAAAATTACACAAGTAATACTCTACCAACTCCCCGTGCCTTGAACCCCCATTCCACGAGGCGGGAAAAATAGTTTTTTTACAACTTCCTTATAGTTATAGCTATTTATACCGTTTCTTCTACTTAATTTGTTTGAGTGGCCCTATTTATTTCTCTATTCCATGGGGGCAATAAATGCTGTCTAATTGTTCCATTATTTAAGGTGCGTGTCATTCTGAATTGCCCAACTGCGCTTTAAGCATTCTGTTGACAGTGTCCAGTTCCTAGATGTATGCAGGCTGGGCTGCTTTAAAAGAGATAAGATCTCTAGGCAATTTTAGGGACAACTGAAGTCTTCGGAATTTTCTCTAGCAGTCTATTTTTTGTGCCCTAAAATTATTCCCTAAAGGTTGGCGTTTTATTTATGAAAATTTTTTTTCTCTCCAGTGGTCAAAATAATCAAAACTGAACTTTGCCAGTCTACCTATTATTTCTGCTCCTATTAACCTATTTTGCTCAGGTGGTTTACATTCAAAGTACTACCGGTATTTTATAGACTACTTTCCTCAGTCAAAATGATTTCAAATCTCTTTGGCTTGAACTTAATTGAAATTTTACTAAATTAACTTTGTTTACCCAGCCTAATTACGTATGAATAATTATCCCATAAAATCCCATAAGGCCTTCATCCGTCCCCGAGCTCAAATATTTAACCAACGCACCGAATGACCGAATGCAGATCGCCCGCGCCAGCCAGCGACTATGCGAAGACTCTCAGGGCGCGACTGCCGGCATTGGCGTCGGCGGAGTCGGCGGAGTCGGCGGTCTGGGAGCCGGCGGCCCGGAGGACGGCACTTCGCCGCCGTTGCAGGGCGAGGTGAACGTCACCCTGTGGCAGTTCCTGCTCGAACTGCTGATGAGTCGGCAGTACTCGCACGTGATCCAATGGACTAATCGGGAGGGCGAGTTCCAGCTGCTCAGGGCCGAGGAGGTCGCCCGCCTGTGGGGCATGCGCAAAAACAAAAACCATCGGATGAACTATGACAAATTGTCGCGCGCGTTGCGATATTATTACCAGAAGAACATCATCAAGAAGGTGCAGGGTCAGAAGTTTGTGTACAGATTCGTTGGCCTCAGCGATAGTATTCTGCGAGCGCCGCAGTCGCTCAGCTCGGCAGCTGCCGCAGCCGCCGCCGCCAACGCCGCCGCCGGCCTGACCAATCCGTCTGATTGCGTCAGCCCCAAGCTGGAGGCTGTTGATGACGACCTGCCGACCTCGCCGCAGCTTGAGGAGCCGTCAGCGACAGTTCAAGTTCCAATGCTTCATCATCAGGCGCAGCAGCCGAAGGCTCAGCCGCTAACTCCGCCAACTCAGCCGGCGTCAGTCAACGCTAGGAGGCTGTGGCAAGGCGGTCATCACCATATTCAGCACCAGCAGCAGCAGCATCAGGGTCTGGATCTTAGCCTGCCGCACGCGACCGCTGCGGCCGCTGCTCTGCTTTCGGCATCAGCGGCATCGGCAGCGCCTCAAACGCCGCAGCCGCCTCCTCCTCCGCCGCCGCCGCCGCCGCCGCTTCACACCCCGGTTGTATCCAAGCGCCTCCGAGGGTCCACCGAATCAGCTGGTACCGTCAGCTCCCCGGAGTCGCCGCCAGCCAAGAGGCCCTGCTGCGCCTGCCGCTGTCACGAAACGATGCAAGCTGAGTCGCCAGCAGCAGCGGCGGCAACTGTCTCAACTCCACGAATTAAAACCGAGCCAACAGCGGCGGCAGCGGCAACAGCAGCAACAGAAGCAGCAGCGGGAGATTCAACAGATGGCGTCGGCTTGCCTAGCAACTACATTCAGTGGCTGACGCTCGAACTTGCTGGCGGAGCTGCCGGCCTGGCCGGAGGCGGCGGCGCCGGCGGTGTCGCTGGTGGAGGCGGCGGCGGCGGTCCGTCCTTCCTTCACTCTAGCCGTCACGCGGCCAACATGAAGAAGCTGGCTGAGCACATCCGACTACAGAAGATGTTGAAACGGCCGTCGGAGTCCGGCATGACTGCCGTTAGCAGCGCGCCAAGCTCGTCAACGCCGTCCTCAGCAGCAGCCTCGCACAGCCTGAGCCATCATCCGCATCATCACGCCGCCGCAGCAGCCGCCGCCGCCGCAGCCTCGTTTCATCAAAGCAACGGGTCGCCATTCTCGCCGCCCGGCTGCGTGTGGATGCCGGTGCCGGTGGCGATGCTCTCCCAGCTCTGGGCCGGCCAAGAGGCCGCCGCAGCCGCCGCCGCCGTTGCCGCCTCCTCGGCCGCCGCCGCTGCAGCAGCCGCCGCCGCTGCCAATACTTCAACAGCGCCCTCCTCTTCAGCGTCCGGCGGAGGATTGGAGGATCAGGGAGATTAACTTGACAGGAAGCGAGCAGGCTGTTCCTGGCGTCACGTATTCGGTTGTGTTTTTTTTACTAATAGGAGTTGCCACCTGCCTAAGCAAATGGAATTCATCACATACTGTAGGCTTTTCCTGTCAACGTGGAATTTTTTCAAAACTCTGCAAAAGTGTACTTTTTGTTGCAGCTAAGATTTCCCACTTACTGTGTTGTTTTTTTACTCTAATGTTGTTTTCTTTTCTATTGTACGTAATAGTCTGATAAACAAAATCTTTCTTCATGTACTTTTCGAAGCTTTCTCAACGTTCTTTGCATGTAGAGAAGAAGGATGCGGTACATAGCAGGGGCAATTACAGCAGTGCTATGCTCAATAAGCTTAGCCTCTACTGTTAGTAGGATTGACCAGGTCTGGCTGTCTGTGTCCTTTGCCCAGCCACAACAATTGGCAAAATGATTTGAACAATTCAAAAAATTTTTTTCTTTGTTGCTTTGTTATTTATTTTTCTATCGGCCTAAACTTGGAGCTGTCTCTTCTACAGTCTTTTATATTATCTATTCTGGTTATCTTTGCACTCTGCCTAAACAACATGCATTCCCACACTATTTGTAGGTCCCAAACTGTACATAACAGCAAACGTCTGAAAAACTAAAATTGAAGTACAATTTTAAATAAAATATGATGACAACACAGTTTGACACGAAATGACGGCACCATTTTTGCATCCGATATTTTCTCATTTATTTTCCGAGTGTTTTAAACAACACTTTATATAGTGAACTAACCAACTGACTTTGTAGTGAAGATTTAAGTGTGTGTATCAATTTCCGGTTTTATTGGCAGCCTTGCCGTATTTAAGAATGACTGCTTAATTTCCGGTTAAAGGAAGACCAGAATTCTTCATTTATAATATTTATGCTTCAACAACTGCTTCCGGCTTTGTGGAAACTAAACTTTGATATAAAAATTTTAAATCTTCAATGCGCAGTTTATCCGATTCCTAGCTGCGGAATAAAATTTATGTTTTTTGTAAGTGTTTGGTTGCCACAATAGCGGCAAAAATTCTGTTTTTGTAAATTTAGATGGGCATTTTTCAACATCAGCAAGAGACAAAACCTCATCAGCCAGAGACACAACCTCATCAGCAAGAAACAAAACCTCATCAGCAAGAAACAAAACCTCATCAGCAAGAAACAAAACCTCATCAGCAAGAAACAAAACCTCATCAGCAAGAAACAAAACCTCATCAGCCAGAGACACAACCTCATCAGCAAGAAACAAAACCTCATCAGCAAGAAACAAAACCTCATCAGCCAGAGACACAACCTCATCAGCAAGAAACAAAACCTCATCAGCAAGTGACAAAACCTCATCAGCAAGTGACAAAACCTCATTAGCAAGTGACAAAACCTCATCAGCAAGTGACAAAACCTCATCAGCAAGCGACAAAAACTCATCAGCAAGTGACAAAACCTCATCAGCAAGAAACAAAACCTCATCAGCAAGAAACAAAACCTCATCAGCAAGCGACAAAAACTCATCAGCAAGTGACAAAACCTCATCAGCAAGAAACAAAACCTCATCAGCAAGTGACAAAACCTCATCAGCAAGAAACAAAACCTCATCAGCAAGTGAAAAAAACCTCATCAGCAAGAAACAAAACCTCATCAGCAAGAAACAAAACCTCATCAGCAAGAAACAAAACCTCATCAGCAAGAAACAAAACCTCATCAGCAAGAAACAAAACCTCATCAGCAAGAAACAAAACCTCATCAGCAAGTGACAAAACCTCATCAGCAAGCGACAAAAACTCATCAGCAAGTGACAAAACCTCATCAGCAAGAAACAAAACCTCATCAGCAAGTGAAAAAAACCTCATCAGCAAGAAACAAAACCTCATCAGCAAGAAACAAAACCTCATCAGCAAGTGAAAAAAACCTCATCAGCAAGAAACAAAACCTCATCAGCAAGAAACAAAACCTCATCAGCAAGAAACAAAACCTCATCAGCAAGTGACAAAACCTCATCAGCAAGTGACAAAACCTCATCAGCAAGCGACAAAAACTCATCAGCAAGTGACAAAACCTCATCAGCAAGAAACAAAACCTCATCAGCAAGCGACAAAAACTCATCAGCAAGAAACAAAACCTCATCAGCAAGAAACAAAACCTCATCAGCAAGTGAAAAAAACCTTATCAGCCAGCGATAAAATCTCATCATTAAGAGACAAAACCTCATCAGAAAATGACAAAATTACCACTTATAACTTGTGAATAAAAGTTAAATCCCCAAGTTACTTTTCTGTTTCCTAGCTCGGATTATCGCGTTAGTAACAGAGAGACTCGCACAGTGAGGTCGGTAATGATCCACAGTAGAGTTAAGGCATCCTCAGATGAAAACTAATACGCTTGATCAGAGACCAAGACTTTGCAGTGATAAAAAGCAACTGGGGAAAAGGCGCGGTAATCTCTTAATGGTCACCCGTTCATCTCGTCTCATCAGGAATCCTAACGCGCTCATGCATACAGATAGATAGCAGCAGGTGCAAGAGCTGCCCCTGCCCTCTCATTATGCGCCTGTTTCAAAGGGACTTACGCTTGCTCAGTGTGCAATAATCATGCATAATACGTTCCTAGTTTAGTATAGGAAGTTGTAAAAGTGACAATATTCGGAAGCTTGCAAAATTATGGATTATTCGACTTAATAATACGATGCATTATTGGCTAATTAGTAAAGCCTGAAATTTTGAATCCATTAATGATAATGCACCACAACAATCATATATTTTTCTGTCCCTACAATTAACTTGCCTATTTTTCTTCTTGTTTTTCTTTTGCAAAGCGTGTCAACCCACCTGCAACGACTGTCAGTACGTGAATTACCTACCGGATATACTCTGCCAGTGCAACAACAATGCCTGTGAGTTTTGCCCGGAATTCCTTCCTAATTTCATGCTCAGAAGGATGCTTACAAAAAACCAACCCCTAAACCACACCCAGCCTGCACCCCGTCGCGATGCAGCGCCGCTGGCACGCCGTGCGTCCACGGCAGCGACACGTCGAGTCCTGGCGGCGCCTGCGTCTGCTCGTGCAGCAGCGGCTACTCCGGAGCGCAGTGCCAGTGTGAGCTGTCGGCTTAAGGGATTGTACGCGTGCATTTAGAAATCTTGCTTTGACAAATAAACGTTATAATAATATTGTTGCAGTCGACAACAATCAGTTGGACAATGGAATTCAGCTGCGATTCGCCGGTGGCGTGCGCTCCTGCAGTTATTATCCCACCCCGACGTATCTGGTAAGAAATTTATTTTTAAACTACTGATAGTAGTGTTGCTGGCGAATTATTTATAATAACTTTCCAGGTTGGATATACACATGCAGCTTTCAGTCCAGTCTCCGTTTTTTAATGAGAAAACGGAGAGAGCAGATATTTTATTGGCAGTGTGTATGTGTGTGTGTTTGTGTGTGTGTGCGTTGTATGTATAGAGGGAGACAGACTAAATAGGTATTGCATGTACATCTAGAATCTACTGATTTGGTATTACATGTAGAATCTACTGAATGGGCATTACGAGGGGTGATCAAAAAGTTGTGCAACCTTTCTACCTTGCGTCAAGATTACAAGATTACTGGACTGATCACAGTTAAAATTGACGAAATAAAAGAAAATTAAGTATTTTATATATACGCTCGTAACTCTCGAGTTTGGAGTCATTTCATAAATCCGTTCCAACTTGGCTGACAGTTTAATTACCATAGGCATGAAAGGCGCGGCGACAACAGTTGCCTCGACTGCTGCTCCTCACACAGCGGGGAAGACTGGAATGCTTATGGAGCCAAAAAGGGTTCAGCTGGTTCTACATCCACCTTACTGGCTGGGTATTGACCTACATCACTCCAGTGTATTCTCAAAACTGAAAGCTGCTACCCCTGGAAGACCTTTTTTAGAGCACTCAAGAACTGAGATAAGTGCTCAAATCAGAGCTGCGGACACTGCTTTGCAATCGATTATCGTAGCTACTTCCAGGTGGTGTGTCAAAATCGACAGAAGCGGTGCATAGAAGCTGATGAGAGATAGCACGAGGGTGCATACTCGTAAATGCTGATTGTGTGCATAAATTTTCTTCGAGTCACATCATTAACTCACTTGCAGAACTTTTGGATCACCCCTCGTACATGTAGAATCTACTGATTGGGTATTTACATCTAGAATAGGCATTACATGTAGAATGGGCATTACATGTAGAATCTACTGATTCGGCATTGCATGTATAGAATCTCTCTGGCACCCGCTCCCCCAGTGGCAGAGCAGCCTCCAGACGCCAGTGCTCAGCTCGATCGCCAAAATTCTCAACGAATTCTGCTCTGGCAACGCCAGTCGAATCTCAAACAGTTCGGTAAATTACACGGCAGCTGAAATTGCGTCGCTCTGCTGCCCTGACACGGGAACAGTGGGCTCTGCGGGCATCAGCCAGTTCATCAGAGCGGAGGACCTTCAACTCGTGGCAGGCGACAGTGGCCACTATCCGCTGCAGGAGGTGACAGGCGAGGCCAGGGTGTCGCTCTACGCCCGACGGAATGCCACCGATTCGTTTTGCAACCGCGCAACACCGTCAGGTGAGATAGGCAACCACTGTATACAGACCAAATAGAAACGATAGCCTGTCAATAGGAGTATGCCTTAGGGAAAGTAAAAAACAAGTGTCCTACCAAACTTTCAGGCCCGAACCAGTACCTAAACCTCACCTCGTTCGAGTCGATTCTAGTTGCCGGCAACGCTAGTCTCGCTCTGAACGGATCGGGGCCGATCGGCTGCTGCGGCTATTACGCCACGGTGATCACGTCGGCGAGAAACGACACCGTCCAGTGGCCAACCTACTGTTTGGGCAGCGCTGGCGGCAGCGGCGGCGGCGGCGGCGGCGCTAATAGAGGAGGCGGCGGCGGCGCTGGATCCGACACGACGAGTTCAACAGCTGGCGGCGGAGGAAGCGGCCAGTTGACCGGCGTTGTGCTAGAAGCCGCCATCGCCTGCGGCATTATCGGCTCGGCCGCTCTGCTCACAGTGTCAGGATTGGTTGTTGGTCTGATCATTGTGTAAGGCGGAAAATTTTGTTCTGCTCATTTGTTGCCTTTCAAAATAAGCGTCTAGCTCGTATTTATGTGATTGAAGAGCCACACCATGGCTCGAAAATTGGATAAACTCTCGAGCGCTACTAGCGCTAACTTTGTGTGAAAGAGCTATTCGCTACCAGCTCACCCCTCAACCCCCAAATAGAATATTCTAAAAAATTGACTTCAATTTGATCCGGCTCAAAAACCCGAATGCCAAAACTTCCTTCAGTGTGAGAGCCGGTGAAGGTTTCAAAAATTCCTTTGTTTTATTCGGAAATTAGTAAATCGAAAAGGCACACATGTGTTTGATTCACATGTACTTTTAGCTACCTATAACACTGAGGCATGCTCAAGGAGAGGCAACAATTCAGGGACGGCCCTACTGTAACACTATACTTAAACAGTTACACATCCTTCTCTTCATTCCAATTGGACCCTAAAACAGCCGATACACGCACAAATTTCAGACCGAAAATTCGCGGCCCGACAGCATCAGTCAGCCCGCTGCTCGACGAACAGAAAGCCTCGTCGGACAGTCCAACACCAGGCCGACCTGCTGGAGAGCGGCCTTCGACGCCGCCGGCCGAGTTTGAAACTGACAGCGATGGCAACAAGCAGCTGGCAACGACAGAAGAAGAAACTGTGCAACAGCCGACTGTGTTCAAAGCCCCGGGGCCGCTGATGGGGATGCCGTTCATCCCGGATACAGGAAATGATCCTGTGCCTTCGTTTATTTACCGCCCGTAGCTGCCATTCAGTGCAAAGTTTTGCTACTAACAGCAAGTGTGTTGAATTGTGGGAATGAAAATGCCATTCTCGATATTACTGCTTGGGATAGAGATGCCAATCTCGATATTAATGCTGGGGATAGAAATGCCAATTTCGATATTAATACTAGGGATAGAGATGCCATTCTCGGTATTAGTTTGGGGATAGAGATGACTTTCTCAAAATTACTGTTGGGGATAGAGATGCCAGTCTCTATATTACTGCTGGGGATAGAGATGTCGCTCTCGATATTAATGCTGGGGATAGAGATGTCACTCTCGATATTAATGCTGGGGATAGAGATGCCAATTTCGATATTAATACTAGGGATAGAGATGCCATTCTCGGTATTAGTTTGGGGATAGAGATGACTTTCTCAAAATTACTGTTGGGGATAGAGATGCCAGTCTCTATATTACTGCTGGGGATAGAGATGTCACTCTCGACATTAATGCTGGGGATAGAGATGCCACTCTCGATATATTACTGCTTGGGATAGAGATGTCACTCTCGATATTAATGCTGGGGATAGAGATGCCACTCTCGATATATTACTGCTTGGGATAGAGATGTCACTCTCGATATTAATGCTGGGGATAGAGATTACTTTCTCAAAACTACTGCTTGGGATAGAGATGCCCACTCTCGATATTACTGCTTGGGATAGAGATGCCATTCTCGATATTACTGCTTGGGATAGAGATGCCAATCTCGATATTAATGCTGGGGATAGAAATGCCAATTTCGATATTAATACTAGGGATAGAGATGCCATTCTCGGTATTAGTTTGGGGATAGAGATGACTTTCTCAAAATTACTGTTGGGGATAGAGATGCCAGTCTCTATATTACTGCTGGTGATAGAGATGTCATTCTCGATATTACTGCTGGGGATAGAGATGACTTTCTCGAAATTACTGTGTGACAGTTGGGGATAGAGATGCCATTCTCGGTATTACTGTTGGAGATTGGAATGCCATTTTTTATTTTACTGCATAGAATACAGATGACTTTCTACATAATAGCTTCTAGACTTAGAAGCCACTTGATAGAATGCAGAAACCGGAACCCAAAAAAGACCAAAATTACAGCGGGAAAGTGAACTTTTTCTCTACACTTAATTACCACTTAACACAGATGTGTGAAGTTGCACATATTGCTTTTTTATTTCTTTGCACAAAAAGCCGATCCTTTTTATACTAAACACGCTTTCTCTTTTGAATCAAAAGTAAATACACAGCAACAGATGTTGACAAAATATTTTATTAACGAAAAACACATTAGATGTTGGAAAACAGTTACTCTTCGCATAAAACGATATTTCCAATGGTTTCTACGACACAGAGTATCGCTCTGTTGATGTAATCCACTGTCGGAAAGAAAATTCTCGATTTAATTTAATATGAATACGAGTATTATTTTATAATTTAATAAATATAATTGCATCACTAGCTTTAGAGCAAATGAAAAAAACGAGAGAACACGTGGTTTCTTTGTGTGCACAGACTCAACTTTATTAATAAATCATTCACACTTTCAATTGGCTGTCAAAATTTGAAAATAATTCTACGAGTATTAGTTTTAATCCCATTTTAGGGATTATTGACAATGCATTATTTCGATGAGCGTACTAGAAGTTCTGAGATACAGCTAACTCATAAGTCGCAGCTGCACTCCTTTTGATGTACATAGTCTATCACCTTTAAAATGATTGATTATAAATTTCCAGCCTTTGCGCTCTTGTCAATTTTATCCCAATCACACTTCAAAGTCAATAACCCTATCAAACTGTACCCGCTCCAATGGAGTTGGCAAACCGAGACTTTCGAGCCATGATAGTTTACGACCAGCGTAAAGGTCTCACGCAGGAGCAACTTGCCTTGAAAGTTTACGTGCTGCCTTTGGAGGAGACCAAGCCCCTTCACGTGCCACCGTTTTTCGGTGGTACAGCGAATGCTAGTGGGGCCGGAGCAGCCTTGATGACGAGCCTCAGTCGGGACGTCCAGCTTCCGCTGTCACGGACGAATACATTCCAGTGCTGTCCGGAGAACGATCGAAAAAAACTAGCGAGTGAACTGTGCCGAGATCAGAGAGGCTCTTGGCATTGGATCGGCAGCGGTTACAACCATCCTACACGACAAGCTGGGAGCGTCCAAGCGATGTGCGCCACAACCTGACGGAGAACCAGAAAGCAGGGTTCGTTGGTGCGAGTTCATGCTCGAAAGATTCGACTCTGGCACCTCGAAGCGATGCTGGGAGATCGTCACAGGTGATGAGACTTAGATCTACCACTACCTGAAAACCAAGCAGAATTCAGCAGTTTTGGCTCCTTCCGGATGATGCCACTCCTTAAGACTGAAGACAGACGTGCAGTCAATACCACACTGGTATATCAACCAGTGCCTGCCGCTGGTGCTCGATGCGTGGCGCAGACTCCGGGCGCGCACCGGACTTCGTGGCCTGCTGCTGCACCACGACAATGCCAGTGCGTACTGGCCGAGAATGGGGTTCAGCTGGTGACGCATTCACTTGACCTGGCACTCTGCGGCTTCTGTCTCTTCCCTTTGGTGCCTGAACGCAGTGGTTTCACCGGATGAGGAAATGTGTACAAACTTTGAAAAATTGTGACAGAAATTTTGCCTCAGACAATTTTGGTTATGGTGCGTCTAAAAACTTTCAGTACCACTCTCGTAGTTACAAGAATTCCAAAGCCATATCAATTTTGTTATATTTATTCTCCCAGCCATTTTCCAATCTGCTGGATAGCTAAAATGACTGGGACGCAAGTCAAACCGGTTCGCTTGAATTTCTAATTCTTAATGTACACAAGGAGAAAGCAATGACCCGCAACACAGCGAAAAATGCTGAAAACACAGCAGACACTAACAACAACGAAGCGACGTTTTAAAATTTTCCGGAATTTGAACACGGCGCTATTTTCACTATTCCGTAAGCTTTCTGGACGTCACTGGTATTATAAAATAAACGGTCACGTAGCCTTGGCCCTCTGCGCGGCGCGCCTGCCGACCTGCGCCTGGAAGCCGGACTTGATGCTCGCAACGGAGCACCGACTGCCGCACGTGCTGCACTGCAGGAAGAACAGCCGAGTCTCCTTCACCAGCTCAGTGTCGTGAGACCGGCACGTGTGGCACATCACGTACTCCTTGATGTAGGAGCGCAGCACTGACTCGATGTTCTTGGTCTGGAAGCGGCCCTTGATGATCAGCTGGTTGTTGCCATCAACTGATCCGGTGGTGCCCAGCTCTGTCAGCAGGTAGGCCAGCAGGTGGTCCGGCTTCCGCCTGATCTGTTTGCTGATCTCCGTGAAGTTGGCGAACGCCGTCTTCTTCGTGCCAACTCGCATCAGAGACGGCGGCTTCATCACCACCTTCTTCTTCTCCGACAGCATGTCGGGGTTGCGTTCCATCATGGCGCGGAAGGCCCTGCTCAGCAGGTCGTGGAAGGTGTAATCAGCATCCTCTGCTGGCACTGCTGCACTCTCCTCTACGCCCGGGGCAGCCAAGGGGCCTCCCTCGTCTTCTGCCGCAGCCGGCCGCTCTTTCGGCTTCTTCTTCTTCTTGCTCTCCAGGTTGAAGTCGGCCTCCAGCTCGTCGTCCACGGCTGGAGCCTCCTCCGGCACCGCCTCGGCCTCCTTGACCTTCTTCTTCTTTTTCTTGATGCTCGGGTCGAACATCTGCGCGAATTGTAAGCGGGTGTGTTCGCTATGTATCAGCCATGGTGCAAGTTTGTGATTAACAGTCAGTGCAATTCACACTTAAAACTGCTTGTAGAAAGCTGGTTTTTTGAGCATATGTAAGCAATTTTTTATCATAGCTAACTAATTGGAAAATGAAAAAATACACACCGGCTCAGAAGACTCATCCATGATGCTGGCTGTTGTTCAAAAAGCTGGTAGAAAAACTGAGGAAGTCAGATAAAAATCTGCAACTAAAAAGTTTACATTTGCCATAAGAATGCATGCAATAAATTGAGCTATACTTGTCTACAAGCAATTTTTAAGCATGATGCATAGAAACTCATATTCTATCAGACTACCATATATACCCAGTATGGAATCCTTGCTATGAGTTGCAACATGGAAAATTGTGATTTTTGGGATATAATTTTTGTCTGTTAGCAGGATTGTTGGGTACAACAGAGCATTAAAAGCTTTTGCATTAATCTATCATAAAAGCTTTCTTTATATGTAATCCTTTGCTCAACTTGTCTACTTATTATACAATCCACTTAATTTTCCCTGTTGATTTCAAATTTAAATTATATTGCTGCTATATATATAGAATTTGTTGCATTTTTCACAATATATATTTTTTGCAACTTTTTTATTAGTGCTAGTGAATTTTTTTATTGGCCAACACATGAACATGTTTTAATTTTCATGCAAGAATTCCAGATAGACCCATTTCTAATAGCTACATATAAACCTAAGTTGGCATTGGTTCAAGGCTATCATAATCATATGATAGCTTTTTTTCCAATAGTAACTAATATGTGTATAATTATTAGAAATGGCCAGGTGATTCTAAAGGTTGTAAATATATGTAGACTACTTATACTAAGAAAGCTGATAATCTTCTAGGTTTGCAAATTAAATTATTTTACAAAAGATAACAATGTCCTTAGTTACTACCAGTAATTGCTTTAAAATGTATATTTAGTCATAAATTTGTTAAAACTGTTGCTGTAGAAACAAATTGAATTAATTGTACAAAACTAGCTAAGGATTGCTATAATTATAAAGCCACATTAGAAACTAAAAAAGTGATTTTACTTGGCTAGGTACCAGGATGGAATTCTTGCAGAAAAATGGCAATGCGTTTTTGCGTTTCAGTAGAAAAATGCAATAATGCGACAAAAGTCCAGAAAAAAATGAGTCAGAAAAATTCTGGAAAATGTGCAAATGTGAATATTGTGCGAAAATGCATTTAGAAAATTGCAAAATCAACTTTCAGTTGCAATGATAAAAGATGACCAAATTTCGGGAACTAATCTGTAACTTTTGTAAAAGCCAGGGTAAAATGTTGTTAATTACTTACATTAAAATGGATTTCAAATAAATTTTCATTTTTAGTCATGAAAACTTTCTACAAATATGATATGAAGAAGTACGAAGACACGAAGTTATTGTTATTATAGTTTAGTTTGCTGTTGTTTATGTGTACTGTCATACATTTTACTCATACTGATGTACATTCTAACAGTCATACTGTCATGTACTGACTTGACTAGACTAGTGACTACTGTGTTTGTTATTGTATATAATATAAGCTATAACTATAAGCAGTGAGCACTAAACAATAGATTATGGTAAACTATAATCTATATGATATGAAAATGAATGCAGAATATATACATACACTGTATATAATGTTGATGTGATATGTTGATGCTATGCTGTTCAGCTGTTTCCTATTATAATGATGAATGTAGTTAGTCAGATTTATTATTAAGTTGTTGCTTTACTCCTTTAGTTTAGAAAATATTCTATACTACAAAAATCTCCTTTGTTTTCTTTAGTCACTTGAAATTTGACACAACTCACTTTGATCTGATCTGAATCAATTAGACACTTTTGTATAAAAAATAGTGGAATCATTTTTTAATAGAAACAAAAAATATTTTTTTAACTTTTAAGTTTCAAATTTATCATAATATGTATTTAAATTCTATAGTTAAAGTTCAACCATTTTTGTTTTATTTCAGTCCTGTATGAAAAAAATATTACAAGTCTTTTCACTCAGCTGTTCTGTCAGTTAGCTGAGACTTTCTGACTCAGTGACTCAGTGGCTAAGAATGAACTAAAATGAATGATTCAGCAATAGCAAGAAATTCTCCCATTACTACTAGTGCAGCAGAGGCAGAGGCAGTGGCAGTGCTGAGTAGTATCAGCAACAGCAGTGAGCATCTAATACAGACATCTGAGCCTTCTACTACTGTCACTGTCACTACTTTGTCTACTTGTAGTGCTGCTACTAATATTACTAATACTACTGCTGGTACTGCATTTAGTTTTGGTATGTGAAACTTTGTAATATTATACTGAACCAAAATTAATTGAATATGAATAGTTACTTCTGTACTATGCAAAACATATCTTCTAACTTCCTATGCTTGAACAAAAAATATTTTATAGAAAGTTGGAAGTCACCTTCTGCACATGCATTGAGCATAGGCACTTCTAGAACATCAGCTTCAAATCAGCCTGGCAGCTCTTCACTAGCCTTTCGTACTACTAAGCCTACAGCTTTTATCTGCAAAGAATGCTATTTAGGGAAAAAGGTAAAATGTAATTGTTCTAAAAATATCATGCAATTATGCAGTGCATACTCTGATGAATGCTCTCATATTAACATTAGCTTACTCATATATCTTAATATCCATTAAACAGTACTATTGGGTCAGCAAAGAAGCTGATAAGACATGCCACATTCAGTCTTGTGGTCACAAAGCCTCAACATGCACTCTGCTACAGAATTCCTCAGCTGCTGCAAAAAAGTTTCTGTCAGGTTTGTTTCTTTACTTCTATTGCTGCTATGTGTTTGTTAAACAATTTTTTTGTACATAGCTAGTCAGTCACATGCCAGTCACATTCTTTATCCATTCCTTATGTGTAGAGATGCAACAACAGCAGGTGGCTAGTGCTTCGAATGAGCCTGGGCAGCAAAAGCGGAAAAGGACAGCATGCGAAGATGAACCAAGACAGGAGCAGGCTCTAGTAGGAGAAGACCAGCATGATTCCCAGCCTGCAGTTGTGTGTGTCCTCGATGAGTCTGATGAGGAGAATGTCTCGCCCATTGTCACAGCTGTAGCTGAACAAGCTGGATGGTCAACACAATTACTGGAAGCATTTGATCTGAAGAAGCTTTTGACAGACCTTCCGATTTTGGTTGCGAATGAAGTACAGAAGCGAATTAACACACAGCAGAAGCCTAGAGGAGTTGCCAAATGCCAACATTGCGGGTGCAGCCGAAATTGTTACCAATACGGACAAGTGAAGAGCGCTTCAGAACATCACCGAACTGTGTGCATCAGTCCCTGACATGGAGTTCTTTTTGAATGAAGAATCTGGTGAGTCTGTACTTAGGTGCAAAACCTGCTGGTGTGATTTGTACACCCAACGACTTGGGAAAATGTCCATCTTCGAGTGCTGCCATTATTATGAATCGTAAGTTATTTTATCATGTATGGTTTAATGCATGAGGCCATATATTCACTTAGTTGTATGAATTTATATTTTAGACTCAAGAAACATACCTTTGGTACTGGCTGGTGGTACAACCGGAAAAATATGGAGCTACTACTAGCTGGTTTCTCAACTTGAGACACAAGTTTATGGCAATCAGTAAAGGCAAAAATTTGAGCCCATCTACTTGGCTCTTCCGCAAGTGTGGATGGTAAAGACCACACCAAGGCAGTCGCCAAAGCTTGTGAAGATGCAGAACACAACAGCCGCAGTACCGAAATTGCTAAGCGGTTTATTTGTGCAATGGTAAAAATTGTGCGAGCAAAATCTGCTGCTGTTCACTATGAAGATGAAGTCATGGTAATGCGTCTTCAAGGATGCGACATTGGCAACCGTGGCCATGGAAGGAAGCAATTTAACATTTTGCTAGAAGCTGCAAATGACTGGATTAATGAAGAAAACAGGAAACTGCTTCTTACTCCTCTGCCGTGCACTAATCTGCCTCCCCATTTCATGGGAATTCTAGATAAAGCTACCCAGACTCGTATCACGAATCAGGCTATACTCATTGCAGTCATGATCAATGGAGAGCGGGTTGCTCTAGCAATTGGAGCACCGAATGTATATTGCCTTGATGTCAGTGAAGATGCTACACCTGATGATGCTCTCCAGACGGATGGTGACAGTGACAGTGATCCTGATGAAAGCAGTGGCAGTGACAGTGACTTGGACCAGGTGTCAAGCTCTGATTTTGCGCATCCACAGTCAGCGCGGTCCGAGTCCAACATCAATGTGACTGTGACTGGCGGCTCTTTAGATCAGCTTGCGGAGCTGATGTTTGCCACATTCACAGAAGAAATGCAGCTGCCTATAGAAGCCCTGAGACATTATCGAGGAACTAGCACTGACGGGCAGTATCAGCATCCGAGTGTCGCAAAGAGAATTAATGACTTGTCAGGTTGCCTTGAAATTCCTGACTGCTCCTTGTTTCAGCCAGTAATTTGGGATGCCTCTTATCTATTAAATTTGGCTGTACTTGACATCAGAGATGGCAAGTTTGGTTCGGCTGCATCATCACTACTGACTGACTTCATTGATCGTGCCAACGTTTTTCATAAGATTATGGCAAGAGGAAAGAATTGTGCTCTGCTGAAAGTGGTAGCAAAATCAATGAATGTAGCTCCTATGGTCACAGTAGCTTTTGCATCGCAACTCTTTGCCAGCTCTGCAATTTAGCAGTGGATAAAAATTGAAGCCTCTTTTCCGCTTTTTGCGGCAACTTTTCGCAACAACTACAGGAGCTCATGCACAGATGAAGACTTTCCTCTGCAGTACAGGGTTCTCGGTGCAGACTTTGTGACTGATCTGTGCGGATTGCTAGATCTGTTCCATCCACTCGTAATTGTAAGTTCACAAGTTCCTACATTTCTTTTTATTTTTTAACTTAAACCCCTACTAGATGGCTACTTACTATTTTAGATTATGGAATTGTCGCAGAGTCTCCAGTATTTTCACTGGAAGATTGTTCTTTGGGGAGAAAACCTCAAGAAATGCTTGGCTGACAGGGCTAAAGCCAAGTCCTTGCTTAGCAAGCATCTTGCTGACCTCAAGGACTTAAAGTTCAAGGGCACACAACTGCTAGAAGGGTGGTCACAAGATAAAGGTGAGCACCAAATTATAAACGGAAGGTGCCAAACTTTGTACAATTGGACTGAACGATCAGTTGATAATGCCATTGAAGAGCTGGCATCCGTCGCTACTGCTTTGCAATCAAGCGTTGAAGAGCGTTTAGAACGTGGAACGTCTCCTTGCTCAAAGATATTGTCTACTTTCATGGACTTTGAAATACTGTTAACTCATCTATGTGGCTCAAGAGCACAATCAATGACCAGTGCTGCTTTGGATGCTAATGCAAGTACAGTCAGCAAAAGTAAAGTGCAGCAGCGTCAGTGCTTTGACTTTGGCGCTTTTGTCAGAGCTGGTGAATATGAATTTTGCCATTTTTTTTAATTTGCCGCCTCTCTTCTGCATATCCGTGAAGCTGTTAGCAAGGATCCCGAACTCGAAGATCTACCCCCAGGCATGTGAGGAAGGCCCTAGTGAATCTTTTCAAACTCGCGTGATTTTTGTTTAACTGTCTTCTATAAAAAATATAAAAATCCTATAAAAATGTTTGTTTTAAATGCGCTGTATAAAATCTGTAATATTTTTATAAAATTTCGATATTTTGCGATTCAAACAAATTTTAACATCTTCTAGTATAAAAGGAAGCGATTTTGAAGGAGGGAAAATAAACGCGTTGACTTCACTGTTCACTTGTGATTAATAATAAGAACTTTGTGACCGAGTAAAAATCCTAGAGTTCAGTCTTACTAAGAGTCTTGTTGAATTTACGGCCATAGAGCCAGGAAGGGCCATTGTGCCAATTGAGCCAAGTGCTATTGGGCCAGAGTGCCAGAAAGGAGCCAAGTGCTAGTTGGGCCAAGTGCCAAATACATGCAGAATAGGGATTAAGTCTAGGGATTGAAGTTAGGTAATTAGGGCCTGAAGTTTAGAAATTTAGGGATCGAAAGCCGTGACCCTCTGTTCCACGGAAACGCCTTTCGGACAGAATCAGTGCTTGTCGCTCGGCACTGTAAAACGCTACCAGGGGGACTAAATAGATTAAAAGGGAGAGGAAGACCACTGGGACACATGCATGGTGTTGCCCATGTCAAGTTTAAGGTAATTGTCATGTCTATGTTAGATAACTAACATACAGTAGTTCAAATCAGCATTCAGTTAATTCACATTAATTTTAGAGCCTCTTCGAAGAGCTCTTCTGGGGCAATTTGGCATTATATGGTCTTTCATGCCTATATTCCATTGATGCATCAAGGTCTTCTGGCACTAAGGAAGCTGAGGTGTGTTCAATCTGAGGCCAGCTTCTCGTTTCACTTCGGCTGGAGGAGATACAATTGACTATATATCGACAGTTTCATGTCCAAACTGATCAAGGAGTGTATTCTAACTGCCAACTCGATGAGCAAAAGCTGCTGCGCATCATTTATACAGTTCCAGAAGTTTACAACACTGCTGGCCAAGTGTGTTGTACTGTCATTGACATAGCTGTGAGCACTGGCGGCAGTGAGGCAATTGCTGAATCATTTTATGTGGTCATGCGAAGCCAACGCAAGGCTGGCCGCCAATCAAACTACAGTCTTGCACTTTGATCCAAAGTTGATTGGTCACTACCACCTCTAGTTGAGATTGGAGAGCGAGCAGTTGCTGGGATTGCAGCAAAATATCTTCAACGAACTGCAGATCCGGTGGCACATGACCAGCGCACTATTGAGGGCTACCTACGAATGGGAGCCCCTAGTGTTGTCCAGCGGCGTAAGAAAGATGAGAAGGCGCGGCTGCCTCATCTTGTCTAATTAGCTCATATCATGTTATGATTGTTATGCTATGCAATAAGGCATTTGTTCATAAGGTAGTACAGCGAAATTAACATTTTGAACATTTAGACTTCTCTGTGCCAAAATCCCATGTCTTCTGTTGCAATTGATTTAAATTGGCCACTGCCTACTATTACTAGTTCTAGGTGCAGGTGCAGCTCTACCATTTGATATCCCTGACTCACTGTTATTGTATTTACTAATGTTTTCGTTGACAGATCCAAGCAAGTGTCTATGACTTCAAGCTCTTCATGAATCAAGACTATGAGCCTGCAAGTATATTTTTTTAAGTTTGTAGTCTATTTTTTGTTAGCTACTTTATAAATTTTGCATACTAAGTAACAAGAACTTTAGGAAGTAAAAATTAAATAGGAATCATTTCTCTTTCACTTTGTTAATGTCCTTATAATTATGTTGCACCAAAACTAAACTCTCCTTTAGAGCAGTCGCCTGTCCAGAACCAGATGCCATTTTATTGTCCACCTACATGTACATGTATCAGTCTATCACTATCACATTAGGTTTTTACATTTTATTGTAGTGGTGCTAATTTGGTTTTTCTAAATTTATTATGAATAAAAATGCAATGCATAAGTATTTCTGTGTTAATCACAATGACATGCCACACAGTCGACTAGCAAGGCAGCCAACACAACACCTAATTAAGAGCTGAGTAATATGCATTTTAACAGCTTTTGATTTTTGAAATCATAAAATTATGTAGTGGTGGTGTTTCTTGAGATTTTTTTCTCTTGATATAAGTTGTATAAACTTGTTTTGAGTCTATCTAATAAATATCTTCTCAAATTTTATGTTCTCAGCTCAACCAGTCAAGTACATCAGCCTTCCCATTCCCAGTCCTCTTGACTGGCCTTAGACAATCTATCAGTCCTATCACTAACTTGTCTTGTATATAACATACTTCATACTTCTCTTTTCCTCACATCTTATCACCACAACTTGATTGGGATTCCTGAATTTTTTGGGCCCAGGAGTGGCCAAGTGGGGACAACAACAGGCCAAGTGTTGAGCCTAGGGGTCTTTCATATCAGAAGGTCTCAACAGACTCAGAAGTTATCAAATTTTCAATGAAACAAAAATTGTAGACACTTATGATAACTGATGGGGACAATGCCTTATAAAGACTAGAATAGGCACTAGGTAACGATATAATGTCTTACTAGCAATCAGTTCTATTATAATTCTAGGAATCTACATGTATTTTGTAGTTTTTTAATTTTGTGACAAAAAATGTGAGAAGACAAAATTGCGACAAATGAAATTATTTTGCGCATGATTTGAAAGTCGCATTTTTCTGTTTTGTGTGCCAAATGCAAGAATTCCATCCTGGGCTAGGTAGGTCATAAATATAATCATTGGATGATTATATAACAATTGAGAAATAATATTAACAAAGCTTTACAAATTTGAATATAATTAATTGAACAAAACCACATTTATGCCACATAGCCATAATGGCAACATATGCCAGTATTGCAAAATTTATAATTATAAATATGTTATAAAGATTAACTAAGCTTTTTGTCTTAATAAAGTATTAGCTACCTTACTCAGCTTAGCATAACTTATAAGGCTTGGCATATTTGAAAATTCTCAAGCAAGTAATTTAATTCTAGCTAGAATTTGGTAATAGGAACTTGGAAATTAAGAATAATACCATTGCATTTGATTTAGGTAATAAAAATTAACATCTGTCTACATAGGCCCTATTTTTACTTAATTATACTTAAAAATTTCAAATTAAAATGCAAATAAAATTGCAAATATACAGGCTTATTCAGGCGATATACAATGTTATATATAACAAAATTTTGGATATCTAGGCGGCTAGGCCTAGGGTATATTTACACTATGCCTCCCTCTGTACTACAGTGAAGTAAAGGAAAGTAGGCTTTGGTTTGAGAAACTTAGTAGAAATTGAAAATAGTTTTGGCAACACACTTTTTTGGATCGCAAATTAAAATACTCATGTCGTCACAGTGTTACTTTGGATCCCGTGTAATTGAAGAGCGAAGACAACCTGAATCAATATTTTGAGGTGCAGGTGCCACTGCATACACGAGAGTTTTTTTCTTCGAAAGCGTAGTATACTGCCAAAAGTGTTCGTTGCTCTAAAACAATATTCCTATTAGTAAAAACTCGAAAATCCTGCTTAAGTCCAAAAATCTTTTAAACTGTTTTGTTAGCAGGGATTCGAAGCTTTTTTTTGATATTAATTGGCTTGTGAGATTAGATGTGAGTCTCTCGTTTTTAATCCAGATTAATGTGCCTTTCATGGATAGCTCTCGTTAAAAGTCCATGGCATGAAGGTTCTGCGCTGACTGGACTCGTGATAAACTCAAGGACCACTGTATAACATATAACATACCATTCTTTTAATTCAAAAAGCAAACTCATTTCTAATCTATAAATTCATTGAAATTTGTTGAATATTTTTTTCTCAATTTCCTGAATCACTTATTATCCTCACGAAAGAGGATAATTACATGTACATGTAAGTGGAATTGAGACTGTGAGGGTGATAGGGAGAGACAACGAGAGTCACAATCAGACACATAAAGGGTGAAGGAAAGACAGTCCTGGTGAGAAAGACTTCGTCTAGACTCTAGAGGAACTCCTTTACAGCATACTGAACGGCAAGATTAATGCTACATGTATGATTGCTGCAATGAATATAGACGGAGAGCTCGATAATTAAAAAACAGTTACGTCATCTGGAATACTATTACTAACTGGTAGCTAAGCATTCAGGTTGCATTTTAAACATGTACAATCGTACTAATTACCTTTGCTTCAAATTAAACACATGGGCCACTAAGCACCAAGAAAAAATTTACTGCGCTCTGCTGGCGTTCCAAATCAAAGAAGTTGCCCATGTGCGTCATGTACATGTGCCACTTGAAAATCGCATCAAGAGGGTCTCTTTAAATTCTGTTAAAAGGACACAGCCTGAATCGTATTGAGAGAAATACATTGCACATTCTTCCTGGATTATTACGCAAGATTTAAAGTTACTCACCAACGCAAAATAGGCTACCATTCTACCAATAATTGCATCTCCCTTTGAGCGTTTGTTTCTAGCACATCTAAAGACTGGATTACTTAATTAACCTTAAAGTACGCGAAAAAATGTTTGAAAATTAGCTTGGCTGGTGAAAATCAGTTAATTCTTTAAATTTAATGTTACCATGACAAATTAAGTAATTTGCATACAAAAATCACAATGAAGTGTACGAAGTGCATGCTCACTACGTAGAATGCCTAAATTAATAAATTGAGGCTCCTTTGTTTTGAATAATAATAATAAGATAGCTTGTAAATTTAGACACCCAATCTTTCGACCAGATGTACAGCCCACAGCACAGCCGCAGCTAGCTGCGCGGCGTATCCGAGGGCTGTGTACAGCTGCTCAGTCCTGACGGGCTGGAGGGGCCGCAGCACCCACTCTAAATTTACCCAGCTCAAACTGGTAGCCGATCTCAGCTGTGTGGACTGAAGCAATGCGGGATTACGAGTAAGTGTCTTGCTCAAGGGCACAAATTGTCTGCTAGAGATGAGGCTCCAACCCACGACCTTCCGGTCATAAGGCAGATGGCCTAGCCACTAGGCTTTGTTTTGTATTTATACCAATACGTGCGCATGCGTAAGCGTAACGAAATTGAAGTAAAAGTACTCTAGTGATTAACTTTATATGAAATCTTTCTTTTACATGTACAAAGAAGAGGAACAGGCAAAAACTATAATAGCTTACATCCATTATTTAATTCGTTATTTAACATAAATGGTTCAACACCCGGCCGTATGCATCTATATCTCATTCTGCAGCATACTCTTCATTTTTCCAGCATTTTGAAACATTAAAGCATCAATTATCAGAATCAAAAGATTACATAGATAAAAATATTGATTAAATATTGAAAAATTTCAATAAAAATATTGGCACTAAACGATAAGCAAATAGGCCTAAATTGTATAAATTGTATAAACGTAGAAAAATCAAAGAAAAATCATTATGGATGATTATGAGCGATTAGGATAAGGATAGGATAGTCATTTTATAATAATTTCACGCCATGATTGCACAAACACCGCACTATATGACATTTGCTAGGAGCATATACTCCCCATCGACAGTAAGATGTCAAAGCAGAGTTAGCTAGACTTCCCAGATGGTGCTTCAGTTACTGTCAACTCGTCAAATGCAGTGGCCGGATCTAAGTCCCTAGTGAATATCAGGCCAGCATGACTTCCTAGTACAACCTCGGCAGTTGTGTACACAACATCGTCGCCAAGCAGGTGACCGCTAATTGTTTTGCCATGCTCGTCGGCAAGGCTGATATGCAGGTGGCATGATTTACCGCCTTGACTGATGGTCCCCACTAATGACACAATCTCCATGTGGCGCTTGACCAGCTCTGACTAAATTAAAGCGAATTTACTTATTAGCGAGTTCCAATGTGAATGCATAAATTCAACTATAGTTATAACCTGATTATAGAATCTTACAGGATTAGTGCCAGAGCCATCAGAGGAGGTAGCATAGCGCAGTCTGGCTTGGGTGAGGCTGCCAACGCAGGTGACAACAAAAGCGGAGCTGAGTCCCCGCTCCATCACCAGCCTCATGAGAGACTCGCGCAGCAGCTTTCCCGGCTTTAGCCGCACAGCAACACAGTCCTGCAAGTGGCAATGGCAAACTGGAATTTCTGACAAATAGCAAAGTAAATGACAATCTAATTATAAGCTTTATTTATAATGATACAAATATATCTTTTTCATAATTTTGTTAAACATTATATCAACTGGCAAATATCTAAAGTAAAATTTTGATCCTATATTTTATAAGACACCTTACAATATGCATCTTGAAAGATTTAAAAAATCTTTAGTAAGAAAGTGGATAATGAATGCCTTATCAAAGATATCCTCCTGCTAATTGTATGACTTTTAGGCCATTAATAGACTACAAACTGCCTTTGCCATTTTCTGAGCCGCTCTCATAGACAACAGACTATTAGAAAGATAGCAGCACATGGCATTGCTGTGCGAGTCATCCACCACCTTGATCTTATCCTCTGCCAGTCCTGCTTAGCGTCACAGTCTCGTAACAACTGTATAAACTTGGTGGCCATCATGCTAGCTCTAGACAACCGGGTTCTCACTGAGAAGAGGGAAGAATATGGCTGTGAAACATCTGCAGCATAGCTTCCATCAGACAGAAAAGAGATATAGATATGATAATAATTGTCATGAGGACTAGGCCGGATGGCACAAGCAGTCAGATTCTTCTGCTATGGCCTTGAGGGGCCAAACAACTGTGGAAACAGACTGGCAGTACACCAGCCACAGAGAGCCAGTGGAAACAGACTGGCAGTGTGGTCCACCAGCCACAGAGAGCCAGTGGAAACAGACTGGCAGTGTGGTCCACCAGCCAGAGAGCCACAGCCTAGTATGCCACGCCTTGCTGGTTTTTATAAGATATTGCCTGGTGTACAAGTTTCCAGAGCAGATTGTCTAGAAAAAATACATAAGCCCGATGCAGAGTTTGCTTCAAGCTACCAACCAGTAGGATTTTCAGAGGGAGTTTTGTTCTGTAAGCTGCAATCTAAAGTTAAGATGCACTCAAAAGCTGCTATATGAGACTTAAGATGAGCTAGGCAAAGTTTTGCAAAATAGTTAAGCATTGCCACCACAGAAGCACAGACATACATGCCCAACACCCATCTGACCTGTCCAAACCAGATGGGTGAAAGGGCTGCTGGCCAAGGTAAGTCACAAAATTGTAGATAAAAATGGAAAAAATTGGCAATGTAAGTCACAAAATCAGTGAAAATTGAGGAGGTAAGTCACAAAAAGGAGGGGGTAAGTCGCAAAAAGGAGGGGGTAAGTCGCAAAAAGGAGGGGGTAAGTCACAAAAAGGAGAAGAATTGAGAAGATTAAGGCAAAAGTGGTGCGCGGGGCCTTTTTTTGGTCCTTCAACTTTTGCCCAAAGTAAGTCGCAAAATTTTGCTAAAACTAAGTTGCACTGGACGGGTGAAATTTTTAGGTTGGGCATGTATGAGCACAGATGGGGTTAAGACCAGCACCCTGGCACTGCAGCAACCAAGAATTGATGGCAGATAAAAATGAACTCTGGGTGCCACTAGCAAATGCAAGACTTGATAGGTGGCTTGCTTGGGATGGCCACTAAAGCAAGGTGACTAGGTGGATCCTTGCATTTCTAGGAGTCAGGTTTTTAGCCTTTAGAGCTTTTTATTTGAGTAGAGTCAGTAGGTGCACATGCTTTTCAACAAGCTCCAACTCCATGTCTAGGTCACTTGCTTGCATTTTGGCTGAGCATCCACTGCTGCCCTTACTGCCATGAAACCTCAATACTTAGCACTTGCTATTGCTTATTAGTATACAAATGCTCTATTGACCTACTTGTAAAAGTTTTATTTAGCAATCCATTAAGTTGCATGAGCTGCATAGTCTAATAATATGCACCTAATCTTCTCTACAATTCTGTTTTGTGGCCATTTGCTAATAGAAAATCCTATTCATAAGGCTGCCTTTAGATCCATATATGCCTAACCTCAAAATTTCACTTATTTGGTACAACTTAGTTTTAGCAAAATTTGCTATTTATATTATTATTAGAAAATTTTCTAAAGAATAAAAAAGTCCAAAAAACTATCTTTTGGCTATACCTTACTTTTTAGCAATTAATTTTTCACAAAATTGTATAATTTTCCCTTAATTTTTTAATCTACACTGCTTATGTTATAACTTACCTCCGAAATTTTCAAAAACTTTGTGACTTATCTCCCTAATTTTCCCAAATTTTGTGACTTACAGTATTACTTTGGGAATTTACCACCTATCTGGTTTTAGTTTGGACTTTGGATAGATTGGATGGGTATTGGGCATGTATTCTTAGACCCTAGCTATCTTAAGTATTGACAAACTTGACAGAGTAAATAAGCATTAGTCATAACAAGAAAAAATGACAAATGCTGAACTGCAAAAAACACATCATCATTGACAAAAAATTCAATGCAAAAAGCAATATTTCTAACAATAAATCAATTAAAAATTTAATTTTTCAACTGCTTAATTCTTCATTAAAAACAATCAATAAAAAACTAGAATATTTCGAGAGGTCATAACACAATTTAATTAACTTAATTAATTAACGCATTCAATGTATTTTATTTTCCCATTGCTGTATCAGTTCTTTTTATAATCAGAATTATTCATATAGGGGCCTATAACTGAAAAGCCTCGTCGTTGTTGCTAGTGTACAGACTCGGTCCCGGAACAACTCATGTATGGACTTACAGCGAACTCTGAAAATAGGTCTTTCTATAAGAACACAGGAAAATATTACCACCTCGTACTTTGCTACCATATTGAGCCTCTTCATATTGCTGGTTTGAAAAACCGAACTGGTTCGAAGCTCTTCATATCGATGGTTCCATTTTTCGAACACGGTTCGGAACCAGGTTCTGGTTCTAGAATATGGTCTGAGAAAATTTCTCGAACCGAGTCAGAATAATTAGTTTGAGGACCACATTTTACGTGCTTCAAAATTCGAAAAAAATAATTTTACTGCTCTGAGTCATAGACAGAAACTATTTAAATTAGTTCACTGTTCACTGAATTACATGCTCTTTAGATGTATGTAAAGGTTATAATGCACTCGTTCTAATCGGTGCTCTTCATTTTCCTATCGATTCTGGTTCTGGAATTTGGAATCAGAATTAGCCTGGTTCTAGAACCGATTTTCGTGAAGAGGCTGATTGACTGAATTTTAATCCATATAAAAACTTAAAATTTTTGTTAGCACGGTTTTTAGAAACAACATGTATAACAAAACATATTGTAGCAAAAATTTTAGGAATATTTTTATATATTTTACGGTTGCACTAACAGGGTCTGAGTACCTCAATAGCGACCACTGTCATTTCAAATCAACGATGTGGTATAATTTCAGCTTATTTCATCATCAACAATTTTTAAGCTTGCTTAATTTCTGAGCCACCTTGCTCCTTGCTTCTGTCTTGTTGTCCACTTGCTCATCCGCTATGTATATATTCTTTTTTTCGTTTGCTGATCTGAGCCTGTAATTGGTTGCAATTTGGCCTACTGCAACTGAAGCAAGGTGTGAACTGGGCTAGGCCCAATAATATGATATTCTCTTATCTTAATACTAATACTATAGGATAGAAAGGCTAGGAAAACGCAATAGAGAATCCCAGTAAAGCATCTACTCTATGAGTTTAAATTCACCAACCAAGGCTTCAGCTATGACTATATAGAATACAGTCTACTTTGCTACAATAGCTTGGATTGGATTCTTCAAAAAAGCTATAGATAGCTAGAAGAACCTAGGCCAGGGCTAGGCCTATCAGTTAGGCCTTAGCCTAGGCCTACTTCTAAAATAGCTAGGACTAGAAAAATCCTAATTCCATTTGTAGGTAACCAAAATGACTTGTCGCCAAAATGGTTGTCGCCAAAATGACTTGTCGCCGAAATGGACCGGATTCACCTTATCCTAGTATAGTAAATCAGGCAATACTAGTAGTAGTCGTAGTAGTAGTAGTAGTAAAAACTCTACAGAGATTCCATAATTTTTGTCTAATATTGTTATTTAGTCTATACCTGCAGACAAAAGGGAAAAAATTGTCTTTTAGCCAATAAGGAGGTCTAGTTAGGTGATTTAGAAATAATATTAAAAATTAGCATTTAGCATTAGCATTTTGGCCTATTGAATTTCACCAACTGTTTTTCAATATAAAAATGTAAGGGATAATTGCATCATAATGCCACAAATCATGACATTAGTGCTATGCTAGGGTTCTTCTACCACTGATATCAAAGTTGTTCTTCTTTTAACTACTTTTCCTATACTTTATATTAGCTAGGCCTTATACTATTAATATATATCTAGTAGCATTTCACACAGTGCTGAGTGGCAAGCACTGGTTTTCTAGTCTAAAAGGTATACTATAGATCAGAGAGTCACAGTCTTTCACTCTAGCTTCACTCTACTATCAGTCGTCTTTTCACTTCTACGTTATATAAATTAATTCACAAATATTTTCCAATATTCTTTTTCCTCAAGCTGCTACTCAAATAATTAAAAATTTAGCTTGCTAAACTCTAGATAGATTGCGCTTGCAAATTTCTTATTAAAAAGCTAAAACCTCATGCCTTTTTGCTGAAAATTTGCTTATATTTATAGTATTTTTAGGTTTTGCTTTAATTAACACAATGTAGTAATATTATTTATAATAATATTTCTTTGTGATTTGTCATATGACCTAAATGCATAAGTTTATTCACCATTATTTTTTTTCAATACTCACTAATGAAAAGTCACAAATGAGTAGTAAGTTAGGTACATTTTTCATTGAATTCATATTTGTATTTGGTATTTGGATTGGTTCTTTTAGATATTTGAATTGAATTGAATTAGATAAAAAATCATTTTAAACCATCTCTATATATAATTTTATTATTTCATCTTATTTTATTTTTTTCTTTAAATGAGGGTATATCTATATAACTACATTTTATTTATGCTCATATTTTGTAAAAGTTATTTAGATGCTTAATTTTTAATTATTTCTTATTTTGGTCAAAAATCTCCTCTTGTGCCATATCTTGATGCAATATATAAAAAACAGAAACTCAATGAAAATGCTAAACTAAGAAATTTTAAAATATAAAACTATAAAACTCATGAGATAGTGAAAATGAGCCTTATATATTTCAAAAAGCAGCTAAAGTATCTTTTATTTTGCAAAGGCCTTTAGAAAAATTTTGTTGCTTTAGTAGTTATGATATAGGGTATGCTTTTTGTTTTAAATGAATTTCAACTAAATGTATACATTGAAAATAGCATAAAATTGCAGGTTTTTCAGCTAAAATAGAATATTTTTTATCCAGTATTTGAGCCTAAAAAACATCATGGATGAGACTTCAGAGCCGGTATGTTTTTTATCTTCTGTTTTATTTTATAATTGTTTAAATTAATTATCTTTTTTTTATTTGTACTGTATCATTGAATATTGTATGCAAGTTTTTTGTGCCTAAGTTCAGACCTTCGAAGCCTAGATAACGATTAGACTAAATAGTTCATCTCATTGTTAATAACCTGCATGCAGCATAGTTTTCTAAATTAGAAGTTGTCTCTATAGTTACAGTTTTTCTGATTAAAAACTTTAATAAAATTGTTCCAATTAAGCAGCTGTCTACCAGTAGGTTGGGTTTGTTACTTAGTCACAGATTTTCCACACGGCTTTAGATTTAAATAGCGAACACACCCGCTTACAATTCGCGCAGATGTTCGACCCGAGCATCAAGAAAAAGAAGAAGAAGGTCAAGGAGGCCGAGGCGGTGCCGGAGGAGGCTCCAGCCGTGGACGACGAGCTGGAGGCCGACTTCAACCTGGAGAGCAAGAAGAAGAAGAAGCCGAAAGAGCGGCCGGCTGCGGCAGAAGACGAGGGAGGCCCCTTGGCTGCCCCGGGCGTAGAGGAGAGTGCAGCAGTGCCAGCAGAGGATGCTGATTACACCTACCACGACCTGCTGAGCAGGGCCTTCCGCGCCATGATGGAACGCAACCCCGACATGCTGTCGGAGAAGAAGAAGGTGGTGATGAAGCCGCCGTCTCTGATGCGAGTTGGCACGAAGAAGACGGCGTTCGCCAACTTCACGGAGATCAGCAAACAGATCAGGCGGAAGCCGGACCACCTGCTGGCCTACCTGCTGACAGAGCTGGGCACCACCGGATCAGTTGACGGCAACAACCAGCTGATCATCAAGGGCCGCTTCCAGACTAAGAACATCGAGTCAGTGCTGCGCTCCTACATCAAGGAGTACGTGATGTGCCACACGTGCCGGTCTCACGACACTGAGCTGGTGAAGGAGACTCGGCTGTTCTTCCTGCAGTGCAGCACGTGCGGCAGTCGGTGCTCCGTTGCGAGCATCAAGTCCGGCTTCCAGGCGCAGGTCGGCAGGCGCGCTGCGCAGAGGGCCAAGGCTACGTGATGCGACAGAACGTACAATATTTAGTTGTTTGCCGTTTGCTTTTCAGTCTGATGTAATGAAATGGGATTTTTGCCACTGCTACTGGTGTCAAACAGGGGATGTCGTTTATGATTTTATCGAGCAGTTTAGAAAAAAATATTTTTCTTATAAATTTCGGGCTGACATTCTAACAGCCGTTAAAAAATAAAAAAAGAAGACGAGAGGTAAACTTTGAAAAAATGTATACATCCTGGAATACGACGTACTAATCTAAATTGGTTGAATAGGAAAACTTTAGCTTACAATAATTTATTCTTGTGTATCAAATTAACGACTGACGGAACTTGAAATTCCTGGCTTAGTGTTTTGTTGAATATTGTTGAGAAGCGTTGTTGCTTCATGGGCTTTGCTCTGTCTTGTGCATTCGTGTGAGGAAAAGTTATTGTATATCAGTCTGAAATGTTATTCATTTCATTTTGATTATTTAACATAAAAGATATTTTCTTTATTGTCCCCAACTAGAACATTATATATAATAATTCAAAATGTATAATTAACGCAACAGTCACTCAATATTATTATTTAAAATTACATTGGCTTGGTTTTCATTGACAATTTGCGTGGGTTAGCATTGTTGCTTTTTGTGTAATTGCCCCCTAATGTTAAATGGCTTTTGACTTGGCTGTTTGCTTTATGCTAACGGGGTAATTGCACTTGAAAATAAAATAAATGAAAGCCGTGGGTTTTGGCGTCTGCAGAAGGATTGCTTGATTTTTTGGAGTGCTTTCTAATGAGATTGCTAATTAAAATAACTTGGTTTTTTCTGATGTTTTATTTCTTAATGTATTACTATGAGTAGTAGGTTTAGTTTAGTAAAGTAGCAAAGCAAAGTAGTAGTTTTTAATTCAGTATTTCTTGTTGTCTCAGACAAATCGTAACTTTAATTCATTGTCTACTAGCACTTTGATTTATTAGTGGATCTGCAATTCTTGGTCAATTGTGTCCGGAGCGCAAACCGGCTCCAATCAAAATTTGAATAGCTCACTCCCAGCCTGCACCAGGTGTTTTTGAATGATTACTTCCTCAAAAAAACAAGACGAATGGACGTGTCTGTCTATGCGCTGTGCCAAACGCAGCAGCAGCAATATTAGACCTCTAATTACGGAATCTGTACTTGAATCATTGCTTTCATTTTGTCGAGACAAGAAAAATAAGTCAGAAATTAGCTCGTCTATTTTGCTGATGGAGCATTTGAATTTGCGTCAGACTGTCTTTGTTGATACAAATATTAATAAGCAGCCTTGAATCTATTATCAAGTAGACCTTCATATGCGCACAGTCTTTTCCTATAGCTTATATTCAACATTCAAGCAATGGCCCTAAATACTTGGCATAAAGCATCAATAAACACAATCCATAGTTGATTTTTTTCGATAGAAAAGTTGCTTTTAAATTACAAGCATTTTTTCTAACTGCAGAATCGTCTTTGAAGAAACGCTCGCACTTGGATTGATTGTGCAATCAGGGCTTCCAAAAAGAAAATTAGTCTTATATATAAGCTCTGACCATATTTTCATCCCTCTCTTTTTTCCCTTAGTAACAGCAAATTGGCTTTCACATCGACCCAGGCAAATTGGCCGCCTAATTAAGCCGGCAGTGAACAGGCGCAGCTAGCTCGTAAATATGTTGTGTGTATGTGTGTGTCTAGTTTTCAAGTTTCCTGTTGTTACTGCTGTTCAAAAAAGCGGGCTGGGATGCAGCCCTCATGTCATGAGCCGCGAAGAACTTCTAGCATGTCAGTCAGATCAGGCTGTTTTAATCCGGCAATTAAACAAATGCACACCTGATATTTTTCAGACCTTTATCTGAAACTTTTCAGAGACTTTTCAAATTTCTTAGCGCAAGGATGAAATGGTCGCGAAAGCTCAGTTTGATAGATGAATTAAATTGATTGATTTTTTGATTGACAGATATATAGATAGACAGATTGATTGATTGTTTGATTGACAGATATATAGATGGCCAGATTGATTGATTGATGGATAGGTAGATATAAATGTTGTAAAGATATAGAAAAACTCGTAAATTGATTAGCTGATTGATTCATTGAAACACCATTCAAACACACAGCTGTTGTCAACGGACCTTTTGCTGTTTACCTATCTGAAATGGAGTACACTGCCGGTCTGTCTTACTGTCTGTCTGTAAGTACTTCTGTATTAGTCCCCGATTGGCCGCCCGATTAATCTTGAGCCGGCCGGATGTGTTGCGATGTCGCTAAATTTGGGTGCAGTAAACACTGGGCATTATATGAGCGCGCATTATCGTAAATATTTTGCCAGAGGCCATTGAAATCGGATCCCAGCGCATGCAAATGAGAGGAGCAACCAGGCGTATCTCCATCCTTCAAAAGCAGCCGCCTACCCTCCCCCTCCTCGACCTGAGGCTTGATTTATTCAGAAAATTTTCTGCAGCTGCGTCTCTACTGCCTGTCCCAGTTTGAAAAATGAGCGAAGGAAAAAAAACAAAGACATTGAAAGGAATGCGAAATAAATCATGGGGACTATAGTAAATTTCACTTCTCCCCAACTATAGCTATTTTTGTGAAGCATCTCGGTGCAAAAAACGTGAGCAACTGGTTGGTGATAATTTTTTGTAGGAAATTTGAGGAGAAAAATTCGGATTGATGAGACTTGAACAACCCGGAAATTAAAATTCAATAGTGACTTACTTTTTCTGCCTCTGTTACAGACGGGGCAAAACTTAAAAAAGGCAAATCAGACTTATTAATTCGCGGTTTAGTCTAACAAAATCTTCTTAGCCGCAATGCTGTCGGCTTATTAGCGGATTAAGTATGACGTAATTTCTAGATTTCGACAGGAACTTTGCTTCAAAGGAGTTCTAAAAAGGTTAATGAGAATCGAAGCAGGAAATTAGATCCAGTAGCAACACTGCTAGGATGCGTCTAAATCGTGCAGAAGTCGACTGGAAAGTTGAGATGCTGGAAGGGAGAAGGAAAAAATAATCTGAGTAAATCTGCCCATATGATGATATCCCGACTATGGCTCCCCCTGGTGCTTCAGAACTCTCTTCTTCGCCATTGTAATCTGTAGCAGAGAAAGGACAGACAGACAGAGACAGACAGGCTGGCGCCAAAAAATCGTCTATTGAGCCTCTCCGTGGTCAAAATTTCATTATTAGTTGCATTGATAATAGTGCGTGTAATGTCTAAGTTAATTACACTAATCCGTATAGAAATTGCACGGATTCCTTAGCATGCATGCACTCGCGATTAATCAAACTATCAAGTGGATAAAGAAATTTTTTCATTCGGGAGTTTTCAATTCCTAGAATTTCAGAAGATGAAAGATTTATTGGCTTAGAAGTTTGCGTGCGCCCAAAGTCGTCGTCAGACTTGGCTCGTAACTTAGCCGGCTCAAATTGCCGAAGGTCCCTTGAGATTGAATTTCAGTGAATGAATTGCTCTGAAGCAGCTCAGAGATGAGATTTAATCAGCATAATTATTTTATTTACAAAAAAATAACTTGCTCAATTAAGGGCTTGTTTACATACAGTATCAGTGCGATTCTTATAAACTGGTTAAATTGTTGGTTACTATTATAAATTATCTTTCTACACGGCGGAAACTTTCAGATTTCCAGAAACTACAATATTTAATAGTAAACCACTGTATAGACAACTATGAGAACCTATGAACAGGAAGTGATTCAGTATGATATTTCACAAAGCCACCTTTGTAGCACATTTTACAGGCCGACAGACAGGCAGTCGGTGAGAATCTATATTTCGCGCACATCCTATTGTAGGCACGCGACACCAATCCGAGCCCCCCGGCCCCTGTTGCCAGGGCGGCTTCAGGGTTTACTGGCATCTCCGCTGTCTTCATCACCAACAGGGACCAATGTTGGGGAGCAACAAGCGTGGGACAACGGATTCTGTTTGCCCGGTAAAACAATCTGACAGGACTGGTGGAGGCTCAGGAGGCATCGGCAACTGCCAGAGCAAACAGGATCGCGGAGAGGGGAGGGCGGAAACTTCTCTGCGGGCCGATGGGCTGCGGAGGGGGGTGGGTGCGGGGTTGCCAGCCGGCGATCAATCAAAACCGGTAGATGCAATCGGGGGGGGGCCCACGGCAGTTCTCCCATCCGGGAAGAATTCTAAGTAGACCAAAAAAAGTTTTTTTGAAAGCTGACGCTTTGCTGCCATCCTAGCGAGATCTCTGCATTAGCAGTGTGCCGTGCAGAAATTTTTTAATGGAGAATGCCACCACTGGTGTGGCCGACCTTTAGCCTTAGCCCTCCTGCACCCCCGATGATCTGGCGCCACCCCTACCCCGATATTCTGGCGCTACCCCTGTACCCCGATATTCTGGCCCTACCCCTGTACCCCGATATTCTGGCCCTACCCCTGTACCCCTATATTCTGGCCCTACCCCCTGTACCCCGATATTCTGGCCCTACCCCTGCACCCCGATATTCTGGCCCTAACCCTGTACCCCGATATTCTGGCCCTAACCCTGTACCCCGATGATCTGGCGCAACCCCTGCACCCCGATATTCTGGCCCTACCCCTGCACCCCGATATTCTGGCCCTACCCCTGTACCCCGATATTCTGGCCCTAACCCTGTACCCCGATAATCTGGCGCAACCCCTGCACCTCGATATTCTGGCCCTACCCCTGTACCCCTATATTCTGGCCCTAACCCTGTACCCCGATGATCTGGCGCTTTTTTGTTCTTTTCTGTCATAATTATTAAATTCTGTGCATAGCTTAGCAACAATTTTATTTCCCATAGCTAGCATTTCCTTCAGTAATCAGTCAGACACTGCCAATTTAATCAATTAGTCAAAAATAACGTCAGTTCAACTTCAAGTTGCATCGCTCTTTGCTAATTGCCGCTAAAATGTTTTTGCTTAATTGCGTGTTTACTCAAGCTGTATTTTATTCAATAAAAATGGCTTCTAAATATGCATATTTTTGAGAAAGCAATTTGGGAATCCCTCAATTCCTTTGATTTTCAAATGCTATACTGAGGGAGGGTCTTTGACTGGGGCCCGACTGCTATATTTCACTTGCTAACTGGGGCTGAATGTGCGCACTAACTGCCTATTGTCTATTGGTTGCTGGCTGAAATCTTTTCAGCCTCAGATTACAGATACTTTGGGCTGACAAAAATTTAATCCCTTAAAGCAAATTCAAACATTTTAAAGCATTTTTTACCTCTTTTCTACTTCGGTTTCACTGGCTTCGTTCCATTCAGCAACTTCCCCCTAGGTTGGCAAATTTTTTGCGCCCGTGACTTTGAGTTATTTTTGTCTTTTTGTTTGTCTGTGCTACTTTAAGTTCTTTAATAAGTTCCGTAATTTTTGGTACCTGACGACTGCCTCCGCTACTTGTAGCGCTCTAAATACTTCCGTTACTTTTATGTACCCGACTACTGCCTTAGCTACTTTTAGCGGTCTAAATTCTTCCGTTACTTTTATGTACCCGACTACTGTCTTAGCTACTTTTAGCGGTCTAAATTCTTCCGTTACTTTTATGTACCCGACTACTGCCTTAGCTACTTTTAGCGGTCTAAATTCTTCCGTTACTTTTATGTGCCCGACTACTGCCTTAGCTACTTTTAGCGGTCTGAATTCTTCCGTTACTTTTATGTACCCGACTACTGCCTTAGCTACTTTTAGCGGTCTGAATTCTTCCGTTACTTTTATGTACCCGACTACTGCCTTAGCTACTTTTAGCGGTCTAAATTCTTCCGTTACTTGTTGGCAACAGACTTCCTAAATTAGTAAATTGAATCCACTTAAAGGCCATATTATGGATGACCACTTAATTGTTGCGAACAAAAATAATATTTTCACGGTACTTCACATACGAGCGTATATTGTTTAATGACACACATATTGTTAAAATATAATTGTAACATCGAGTTAAAGAATAAATTTGTGATTGCGAGGAGCCAGGTTCATACCATAAAGTATACATTCAACGGTTGATTGATTTGTAACGTACTGCGTAATAAAATAAACATTTTTTTGCAGGAATACGGAGCGTCAAGGTGAAATTCAATTTGAAAGAAAATCAACACAAGAAAACACACTAACATCAAGCAAAATAGTTAACTGCTAATTAATTTTTTCATCAATAATACAACATGGCAGCAAGTGACAAAGGATCCAGGGATTCGATGTAGTTTGCTAGCGCGTGAATTTAAAGCAGCTAGGGATTTTTACTGGGCATGAGAGTACTTGAACTGCAGCAGATTGACATAATCCAGTGGCATGAACTATGGTGACAGAAACTAGAGCGACATATTCGTAGAACATTTAATGTGATTGTATTGGCTGTGGACGCAAATAATGCATGGATTCAAGGAGTAACATAGGAGAACCTCTGAAAAGGTTCTGAAAAGGTTCGGAGGGGTTTTGCCCAGCTCTAGGAGACAATTTGTGCCCCTGGAGCAAGGCAGTTAATGCCGCATTGCTTCAGTCGATATTCTGGCGAAAAAAAATTTAGATCTTGGTCGGGTATCTGATAAAATGGCAAATATGAACAGGTGAGAGAGATTGGATGGTAATTTGTGTAACAGTCAGACAAATCCATTCAGAGGGCGGTGATCTGACAGGCAGAACCCTCATCGGCGTCATCTTCAAGGAGTCGCTCACGAACCGCCAGCCTCTGCTGTTCCGGCTCGTCCTCCGAGTCAGAATTGCGTTGCCGAGCGGTGGCGCTGCTGCCCTCTGCTGATACTTTGGTGACGATCCTGTCTAGATCCGTGTTGTCCTCGCAGTGAACCCCCTCCCCATCCTCCTGCTGCTGCTGCTGCTGCAGGGCACGCTGTCGACAAGCACCGGCACCGGCACCGTCTTGTCCACCGCCGGCGGCTCTTCGCTGACAAAACGTTGGAAACTGTTTGGCGATGGCGGCCCTGAAGGAGCCGCTCAGCATCGAGTAGACAATCGGATTGACGCAGCAGGAGGCGTAGTGCAACGCCGTGGCGCAGATTTTTACCACCAGCATCGCGTTGCTGAAGGGGAACGTGTGACGAAGGACGTGGTACCAGAAATTGATCAACTCGGTTGGGAACCAGCAGATGCCGTACAGCGAGGTCACAACCATCACCATCTTGGTGACTTTGGTGCGCTGGCGACGCTTGTTCTCGCGGCGCTTGTCTGAGCTGGCCTTGGAGTCCTGCGGTTTGAGGGTTTCGCATCGGGTTGTTGGCGCGATTGGTCTTGTCAGTTTGATTGCTAATCTAAGAGAATCTTGTCAGTTTGACTGCTAATCTAAGAGAATCTTGTCAGTTTGATTGCTAATCTATGAGAATCTTGTCAGTTTGATTGCTAATCTATGAGAATCTTGTCAGTTTGATTGCTAATCTAAGAGAATCTTGTCAGTTTGACTGCTAATCTAAGAGAATCTTGTCAGTTTGATTGCTAACCTAAGAGAATCTTGTCAGTTTAATTGCTAACCTAAGAGAATCTTGTCAGTTTGATTGCTAACCTAAGAGACTCTTGTCAGTTTGATTGCTAATCTAAGAGAATCTCGTCAGTTTGATGGCTAATCAAAGAGAATCTCGTCAGTTTGATAGCTAATCTAAGAGAATCTCGTCAGTTTGATGGCCAATCTAAGAGAATCTTGTCAGTTTGATTGCTAATCTAAGAAAATCTTATCAGTTTGATGGCTAATCTAAGAGACTCTTGTCAGTTTGATTGCTAAATTAAGACAATCTTGTCAGTTTGATTGCTAATCTAAGTGAATCTTGTCAGTTTGATTGCTAATCCAAGAGAATATTGTCAGTTTGATTGCTAATCTAAGTGAATCTTGTCAGTTTGATTGCTAATCCAAGAGAATATTGTCAGTTTGATTGCTAATCTAAGTGAATCTTGTCAGTTTGATTGCTAATCCAAGAGAATATTGTCAGTTTGATTGCTAATCTAAGTGAATCTTGTCAGTTTGATTGCTAATCTAAGAGAATCTCGTCAGTTTGATTGCTAATCTAAGTGAATCTTGTCAGTTTGATTGCTAATCTAAGTGAATTTTGTCAGTTTGATTGCTAATCCAAGTGAATCTTGTCAGTTTGATTGCTAATCCTAGAGAATCTTGTCAGTTTGATTGCTAAATTAAGACAATCTTGTCAGTTTGATTGCTAATCCTAGAGAATCTTGTCAGTTTGATTGCTAATCCAAGAGAATCTTGTCAGTTTGATTGCTAAATTAAGACAATCTTGTCAGTTTGATTGCTAATCCAAGTGAATCTTGTCAGTTTGATTGCTAATCCTAGAGAATCTTGTCAGTTTGATTGCTAAATTAAGACAATCTTGTCAGTTTGATTGCTAATCCTAGAGAATCTTGTCAGTTTGATTGCTAAATTAAGACAATCTTGTCAGTTTGATTGCTAATCCTAGAGAATCTTGTCAGTTTGATTGCTAAATTAAGACAATCTTGTCAGTTTGATTGCTAATCCTAGAGAATCTTGTCAGTTTGATTGCTAATCCAAGAGAATCTTGTCAGTTTGATTGCTAAATTAAGACAATCTTGTCAGTTTGATTGCTAATCTAAGTGAATCTTGTCAGTTTGATTGCTAATCTAAGTGAATCTTGTCAGTTTGATTGCTAAATTAAGAGAATCTTTTCGGTTTAATGGTTTTTTAGAGAATATATTCTTAGAATTTATTGAGTCTTTTCTAATAGGTAGTCCATATAATGGGCTTTTTAAATCTATCTGAAAAGGAAGCATTGAAGCAAGTATACTGCCGCATACATTAATGCTTCTGATCAGTGGCAAGCCTTTCATTACACAGGCAGTACACTGAAGTGCAGAATTTTCTCTCTATTATTGAGAGTTTTTATGGCTATAACTGAGGCTTAGGGTGTGCTTTAAGGCTTCCCAGATAGCTTTGTGCTCGCTAGATGCAGCCTAGAAAACATTTCGGCTTTTATAGACAACATAAAAACTCCCTCGCAAAAGCATCTTTCCAGCAACTAAAGTCCCGCAAATTTTATTACGCAGACTTTCTATTGTCCAGCTCCCTAATTTTTCTTCAGAAAAAAAACTTTTTTCTCTTTCATAGTCGATAAAAATTTTCTTGCGATCGATCTCGCTGACGATACTGGGTTATTTCTGTATTTGTGTACTTCTGCATACGAAGTACGAAGTACAGCAACCCGCCGATTTTTAGAGAAACTTAACTGGAACTTTAGGTGAAAAAAAGTTCGCCATGTCGACGCCTCGCTTCTTGTTTCCTGTCGAGCTCAATTCTCATTAGATTTTCTTTTCGATAACGGGAGAAAAATTGCGTGCAAAGCCAGCAAGCCGCCTGCCTGTGCTCGCATCTTCCTATTCCTGCGCTCTAGTGTGCCTGATCTGTGGCCTCGGTTTGAAAGCGCTTGTTTTTGAATGTTCGGTGTTGTATAGTACTGGTTTTGAGGAGTCATGCACGCTTCAAAGGTATTAGTTGAACTTTTAACAAGCTATAAATTTCACAAGCTAGAAACTTCACTAACTAGCAACCTCACGAACTAAAAACTTCATGAACTAGAAACCTCACACACTAAAAATTCCATGAACTAGAAACCTCGCGAACTGAAAACTTCATGAACTAGAAACCTCACGAATTGAAAACTTCATGAACTAGAAACCTCACGCACTAAAAACTTCATGAACTAGAAACCTCACGCACTAAAAACTCCATGAACTAGAAACCTCACGCACTAAAAACTCCATGAACTAGAAATCTCGCGAACTGAAAACTTCATGAACTAGAAACCTCACGCACTAAAAACTCCATGAACTAGAAACCTCACGAATTGAAAACTTCATGAACTAGAAACCTCACGCACTAAAAACTCCATGAACTAGAAACCTCACGAATTGAAAACTTCATGAACTAGAAACCTCGCGAACTGAAAACTTCATGAACTAAAAACCTCACGCACTAAAAACTTCATGAACTAGAAACCTCACGCACTAAAAACTCCATGAACTAGAAACCTCACGCACTAAAAACTCCATGAACTAGAAACCTCACGCACTAAAAACTCCATGAACTAGAAATCTCGCGAACTGAAAACTTCATGAACTAGAAACCTCATGAATTGAAAACTTCATGAACTAGAAACCTCACGAATTGAAAACTTCATGAACTAGAAACCTCACGAATTGAAAACTTCATGAACTAGAAACCTCACGCACTAAAAACTCCATGAACTAGAAACCTCACGAATTGAAAACTTCATGAACTAGAAACCTCGCGAACTGAAAACTTCATGAACTAGAAACCTCACGCACTAAAAACTTCATGAACTAGAAACCTCACGCACTAAAAACTCCATGAACTAGAAATTTCATGAACTAGAAACCTCATGCTAAATAGAAACTTCACGAACTAGAAACTTCCCTAACTAGAAACTTCACGAACTTCGTGAACAAAAAAAAATTGATTAAGCTCGGAAAAATTTTTAAATTTCCATGTTTTGAGGTTTCTTCTCTGTAAATTTTTTTTTAAGTTTCAAATATGTGGCGTTACACGTTTGCTACAGTTTCATTTAATTGGTAAATGAAACTGTATTTCTGTATTTTGTGATTTTATTATTGATGGAAATAGATAGTAAAAACTGTCTCAAGTGCTGCTGTTGAGAATCCTAATAACTAAATTATGAATTGATTTCGCACTCAACAAACCACCGAAAAGGGGTATAAGTACACGGACCTGTGTACAAGTGAGGCGCGACCGAATCAAATTTCACAGCCAGGAAAAGATGGATGCAACACCCGGAACCCTTGGCGGGCAAAGAAAATCCCGCAGAAAATGCAATATTCATTTCGCCGGGCCTCTTCTTCTGCTCCGTTTCTCTCTGGCCCGATGATTGGCAGCTAAGACAAGCCCAGGGCTGACTTTCTTCTCTCGATGCACCTGAGTCCAGTCTGCACGTATCTCATGGCTTGCAAACGAAGCTTTCTGTCAGCTTTCCTGCCTTCCTTCCTGTGTTGCATTAAACTCGACCTGTATTATTCATCAGGACTCAAGCGTGGCCGTCCTGGCATCGCTATTGCACTATTAGATACACATTTTCAGATAGGTGAAACTGCCTATAAAACTGAGTTTCACTTTCTGTATGTATGGGCTTGATAAGCTTCAATCAATCATACAATATCTCAGACACATTTCAAGGGTTGCGCGTGATTAGTAAGATTATAATGTACTGAGACCTTAAGTTAATATTCTGTCTTTGTATTTTGTCCGACATCCTTCACTATTTAGAAGTTGTCCCACACCATTCTCTGTCTGGGTGTTGTCCCACACCCTTCTCTGTCCGGGTGTTGTCCCACACCATTCTCTGTCTGGGTGTTGTCCCACACCATTCTCTGTCTGGGTGTTGTCCCACACCCTTCTCTGTCTGGGTGTTGTCCCACACCCTTCTCTGTCTGGGTGTTGTCCCACACCACTCTCTGTCTGGGTGTTGTCCCACACCACTCTCTGTCCGGGTGTTGTCCCACACCATTCTCTGTCCGGGTGTTGTCCCACACCCTTCTCTGTCCGGGTGTTGTCCCACACCATTCTCTGTCTGGGTGTTGTCCCACACCATTCTCTGTCTGGGTGTTGTCCCACACCCTTCTCTGTCTGGGTGTTGTCCCACACCCTTCTCTGTCTGGGCGTTGTCCCACACCACTCTCTGTCTGGGTGTTGTCCCACACCACTCTCTGTCCGGGTGTTGTCCCACACCATTCTCTGTCCGGGTGTTGTCCCACACCACTCTCTGTCCGGGTGTTGTCCCACACCATTCTCTGTCCGGGTGTTGTCCCACACCCTTCTCTGTCCGGGTGTTGTCCCACACCATTCTCTGTCTGGGTGTTGTCCCACACCATTCTCTGTCCGGGTGTTGTCCCACACCATTCTCTGTCCGGGTGTTGTCCCACACCATTCTCTGTCTGGGTGTTGTCCCACACCATTCTCTGTCCGGGTGTTGTCCCACACCATTCTCTGTCCGGGTGTTGTCCCACACCATTCTCTGTCCGGGTGTTGTCCCACACCATTCTCTGTCCGGGTGTTGTCCCACACCATTCTCTGTCCGGGTGTTGTCCCACACCACTCTCTGTCCGGGTGTTGTCCCACACCATTCTCTGTCCGGGTGTTGTCCCACACCATTCTCTGTCCGGGTGTTGTCCCACACCATTCTCTGTCTGGGTGTTGTCCTACACCACTCTCTGTCCGGGTGTTGTCCCACACCATTCTCTGTCCGGGTGTTGTCCCACACCATTCTCTGTCCGGGTGTTGTCCCACACCATTCTCTGTCCGGGTGTTGTCCCACACCATTCTCTGTCCGGGTGTTGTCCCACACCATTCTCTGTCCGGGTGTTGTCCCACACCATTCTCTGTCCGGGTGTTGTCCCACACCATTCTCTGTCCGGGTGTTGTCCCACACCATTCTCTGTCCGGGTGTTGTCCCACACCATTCTCTGTCCGGGTGTTGTCCCACACCATTCTCTGTCCGGGTGTTGTCCCACACCATTCTCTGTCCGGGTGTTGTCCCACACCATTCTCTGTCCGGGTGTTGTCCCACACCACTTCTCTGTCCGGGTGTTGTCCCACACCATTCTCTGTCCGGGTGTTGTCCCACACCATTCTCTGTCCGGGTGTTGTCCCACACCACTTCTCTGTCCGGGTGTTGTCCCACACCATTCTCTGTCCGGGTGTTGTCCCACACCATTCTCTGTCCGGGTGTTGTCCCACACCATTCTCTGTCCGGGTGTTGTCCCACACCATTCTCTGTCCGGGTGTTGTCCCACACCCTTCTCTGTCCGGGTGTTGTCCCACACCATTCTCTGTCTGGGTGTTGTCCCACACCATTCTCTGTCCGGGTGTTGTCCCACACCACTCTCTGTCCGGGTGTTGTCCCACACCATTCTCTGTCCGGGTGTTGTCCCACACCCTTCTCTGTCGGGTGTTGTCCCACACCATTCTCTGTCCGGGTGTTGTCCCACACCATTCTCTGTCCGGGTGTTGTCCCACACCATTCTCTGTCCGGGTGTTGTCCCACACCATTCTCTGTCCGGGTGTTGTCCCACACCCTTTCCTCTGTCCGGGTGTGGTGTTGTCCCACACCATTCTCTGTCCTGGGTGTTGTCCCACACCATTCTCTGTCCGGGTGTTGTCCCACACCACTCTCTGTCCGGGTGTTGTCCCACACCATTCTCTGTCCGGGTGTTGTCCCACACCACTCTCTGTCCGGGTGTTGTCCTACACCCCTTTTCTGTCTGGTTGCTGAACAACTTTTTTGATCGATTTTGGGGATCTGAAGCTAATTTCTAAGAAAAAATTTTCTGCCTCTTTTTAATTAATTAGAATAAGTAATCCTCTTTAAATTAAGATTTTTTTGTTCAGGAATTATTAGTTTTAATAAATTTTCCCAGACAAGTTCCGTGGCACTGTAAAAAATTAGACAGGATTTTTAAATCAATTATTCATAATCATATTCGTAGCGATTCAGTTAAAATGTTAAATTAATTAATCATGCATTTTCCTCTAGAATCCCATGGCAACACGAATCACTGAAATAATTTCGCAGAAAACATCGGATTGGGTCTTAAATTACAAGACAGGTCGGCCACAAATAATACGTAGCTCATAATTCAACAGGTAAATTCTTCTAGATAAACTCGACATTGAAGAATTATGAGTCGTGCAGACTGGCAGTGAGTGACAGAGTAGAGACTGGCAGTGAGTGACAGAGGAGAGACGGGCAGTGAGTGACAGAGGAGAGACGGGCAGTGAGTGACAGAGGAGAGACTGGCAGTGAGTGACAGAGGAGAGACGGGCAGTGAGTGACAGAGGAGAGACGGGCAGTGAGTGACAGAGGAGAGACGGGCAGTGAGTGACAGAGTAGAGACTGGCAGTGAGTGACAGAGTAGAGACTGGCAGTGAGTGACAGAGTAGAGACTGGCAGTGAGTGACAGAGGAGAGACGGGCAGTGAGTGACAGAGTAGAGACTGGCAGTGAGTGACAGAGGAGAGACGGGCAGTGAGTGACAGAGTAGAGACTGGCAGTGAGTGACAGAGTAGAGACTGGCAGTGAGTGACAGAGGAGGAGGGAAGAGACGGGCAGTGAGTGACAGAGGAGAGACGGGCAGTGAGTGACAGAGGAGAGACGGGCAGTGAGTGACAGAGGAGAGACGGGCAGTGAGTGACAGAGGAGAGACGGGCAGTGAGTGACAGAGGAGAGACGAGCAGTGAGTGACAGAGTAGAGAGTGGCAGTCAGTGACAGAGGAGAGACGGGCAGTGAATGTCAGGAGAGACGGGCAGTGAGTGACAGAGGAGAGACGGGTAGTGAGTGACATTGTGAAGAGAAAGGAAATATTTTATGTCCATAGGCCTACCAAAAGCAGCAAAAATAGACACGCCCTCCAGTCGATCCCGTTCTCTCACCTCCTGTTTGAGCTTGCGCACGATCAAGCAGTTCATGATTAGGATGGCAAAGAACGGCAGCACGTAGGAGAACAGCAGGATGGCCACTGAATAGGCCACTCGCTGCGACTCCGTGTACGAGTCCTGGCACACGTAGTAGCCGTCACGCGACAGCGACACCTTGAACACCAGCGGGTTCGGCACGCTGACTACTGCGCCGACTGAAATTTAGTAGTTTAGTGCAGATAAGAGCTCGTTAGCTAGCTAGATGGTAGCTCTAGTAGTAGCTATGCTAGCTGAGTGGTAGCTGAGACATAATCTGTAGTATAAGTAGCTAGGTGGTCGCTAGGTGGACTAAGTTGGTAACTAGTTAGTAGCTAGTCGGTAGCTAGTTGGTAGCTAGTCGGTAGCTAGTCGGTAGCTAGTCGGTAGCTAGTCGGTAGCTATTCGGTAGCTAGTTGGTAGCTATTCGGTAGCTAGTTGGTAGCTAGTCGGTAGCTAGTCGGTAGCTAGTTGGTAGCTAGTCGGTAGCTAGTCGGTAGCTAGTCGGTAGCTAGTTGGTAGCTAGTCGGTAGCTAGTCGGTAGCTAGTTGGTAGCTAGTCGGTAGCTAGTCGGTAGCTAGTCGGTAGCTAGTCGGTAGCTAGTTGGTAGCTAGTCGGTAGCTAGTCGGTAGCTAGTCGGTAGCTAGTCGGTAGCTAGTCGGTAGCTATTCGGTAGCTACTCGATAACTAGTCGGTAGCTAGTCGGTAGCTAGTTGGTGGCTATTTTGCTACTCAAAAGGGTTCATACCTATTCACAGTCTATATCATGCTCAAAAGTATGTATCTATTAGTTATATCTTTTAGGCGCTATTTATGGCATAATTTATTGCCTCTAGTAATAACTTTTTTTCCAGTCAGTGGAGGGAGTGAGGAGTCCCTCCCTCCCCCTTCAGCACTCTGCTTTTTGATAAAAGAGCAGCAGAAAAACTGGTTCGGAACACGGCGAAATCAGCTGGATGCCAATAATTCTTAATCAGGACCTAGCAATTTCCTGGCAAAGGCTAACTCGCTCGCTGAGTAGCTGCATTGCTGGTCCATGGAGTGCCAGACTATGCCACTGGAAATGGAAACTTCCCAATGATGTACCGTAATCGTCGCTTAACTTTTACTATTATCTTTCTGAACTTTATCATTCGTCACATACGACTAGGAATGAATCCAGAATCCGGTGTTCATAGAGCAGAGCTTTCCTTTCCAGCAGCAGTTCCAGTAAGAACTCCATGGCAGATCGGAAATAAAAATATTGACGGGAAGGGACTGGGGAGAAACTGGCGGCCTGATGGATCTTGTTCGATCAATGGATGCATTCTCGGGTCAGCCTTTGACTGAGAGACTGATTAACTGGGAACTGTTTTCTAAAGTGCTAAAAAGGAAATAAATAGATAGAACTTTGAGAAACCGCCCACTCGTCTCGCCTGCCGCCATCCCGGCAGCGCCCCAGTCAGTAACCAAAGCCCTCATTAGGCCCGAAATGGGCCAATAACATGCCTGATTTACATGCGACCAGTTTCCGCAGCGGGTCATTCCACCTCGGCCTCGGGGGGCCGGGAGCCGCCCTCCACTTAGACTCGAATAAATCTTGTTCAAGGCTTGGGGTGGGATTTTTCTCCCAATGCGCCACGCCTCCCAGTGTAATTAAAGCCCCCCGAATCACCGCTGTAGTACCTTTCACCCTGGCGACACTTGAACCCCCGTCCCCCGAGTCAAAGTGACCGATTATCCCCTCCCCTGGCTTCCTGTGGGCCTGAGTTTCCACCGATTAAAGATCCCCATAGCTACGAGCAAATCCCCCTGGCCGCCCTATCTGCCTCTCTCCCTGCGCGTATTTTTTACTACTAACTGCCCCTTTCTGTCAGTTCTCCCTAAATGCGGGATCTCTAACTTCTCTAACTGTCTTCGTGTGTGTGTGTGTGTGTGTGTGTGTGTGTACAGGAGAAATTCAAATTTAAGATTGCGAATTTTCCCTACAGCCAGTCAGTCAGCTAGACTTTGTCCTTTCACTGCTGCCTTTGTTTGTTTGCTTTACGAGCTGGCGACTGGGAGTGTGTTAGCGAGACAAGCGCTCAAGGTTGAGGTGGCTGCTCACACGCGCTTTATAACGATTTTCGTGGCGCCCACCCACCCTACCTTGCTGCGGCTGGCCTGCAAGCCACTCTGTGTATCAGTCTGCGGCGAAACATTTCAGCTCAATGATATTGCCTTGGCCAGGTTGGACTTTTAGTGCTCAATATAATCCTGCCTGCATCATGACTCACTTATTTACGGTTTCAAATATCTTGAGTTGTGCGCTGGTGATGGGGTAAAAAGGAGTTCGAGAGAGAAGGGAAACGAGGGAGGGGAGATAGAAAAACGGGACGTAAGATAAAGGGGAAGGCAGAATGGAGAACGGGAGAGAAGACAAAGAGGGAAGGGGAGAAAGAATAACAAAAACGAATATAAAGGAGAGGCAGAAAGGAAAAGAGGAGGGAAGATAGAGGGGGAAGTAGAGAAGGAAGAACTGAAAGAAAATAGAAGGGTAGGGAGAAAGGAGCACCGGAGGGAAGATAGAGGAAGATAGAGAGTGGATGGAGAAAGGAGAACAGGAGGGAAGATAAAGGGATAAGGGAAAAAGGAGAACAGGAGGGAAGATAGAGGGGTAAGGGAGAAAGGAGACTTGGAAGGAAGATAAAGAGCGGAGGGAGAAAGGAGAACCGGAAGGAAGATAGAGGGGTAAGGGAGAAAGGAGAACCGGAAGGAAGATAGAGGGGTAAGGGAGAAAGGAGAACCGGAAGGAAGATAGAGGGGTAAGGGAGAAAGGAGAACCGGAAGGAAGATAGAGGGGAGGGAGAAAGACAAAAGTTAATCGGGAAAATTGAATGGAAGTTAGACAACCAGGAAAGGGGGCATAAAGGAAGTATAAAAGGAGACAGGGGGGTCATGCCGGGAAGGCTGAGGAGAGAGAACCGCATGAGAAAAATCAAGTAAGCACTAAAATTTGAACTACTCACAGATCCACGCCACAAGACAGGCAGCCTTGGCCCTAGCCGGATTGATCTTTCGATTCTCCCACGGATGTACGACGGCTAGGAAACGGCTGCTTGTGAGGCCGAGCAACATCGTGGCGGAGGAGACCACCGTCATCTGAAATTTTGTGACATTTTTGTGAAACCTTGTCCAGTTTGACTCCCGTGATTATTTTGCGATCATCTACTAGAGCAGTGTATATCTAGCTCGATGCTAATTTTATTTATCACACACTTCACGGTGCGGATTTACACTGAAATGTCTTGAGGCGTCGCTTTCTACCCCCCTAATCCATTAATGGTGTTATAAACCACTTGAAATCTCTGCTTGCTCTCGAGCAATATTCGACTCAAACTATATAGACCAGATCGACTTGTCAACATTGTCTTTGGCCGGTGTTTGTAAAGTAAACTTAAGTCGTCTTCTCCAACCTCCCATATCTCATTCTTTCTTCCTCTTCCCTGTCTATGCACCCCGATCGCTAAGTCTCACCGGAACCCGCTAGATGAGGCGACGAGATCTTCGGAGAACTATTAAAATACAAATCTATAGCAATCGGATTTTCATTTCCTACGTGAATTCGAATCCACAATCGTCACTCCACCATAGCGTAGCGTAATCTTACAAGCATAAATACTCGAACTATAAGGAGGCCCCTGCCGGCCCTAAGGGGGAAGTCAGAACTCAGGCTGCATGATTGAGAGAGAGAGAGAGAGAGAGAGAGAGAGAGAGAGAGAGCGTCGGCGAGTAAAGTAGAACTGCGCAATCGGATTTTTCCCTCGATCAGGAAAAGATTTTTCCCCTTCTCTCCCCAACTGGCTCTTTACTTTGAGTTGGGCCGGGCCCTGGTGAAGATCTTACTTGAGAGTGGATGGAGAAATGGTGAAACTTCAAACCGCGCCCGCAGTCTCATAGATTGGTATCGATCCGATTTGTAATTGACAGCCAACCCCAAGCCGATAGTGACAGATAGTAGCGGATTCGTCCTTATCAATAATTATCCCTCGGGGCAAAAATCAACTTTTTCTATTGATAAAATTCTTCAGATCCGTGATCAAAACTGGTATGGAGAGAATGTCAGCTTGGCTGGCGGGCCCAAAGGTCTTGTCAGTGTGGTAGCAGTTATGTTAATAAATGTTGACAAGACAATTCACTAATCTTTGGATTGGGGCGCGCCAAGCCACCCTTTCAATGCGGACTTGCACCGGCTTATATGAGAGTATTCCAAACAAAGTCAAACCTGTCTTTCCTTCCACCCGTCAAAACGCGACCCCGAACTAGGAGGCTGTTAGGAGAAATGCTGATTGACTCTCGGCGATTTTTTTTACTAAGTTTGACGTAGATAGCAAAGATTCTCAGCTATTCTGCAGTGAATTGAGAACTTTTTATGTCATGGGCTGAATTTGAGTGCGTACTTTCTGAAGGTCAATCACCCATTATCTGAATACATCTGCCTAATAAATGAATTAATCTAATGTAGTATTTTCTAGGAAATTGTAAGCGAGTGACTCTACCCAACTTACCAAAGTACACCAAAATGAAGCTATCAAGCTGCCTACTTAGTGTATCGCCTCTGTTCATTTAACGAAACCCCTCTCCCTCCACTTGTCGCCAAAGTACACCAACATAAATAAAGCCTTCAAGCTACTAATTAAAGTCCTTGTCGTACAGTCTTTGTGCCTTCATTTAAATGCAGATTTCAATACAGCCCCAGTAAGCAGAGCTGTGCACTCATTTGACTAGAACTCAACCCTCGCCGCTATCTGGACTAAAAATTTTTATAAAATAGGAGAAAATTGCTGCCGTAGACAGGCGTTCCCAATGATGCTATAGACATGCCTCCACAGACCCTGTCCGCAATCAATCAGTCTCCCCATTGTTTGCGGGCATTATCGAGCAGCTCAAAAGTTGGGAACTAAGTCAACAATAGCAGCTAGTTACAGTGGCTAAATGAGTTCGGCACATACTAAGCGAGTTCAGCATTAAACTTTCATCGCGGTAAACAACAAAAACTGGCCAAAATATGAACTGAACCAGAAAAGTTGCCTCTGATGTGAAATTATTTCGCCAATGCTCGAAATCTAAGCATAAAAAACGGGCCATTTGCTAAAGTCCAATTTTACACATCTTCCGATATGGTTGCCTCCCCTATACCTCAGCATCCGCTTACGCCTACCCACAGACTGAATCCCTTAGCTACTTTCACAACGAAATTACTCCAACGCGACGAAACCAATTTTGATTATTTAATTCAATTGGCTGTGCTGGGAGCTTGCCTGCGGTTCTCATACTTCTCCGGGAAAATAGTACAGATTTGCTTTGATTAGCTTCTGGCTACTCACTTCCGAGGCTCCTGCTAGGCTTGAGGCTCAGCCTACTGTTTGCTGCTGGCTCTTCTGTTTCCATCAATTTTTCTTTTTACCCAACCTCTCCCTCTCTTCTCTTGTCCGGCAAAAGTTGGGTAAGCAATGCTTGCAAGTGCTTCTTAAAAAACGAGAAAAGGATGAATAGTCGTTTTTAACAAACGATTTTCCATGAAACTCATATATTGATAATCCGCCGCTTTTTAACGAAAAAAACTATTTTCTAAGAAGGATATCTACTATCAAAGAAATATAATAGTTTTAGAAAGTTTCACTCAAAAATATGTTTAACTTAGCTTTGTGTTAAAGTAGCACCAATCTTAACTGAGTAACTTATAGTTTTTTATCAATAAAGAAAGCGTTTTAGCACTTAGATGCTTTACGCCTATCGTTACTTTTCAAAAAAGCTTGTAACTCTTAATTGAAACAAATATTTGCGCTTTCTAGGAAAGCGTTTCAGTGTTGCTTTCTAGGAAAGTGATAGTCATTAACTTAAATTTTCACTTCCAGTCAACCCCCTTAAATCTACTTTCCTAGAAAGCAATACAGAAACATAAAAAAATTCTAAATGGCGTATTTTTATCTTCGGAAATAAAAAAATACCCTTTTAATGGAAAGTAAAAAAGCTGCACTATGAGGCAGCGAACAATACGTAGGGGGTGCTACGTGGGAAAGCCACAATAATCTGGAGAAAAAGCGACGGAAATCGATGCATTTACAAGCCCCATAAGCTGATAGGTTAGAGCAGAATTTATAGTTTTGCTGTCCCAGAGAAATTTAAAAAACCTAAACTGTTTCTTTCAATTTCAACCCAGATGTATTGAAACTTTCCGCGCATTGAAAATTAAAACAAAAGCAGCAGCAGCAGCTATAGTTGCTTGCATTTTTTCTATAGTGCGGGCTTACATTGATGACGAAGAAGGTGAACTTGCACATGACCGAGCCGAGCAGCCAGGAGTCCATCACGTACTGCAGCGTAGTGATCGGGACCGTCAGGGTCAGGAAGATGAGGTCAGTGATGGCCAGGCCCGTGCAGAAGATCTCGTACACCTGCTTGCTCTCGTTGCGCAGCAGTACAACCAGCACGAAGACGTTGGCGAGGACGCCGACAATGTCGACGCTGATGAACAAGCCGACAGCCAGCATCAGGTAGGGATCGCCTTGACGGGTCTCGTTAGCCAGGCTGTCATTATTTGGAATGCTTGTAGTGCTCAAGCTTGTCGGTAAACTAGTTGTGGTTGCCATGCGGAATGACTGAAGCAGCAGAGGCTGGGTCGGGTTCTGGGGTTCAGAGCAGCGGTGGGGCAGCAACGTGAGACAACAAGATAAGCTTTTTAAAAATGGGAGGAACAGGCAATTCGGAGGTGGGGAAGAGGAGGCGGGTTGGTTGAGCTACTGCTAGAAGGCGACCGGCCAATGAGAAACGCCATATCTGTGGCTGATTCTTTGATGGCTTTGCAGTTGCCATGCTGGAGCTGCCAGCTTAATGATGAATCACATGGTCAACCATTGCTTTTAGAAGCAGAAGACAGTGAATAGGAAAAATAATTTCTAGCAATTTCTTTGCGAAATTTTGCAATTCGCTGTTCGGAATTGAAGAAAATTTTTTTTGCTTTCTCAAATTTCGCTTTAAGCATCTCTCTGTGCGCGAATCCGGGAAGAAAAAAAGGGGATTTTCTTGACTACTCAAAGGATGCCCTTAATTACTTTCTAACAATCCTTTGAGTGTCTCGGAACAAAAGACTTCATCTGCATTTTGCAATTCTATATGCCTTTTTTATTCTTGCCTTACTTGCCTGTCATTCCATCAATTCTGCTTTATCTAACAACCTCATCTTGAAATTCACTTTCCCTTTTAGTTCCTACTTGCATTTCTTTCACACCCAATCAGGAACCCTATATTAGTGTCAGGAACCCAATATTAGTGTCAGGAACCCAATCTTTGTGTCAGGAACCCAATATTAGTGTCAGGAACCCGATATTAGTGTCAGGAACCCGATATTAGTGTCAGGAACCCGATATTAGTGTCAGGAACCCAATCTTTGTGTCAGGAACCCAATCTTTGTGTCAGGAAGCCAATCTTTGTGTCAGGAAGCCAATCTTTGTGTCAGGAAGCCAATCTTAGTGTCAGGAACCCAATCTTAGTGTCAGGAACCCAATCTTTGTGTCAGGAACCCAATCTTTGTGTCAGGAACCCAATCTTTGTGTCAGGAACCCAATCTTTGTGTCAGGAACCCAATCTTTGTGTCAGGAACCCAATCTTTGTGTCAGGAACCCAATCTTTGTGTCAGGAACCCAATCTTTGTGTCAGGAACCCAATCTTTGTGTCAGGAACCCGATATTAGTGTCAGGAACCCGATATTAGTGTCAGGAAGCCAATCTTAGTGTCAGGAACCCAATCTTAGTGTCAGGAACCCAATCTTTGTGTCAGGAACCCAATCTTTGTGTCAGGAACCCGATATTAGTGTCAGGAACCCGATATTAGTGTCAGGAACCCGATATTAGTGTCAGGAACCCAATCTTTATGTCAGGAACCCAATCTTTGTGTCAGGAACCCAATCTTTGTGTCAGGAACCCAATCTTTGTGTCAGGAACCCAATCTTTGTGTCAGGAACCCAATCTTTGTGTCAGGAACCCGATATTAGTGTCAGGAACCCGATATTAGTGTCAGGAAGCCAATCTTAGTGTCAGGAACCCAATCTTAGTGTCAGGAACCCGATATTAGTGTCAGGAAGCCAATCTTAGTGTCAGGAACCCAATCTTAGTGTCAGGAACCCGATATTAGTGTCAGGAAGCCAATCTTAGTGTCAGGAACCCAATCTTAGTGTCAGGAACCCAATCTTTGTGTCAGGAACCCAATCTTTGTGTCAGGAACCCAATCTTAGTGTCAGGAACCCAATCTTTGTGTCAGGAACGTAATATTTGTGTCAGAAAGCCAATCTTAGGGTCAGGAAGCCGATCTAAGTCTCAGGAAACCAATCTTAGTGTCAGGAACCCAATCAAAGTCTCAGGAAACCAATCTAACTTCAGGAAAATAATCTAAAGTCTCAGAAGACAAAATTAAATGTCAAGAAGTCGCTCTGCACGTAGGTATGTCTCACGAAAAAAAACTATGAAAAACTCACCTTCTTGCCAGTACAGGCTTACAGTGTAAAAAACATCAAAGCTACAGCAACGCAGGGTAAACTAATCGTGTTAACTGGGTGCTAGTTAAGCATCGTGTTTTGTACAAGCCCATGATAAATCATTCAACTTGAGCGCTAAACATCATCAATCTTTTCAGCCAGCGCATTGAAGATGCAAGCCATATTGCGTCCCCACTACATTTTCTTTGCACCTAGCTGTGCCACCGCTTCCGTGAAACAGGCAAGCTAGCTGTGTGCATTGCGGTGAGCATCAGACTAACAATTTTATGAGAAGAAGGGAAGCTACGCTGACTTGCCAATGTTTTTCTTTCTTGCGTCCGGCTTTGTCACCTCTGACCTGCCCGCTGCTGGCATTCTAATTTGTTGTTGCTATGGTAATTATAGACGCAAACAATTATCTAGACAGACAGAGCACCAGGCTCATAAAGATGAACAAATTGTCCAAAAGACAAACTTCTTGATTGAACTTGATTGATTGAAAAAAGGCAAAAAATGCACTTTTAGACAAGTTATTAGCCCGACAATTCTGCGAAACAGATCAATTCAGCTTAATCGCAGGAGTACAACCCAAATAGATTAATAGACTTGGAAGGCTGCTCATTAGCTGACAAGAGTTAGTACGCACTGCACTGCATACGACGAGCTAAGTAAGCCATTGAGTGACAGACAGGCCGAGAAAGCGTTGGCGTTTAGCGTAGTCAAGAGAGATCCCAGCAGCTTGCAAACCAATTAGGCGCTGGCGGGAGAATCAGCTGGAGGGTGGCAGGGTAGGGGGTTGCGCAGCAGCAGCTTGACAAATGAAGACGCATGTGTTTTTGAGCAGCTAGGTCCACCCCCCCCCGCCGCCCGGGCGAGACAGGCTCTTAAATAATCTGTCTGGAGTAGGGGCCCAAGCCACGTATTAAGTGGCCAAGCCATCTTAGAGAAATGTCTCTCCCAAACAAAATCTCAATTAAAAGCAAGATTTGCATATAAGGATCGGAGCAAAGAAAAATGTCCATTACAACTGGCGATCGGATTACCCCCCTCCTCCTAATCCGTACCGCCTCAGCAACAGAAATCTGATAGCAAATCAAGTTTAAGGCATTCACCATTAAGCAAAACAAACCATTTAACTAAACCGGTTTTATTTAATGACTATTTATTATAACTTTAATCCGGTCCAGATTCTTCTACACCAAACTAGAAGTCCATGATTTGTGTTTCCAAAGGTACGTGTGTAACGCAAAAATTTCGGCCTATACACAATGCACTCGTACAAGTACTGCAGTGTAGTTGATGCATGATACAATCTTGTCAGTGGCCAATGTTTTTTAGATACAAGGCTATGGAAGCGCGCAGGAGTGCCAGTTGCTGCCATCACTTGTACAATCAGTAACTAGAGAAGACGAATCTTCTTTCGAATCAACAGGCCCTATAGGCAACTGGTCTTCAAGTTGTAGTAATGCCGATGGACTTCCTACCGTTGATTCGGAGATTTTGTTCAGATTTCTCTGCTACGCATTGTTTGGAAGCCTAGTGGGTGAAAGTTCAGTGCTATATAGGATTTAGTAATGCAGAGTTATTGAAAGTTTGCTGGTAGATCAATAGATCAGAGAGGATCGTAGAGCTTTTAAGGATCTGGCAGTGCTGGAACCCTAGGAGTTGTAGCCTAGTGGCTAGGGCGCCTGCCTTATGATCGGAAGGTCGTGGGTTCGAGTCCCGGCTCCAGGAAGGCAATTTGTGCCCTTGAGCAAGGCACTTAATGCCGCATTGCTTCAGTCCACCCAGCTGAGATCGGGTACCAGTTTGAGCTGGGTAAATTTAGAGTGGGTTTAACGGTTTCCCCAGCCCGTCAGGCAAAGTAGGAAAGCTCCATTTTTGACGGGTCAGTAGTGCATATTACACAGAGGAAATGCTAGTTGCAAGTAGTCAGTAACGAGAACTGAACAAAAAATTATTTTTTCAACAGATGACGGTTTATTTGAATTTTTAAAGACCAATTTAACAAAACAATTAACTGAAAAAATTCACCATCCAACGGGCTAAGCTACTAATGCTAATAAATGCTTTGAGCTTAGGGTCAGTGAGTCAGTCAATATCGTCCGGAGTCTCCTCAAGACCGTAGTCCAACTTTGCGGCTTCGGTTTCGTTTAGTTCTGAAATGAGAGATTTTTTGGATAGGCGAGAATTACTTTGAATAACTGTGATAGAATTTTTCTCACCAAGATTTATTTTTAGGTGATTCTCAATAAAATTTGAGGTGATTCTTAATGATATTTCGAGGTGATTCTCAATAAATTTTGAGGTGATTCTCCATGACATTTGGGGGTGATTCTCCATGACATTTGGGGGTGATTCTCCATGACATTTGGGGGTGATTCTCCATGACATTTGGGGGTGATTCTCCATGACATTTGGGAGGTGCTTCTCCATGATATTTGGGGGTGATTCTCCATGACATTTGGGGGTGATTCTCCATGACATTTGGGAGGTGCTTCTCCATGATATTTGAAGATGATTCTCAATCAAATTTTGAGGTAATTCTCAATAAATTTTGAGGTGATTCTCAATGATATTTTGAGGTGATTCCCAAGGACATTTTGAGGTGATTCTCCATGACATTTGGAAGGTGATTCTCCATGAAATTTAAAGGGTGATTCTCCATGACATTTGAAGGTGATTCTCCATGACATTTGAAGGTGATTCTCCATGACATTTGGGGGTGATTCTCCATGACATTTGAAGGTGATTCTCCATGACATTTGAAGGTGATTCTCCATGACATTTGAAGGTGATTCTCAATGATATTGTGAGGTTATTCTCAATGATATTTGGAGGTGTTTCAATGATATCTGGAGGTGATTCTCAATGATATTTTGAGGTGATTCTCCATGAAATTTGAAGGTAATTCTCAATAAATTTTGAGGTGATTCTCAGTAAATTTTGAGGTGCTTCTCAATAAAATTTTAAGATGATTCTTAATGATATTTTGTGGTGATTCTCAACAAATTTTAGAGGTGATTCTGAATAAATTTTGAAGATGATTCTCACTGAGATTTGAAGATGATTCTGAGATATGATGGTAACAAATGAGTAGAGCACTTATCAATCAAGGTAGTTATGAGTAAGACAATAACACATACTACGGCAAAAGCTACATAAAAATCTCATTAGTGAATCTAATTATTTTTATTCAAAACAGGCAAACACCGCTCACCTTTCGACAGCATAGCGTTAACATCACGCTGAATGGCCCTACAATTCTCCATCACCTGCTTGTAGTCGCAGGCCGCCTGAGCAGCATCTTCACCCACCACTTTGCAATCGAATTTCTTGGCACTGTCGGAGCCGCTGTACAGTTCAATGCTGATCTGCACTGCCGACATGTTGCTGAAGGTGTGGCAAAAAGTGCATTGAGAGTGATGGCCGCTCTTACATAAGGACAAGGGCGATTCTAGCATGGGATGAGGGCGATTCTTACATGGGATAAGGGCGATTCTAACATGGGATAAGGGCGAATCTAACATAGGATAAGGGCGATTCTAACATGGGATGAGGGCGATTCTAATATGGATAAGGGCGATTCTAGCATGGGATAAGGGCGATTTTAACATAGATAAGGGCGATTTTAACATGGGATAAGGGTGAATCTAACATGGGATAAGGGCGATTCTAACATGGGATAAGGGCGATTCTAACATGGGATGAGGGCGATTCTAACATGGGATAAGGGCGATTCTAACATGGGATAAGGGCGATTCTAACATGGGATAAGGGAGATTCTAACATGGATAAGGGCGATTCTAACATGGGATAAGGGCGATTCTAACATGGGTTTAGGGCGATTCTAACATGGGATAAGGGCGATTCTAACATGGATAAGGGCGATTCTAACATGGGATAAGGGCGATTCTAACATGGATAAGGGCGATTCTAACATGGGATAGGGAGTATTCTAACATGGATAAGAGGGTTTCTAACATGGATAAAACTTTTCGTTAACAATTTTTAGCAAAAACTAATTGGTCGGAAAATAAGGCAGACAATACTAAATTGTCATTTTTGAAATCATAACAGAAGTATAGCAGCCTGAAGACAGTGATTAGGTAGAGCATTAGTGTATTTGTCAGCTATAAAATTAAACGTCATTATGATAGAATAAATAGAAGAATTGGTGCAAACTAGCTTTTGGAATGTACTTTTAACACAACAGAGCCACGTCTAGAAATATAATGATTATAACAGAAAAACAAACCTGAATAGTTAAACAAAATGAATTATAATTAAAAACTGTAGACAGGTAGGAGTTCAGCACAGCCTTCAAATAAACATATCTGCTTGTAGCATCAAAATTGGACTGAAAAATGTTGGTTACTAAACAAACTTGTCATGGATACAGAAAAAATAACTGGGTGGATAAAAAACCAACCACTAAGACTTGCAATTTTTGGGGCTGGTAGGGTGTTTCCCAATCCCCTTAGTACCTAGAAGGGTGTCTTATTAAACCCCTGAGTACCTGGAAGGATTTGTCTTCCCCACCCCCTGAGTACCTGGGAAGTTGTCTTCCCCACTCCCTGAGTACCTGGGAAGTTGTCTTCCCCACTCCCTGAGTACCTGGGAGGGTGTCTTCCCAAACCCCTGAGTACCTAGAAGGTTGTCTTCCTAAACCCCTGAGTACCTGGGATAGTGTCTTCCCAACAACAAACTGATGATCTTAGAGGTTGGCGCAACTCAGTGTAACTAAACGATCAGCCAACTACACGGCAAAGCGTCAATCACAAATCTTATTTCCAAAAAATTGGAGAAAAAAATCAACCTACGAAAAGGGTGACAATAATTCGAAATGAGACAAACACCGCCAGGTGTCACAAACTGTGAAACAGCTCAACTAACACGTTAATTAAAAACCCAACCATCGAGGTGATTGTCTGTTTATGGCCCCTAGATTAGTGGAAACTGTGGCCTAATAGAAATAAGCAATAAAATCAAATAGAAAAATGATAAGATAATCAATTTTGGAATGTTTATTTAGCATTGAATTGTAAATTAAAAAATTCTAAAATAAAATAAAAATACGATAAACTTTATTTGGTGGGCGGCAAATTTAGAAAAGCATTTTGATCGCTAGTAAATCAACAATAAAATGATTTATTTAAAATACGTGCTAGCATAATAAGCGTAAAAACACGGAACCAGCCCATTAAAAGAGAATAAATAGCAGAGTTAAGTTTAATTTCATAATTAAACCGAATTTTATCCAGTTAACACAGCAAGTACACATTAATAGCTGACTTTGTTATGTCACGGCTTGCATTTCCAAACGAAAACGCTGCAATTGTTGAGGCAAAAAAATTGTCTTTGGTGCTCGGTGGTCAAAAAACTGCGTCAGGAGTTGCGGTTTAATCGGCAAAGGAAAGAAGAAGAGAGTTGGAGGAAAACGAATGGAGAAAATTGATGGGAAAGACCGGATGGGAAAGAAGGGAGGGTAAAGACAGGATGGGAAAGACAGGATGGGAAAGACAGGACGGGAAAGAAAGGATAGGAAAGAAAGGATAGGAAAGGAGGGATGGGAAAGAAGGGATGGGAAAGACAGGATGGGAAAGAAGGGAGGGGAAAGACAGGATGGGAAAGACAGAATGGGAAAGAAGGGAGGGGAAAGACAGGATGGGAAAGACAGAATGGGAAAGACAGAATGGGAAAGACAGGACGGGAAAGAAAGGATAGGAAAGAAAGGATAGGAAAGAAGGGATGGGAAAGAAGGGATGTAAGAGACAGGATGGGAAAGACAGGATGGGAAAGACAGGATGGGAAAGAACGGATGGAAAAGAAGGGATAGGAAAGACAGGATGGGAAAGAAGGGATGTAAAAGACAGGGCGGGAAAGAAAGGATAGGAAAGAAGGGATGGGAAAGGAGGGAAGGGAAAGACAGGATGGGAAAGACATGATGGGAAAGAAGGGATGGGGAAGACATGATGGGAAAGAAGGGATGGGAAAGCCAGGATGGGAAAGAAGGGATGGTAAAGACAGGATAGGAAAGACAGGATGAGAAAGACAGGATGGGAAGGAAGGGATGGGAAAGACAGGATGGGAAAGAAGGGATGGGAAAGACAGGATGGGAAAGAAGGGATGGGAAAGAAGGGATGGGAAAGACAGGATGGGAAGGAAGGGATGGGAAAGAAAGGATGGGAAAGAAGGGATGGAAAATACAGGATGGGAAGGAAGGGATGGGAAAAAAGAGATGGAAAAAGGGATGGGAAAAAAGAAAGTAGGAAAACCAAATATGGTTAACAGCGAATCGAGGGCAAAATTATAAGCTAAAAAATATCGCTCCTCACCAGCAGTCGTCGCCGCCAACAGAGATCAAATAGGCGTCGTCGTGAGTGAACCGGACACTGGTCACGTGAGCCGAGTGACCAAAGTAGGTCTTGTGCGGCGCCTGGGGGTCGGTCGGGAAGTCAATTTAAATACCCGGCATCATGCGCAGAATCCCACTCCCAATCGCTTTCATTTCGAATTTTTTAATTTCTTGAACTATCAAACTCTCACCTCTTTGGACACTCAGACTCTCACCTCTTTGGACACTCAGACTCTCACCTCTTTGGATACTCAGACTCTCACCTCTTTGGACACTCAGACTCTCACCTCTTTGGACACTCAGACTCTCACCTCTTTGGACACTCAGACTCTCACCTCCATGGACTCTAAAGCCCTTACCTTTTTGGACACTCAACACTTACCTTTTAAGACTCTCAGACTCTAACCTTTTTGGACTCTCAGACTATCCCCTTTTAGGACTCTCCTCTTTTAGGACTCTCACCTTTAGCACTCTCAGACTCTCACCTTTTAGGACTCTCACCTTTTAGCACTCTCAGACTCTCCTCTTAGGACTCCCAGACTCTCACCTTTTTGGACTCTCAGACTCTCCTCTTTTAGCACTCCCAGACTCTCAACTTTTTGGACTCTCAGACTCTCCCCTTTTAGGACTCCCAGACTCTCACCTTTTTGGACTCCCAGACTCTCATTTTTTGGACTCCCAGACTCTCAACTTTTTGGACTCCTAAACTCCCTTCTAGGACTCAACCCCAGCCAGACGCTGCACTCACCTCGGGCTCAGAGACGGGAAACTGGAACAATTTCACGTTGCCGAAATCGTCGCCAGTGGCCAGAGCGGAGCCGCAGTGGCACAGGTGGGCGCAGTTGATGTCGCCTTTGGCGGCAGATTTCGGCCAAATGCCCAGCACCTCGGGGCCAACAATGCTAGTCCAATTCTGCCAGGTGATGCCGTCTAACAGTCTGGGATCGGTGACTGGCTCACCGGAGGGAGCGGAGAACACCTGGGCAGTGTAGGACGCAGAAGTGACCTTCAGGTAGGCAGAATCGGCGCTAAAATCCGCCTGCAGCACTGCCGACTCGATGCCTTTGCAGTAGCCGAGGCGGGCGAGGCCGCCGGGACCGCCCAGCTGTACGGAACGGAGATTGACAGGCATAGATTAGTGATGCGCAACAAAGACTTGTCACAAAAAGTCACGATTCTAGAAATAGAGTCACGATTCTAGTAAAAGGCAAGACTCTAGACAAAGAGTAAAAAATTCTAGACAAAGAGTCACGATTCCAGACAAAGAGTGACGATTCAAGACAAAGAGTCACAAATTCTAGACAAAGAGTCAAGACTCTAGACAAAGAGTCGCGATTCTAGACAAAGAGTCAAGACTCTAGACAAAGAGTCGGGTTTCTAGACAAAGAGTCAAGACTCTAGACAAAGAGTCGCGATTCTAGACAAAGAGTCAAGACTCTAGACAAAGAGTCGCGATTCTAGAAAAAATGTCAAGATTCTAGACAAAGAGTCAAGATTCTAGACAAAGAGTCACGATTTCATACTATCTAACTAACAAAGCTGAGCTGGATCTCTTCAAAGGTAATAACCAGCTACATCCAAACCTGATAGAAATCCACGGCCCCCTCGGCGGAGCCCACCGCCAGCAGTTTGGAGTCGGGCGAGAAACGGACGTCGTTAACTATGCTGCCGCGATCACGACGCTTGCCAACCAATTTCAGACTGGCCGTATTTAACAACAGGACGCTGCCGTTTTTCAAGCCGACTGCCAGCAATTCGCCATTGGCGCTGAACGCTACGGAACGGGCGGGACCCGAGTGTAGCTTGTGCAGCATCGTCTGGAGAGCGGGTGCGGGCGGACTCAGCGTCAATACTTGCACGTTAGAAACTCAATCAATATTCATTCTATTCGATGTACACTGATTCGCTTGCCTAATATTCGACACCTTACACCATTCTGCTAGCATAACTTCTAACCTATGTACATTTGAATTCCTTTCCTACTTTGACGCCAACCTCACTTCAATTCGCTAGCATGACTTCTAACCAATGTACATTTGAATTCCTTTCCTACTTTGACGCCAACCTCACTTCAATTCGCTAGCATGACTTCTAACCAATGTTCATTTGAATTCCCTTCCTAATTTGACACCAACCTCGCTTCATTTCGCTAGGATGACTTTTTACCAATGTACAATTTAAATTCCTTTCCTAAGTTTCCTACTTCCGCATTAGCATAATGCCATTACGATAACTTCTAGCCAATTAAAATTTGTGTACGCCGTGGAAGTAGTAACTAGTGCTTCCTTCAAAGCTTTCACAGAAATTTCAATGTGTATAATTAGTATTGTAGATAAGGTGAGTAACTGTAGTGTCAGACTGATAGAATGCACTAGCTAGGAGAAATAAAAGTAATTTTTTTTACTCAGCGACTGTGGGTGGGAATTACATAAAAAAATTAAAAACTAATATAGATGCACTCTGAACTTTTAGAAAACAATTATTAATTTTGCATCCATCATGAAACTTGTTTCCATCGCTGCACCCACCATAGGGAACTGGACCGCATCATTGCACCCAGTGATAGGGAACTGGACCGCATCATTGCACCCAGTGATAGGGAACTGGACCGCATCATTGCACCCAGTGATAGGGAACTGGACCGCATCATTGCACCCAGTGATAGGGAACTGGACCGCATCATTGCACCCAGTGATAGGGAACTGGACCGCATCATTGCACCCAGTGATAGGGAACTGGACCGCATCATTGCACCCAGTGATAGGGAACTGGACCGCATCATTGCACCCAGTGATAGGGAACTGGACCGCATCATTGCACCCAGTGATAGGGAACTGGACCGCATCATTGCACCCAGTGATAGGGAACTGGACCGCATCATTGCATCGGTGGCCAGCACTTTTAAATTATATTATTGATAGAATTTTTATTAATAAAGTTATCTAAAAGGTGTGCAATAGAAAATAGTTTTGCTCTTCTGCACAACATATTTCGAAAGAAAAAATATTTACAATTGTTTGTCAATTTCGAAATCAAACAGCATTCAATAGAAACTGTAATTAATAAAATATTAAGGAGAGTGGAGACACTACTACAATGAATTTACACCGATAGTCTAAGAAAAATCAAGTGGACCTGGACTCAAGTGGATCCATAGATGTGATGAACTTACCAGCTAGAATAAAAGAAAAATGCCAATTAATATTCATTGATTAAAAAGCCGATTATAAAGTGCAAACTGTGACAAAATTTACAAGAGAAAATGTTCCAAAAGAAGTAAAAACACCTACTTTCTTGCCGATATCCCAGATTCGACACGTGCCATCGTCTGAGGCCGTAGCGAATTGTCTAGCACCTGGATGGGCGGCCAGGCCCCACAGTTCGCCTTCGCCGTGGCCGCGCGCCACCTGAGTGAGGGCGCCGTCTTTCTCGCCAATTTCAATGATTTCGCTCTCCTTTGTGCCAACTAGGATTTTGCCCTGCCGGAGGTTCAATAGAACACGTGTTCTTTGCTTAATAATCAAGAATGTTTTACGATACTTCTTTCACGCAAAATGTTCGCTTTTCTACTTATAGTAGACAAAATAAAATATTAACGAAAAATAAAATAGACTGTCAAAATGTTCACATTTCTACTAAAAGTAGACGTTTGTGGTTTTTTAATGAAATGCTAATTGTAATATAGAAGCCTACCCGAACTCGACAGACAGACTTCACAACGGCAGTTTTATCAGACAGATTTAGATTGTATTCGCGACAGCGCTTCATCTCCTGGTCCCAAAGTTTCACTAGGCCACCGCTAGCTTTGCCGCCTTTCTCTTTGCCACCGCTAACAATCAGGCCGTCTTTCAGCGTTGTGTACAGAGCGAACACGGGGCCTTGGTGGGCCTTTTCAACTAGGCGAACAAGGCGATGCTCTTGCCAGACAAATACGTCGCCGCTCATTGCTCCAGTATAGGTGACACCGTTGTGAGCGAATGCTATGCTCAGCATTGTTGTCATGCGAAGATTGCCGTCCGCGTAGCCGCTCAACTGTCCGCGCCTGTACGAATTGAGGCGGATGGAGCAGCGGTGAGCGGAGAGCGGATCTTAGTTGGGCCTGGGTGGGGCAGGGATGAGCGGAGAGGGGCGTACAGTTGGGGCAGGGATGAGCGGAGAGGGGCGTACAGTTGGGGCAGGGATGAGCGGAGAGGGGCGTACAGTTGAGGCTGGGTGGGGCAAGGGTGAGCGGAGAGGGACGCACAGTTGGGGCTGGGTGGGGCAAGGGTGAGCGGAGAGGGACGCACAGTTGGGGCTGGGTGGGGCAGGGATGAGCGGAGAGGGACGCACAGTTGGGGCTGGGTGGGGCAGGGGTGAGCGGAGAGGGACGCACAGTTGGGGCTGGGTGGGGCAGGGGTGAGCGGAGAGGGACGCACAGTTGGGGCTGGGTGGGGCAGGGATGAGCGGAGAGGGACGCACAGTTGGGGCTGGGTGGGGCAGGGGTGAGCGGAGAGGGACGCACAGTTGGGGCTGGGTGGGGCAGGGGTGAGCGGAGAGGGACGCACAGTTGGGGCTGGGTGGGGCAGGGATGAGCGGAGAGGGACGCACAGTTGGGGCTGGGTGGGGCAGGGGTGAGCGGAGAGGGACGCACAGTTGGGGCTGGGTGGGGCAGGGATGAGCGGAGAGGGACGCACAGTTGGGGCTGGCTGGGGCAGGGGTGAGCGGAGAGGGACGCACAGTTGGGGCTGGCTGGGGCAGGGGTGAGCGGAGAGGGACGCACAGTTGGGGCTGGCTGGGGCAGGGGTGAGCGGAGAGGGACGCACAGTTGGGGCTGGGTGGGGCAGGGGTGAGCGGAGAGGGACGCACAGTTGGGGCTGGCTGGGGCAGGGGTGAGCGGAGAGGGACGCACAGTTGGGGCTGGCTGGGGCAGGGATGAGCGGAGAGGGACGCACAGTTGGGGCTGGGTGGGGCAGGGGTGAGCGGAGAGGGACGCACAGTTGGGGCTGGGTGGGGCAGGGATGAGCGGAGAGGGACGCACAGTTGGGGCTGGGTGGGGCAGGGGTGAGCGGAGAGGGACGCACAGTTGGGGCTGGGTGGGGCAGGGATGAGCGGAGAGAGACTTTTTGCCCACGAGCGCAAACAGAATGTACACCTGTGCACGAGCTGACTGCCGGCCAGAGTCCAGAACTTGACGTGCTTGACCCCGACAGACACGAACTGGGAATCGGAGTCCGGCCTGAATTCGGCGCGGAAGACGCGCTGCGAGTTGCCGCCGCAGGTGGCTACCAGCTGGCCTTCCTGCCAGCGCCAGACGGCCACGGTGTGCTGAGGATCGAGACCGACGCTGACCAGGTGCTTGCCGCTGGCGCTGAAGTCCAGAGAGCAGACCCCGACAGTGTGGGCGCCACGTAGAGTGGCCAGGGTGGCCAGGGTCCGGGCGCTCCAGACCAGGATGGGCGGATCGGCGGAGCCCAGCTGAGCGCTAGCGACAACGCCAGCGAACTTCGGCACGCGGTTGACCATCAGGCACAGGATGTCGTCGTCGTGGCCGAGGTAGAAGGACTGCGAGCCGGCCGACACCTGAAGGCAGTGAATAGCCGAACAAATGACTGAATTACCTTATGTGGGTGAAGGTTGAATGACCAGCTAAATGACTCAATCTGATTGGATGAGGGGTTAATGACCAGCCACATGACTCAATGTGATCCAATGAGTGGTTAATGACCAGCCACATGACTCAATGTGATCCAATGAGTGGTTAATGACCAGCCACATGACTCAATGTGATCCAATGAGTGGTTAATGACCAGCCACATGACTCAATGTGATCCAATGAGTGGTTAATGACCAGCCACATGACTCAATGTGATCCAATGAGTGGTTAATGACCAGCCACATGACTCAATGTGATCCAATGAGTGGTTAATGATCAGCCACATGACTCAATGTGATCCAATGAGTGGTTAATGACCAGCCACATGACTCAATGTGATCCAATGAGTGGTTAATGACCAGCCACATGACTCAATGTGATCCAATGAGTGGTTAATGACCAGCCACATGACTCAATGTGATCCAATGAGTGGTTAATGACCAGCCACATGACTCAATGTGATCCAATGAGTGGTTAATGACCAGCCACATGACTCAATGTGATCCAATGAGTGGTTAATGACCAGCCACATGACTCAATGTGATCCAATGAGTGGTTAATGACCAGCCACATGACTCAATGTGATCCAATGAGTGGTTAATGATCAGCCACATGACTCAATGTGATCCAATGAGTGGTTAATGACCAGCCACATGACTCAATGTGATCCAATGAGTGGTTAATGACCAGCCACATGACTCAATGTGATCCAATGAGTGGTTAATGACCAGCCACATGACTCAATCTGATTCAATGAGTGGTTAATGACCAAATGTATGACTCTGCGACCAGCCTGCTGTTATCTAGCAGACCCATGATCCGCACAAACAGAATTGCACCAATAGCTCATAAACAAGTGAAAATGGGATACACTACCTGATGCACAATGCAAGCTCCAGCTGCGTGGTACACAATGGTGTCGCCGGCCTCGTTCAGGTAGTGCAGGTTGGATCGACAGTCGAATCCGCGATAGCCGTGGACGAATTCCAGCTGAAGGTCGGCGACCTCTTCGTGCTGGTGCTGGCGTTTTTTGTCGCCGCTCGCGACTCCACGAACCACCTTTGGCGGCTTGGGGGTCTTGCGGCTCACGGCTGGCCTGTATGGGGACAGGTGAGGGGCAGACAGATAAGGTGGGTGTGGGGCAGACAGATAAGGTGGGTGAGGGGCAGACAGATAGGGTGGGTGAGGGGCAGACAGATAAGGCGGGTGAGGGGCAGACAGATAAGGTGGGTGTGGGGCAGACAGATAAGGTGGGTGAGAGGGCAGACAGATAGGGTGGGTGAGGGGCAGACAGATAGGGTGGGTGAGGGGCAGACAGATAAGGCGGGTGAGGGGCAGACAGATAAGGTGGGTCAGGGGCAGACAGATAAGGCGGGTGAGAGGAAGACAGATAGGCAGCTGAGGGGCAGACAGACAGGCAGCTCAGGGGCAGACAGGCAGCTGAGGGGCAGACAGACAGGCAGCTGAGGGGCAGACAGACAGGCAGCTGAGGGGCAGACAGACAGGCAGCTTAGGGGCAGACAGGCAGCTGAGGGGCAGACAGACAGGCAGCTTAGGGGCAGACAGGCAGCTGAGGGGCAGACAGACAGGCAGCTCAGGGGCAGACAGGCAGCTGAGGGGCAGACAGACAGGCAGCTTAGGGGCAGACAGGCAGCTGAGGGGCAGACAGACAGGCAGCTCAGGGGCAGACAGACAGGCAGCTGAGGGGCAGACAGACAGGCAGCTGAGGGGCAGACAGACAGGCAGCTGAGGGGCAGACAGACAGGCAGCTCAGGGGCAGACAGGCAGCTGAGGGGCAGACAGACAGGCAGCTGAGGGGCAGACAGACAGGCAGCTGAGGGGCAGACAGACAGGCAGCTCAGGGGCAGACAGGCAGCTCAGGGGCAGACAGACAGGCAGCTCAGGGGCAGACAGACAGGCAGCTCAGTGGCAGACAGACAGGCAGCTCAGGGACAGACAGGCAGCTGAGGGACAGACAGGCAGCTGAGGGGCAGACAGACAGGCAGCTCAGGGTCAGACAGACAGGCAGCTGAGGGGCAGACAGACAGGCAGACAGGCAGTTGAGACACGCACTTAAGAGCATCGCGGCCGTCGTCCTCAGGCGCCTGCAGCTCTGAAGGCCGCTTGCCGGTCCGCTCCCTGAGCGGGCTGACCTGGTAGGTCTTGCTGGCGTAGTCCATCCGCTTCTCCCGTTCAACGTCGCTGTCGTAGCCGCCCTCCTCCTCGCTGTCGGTGTCCGAGTCGTCGCTAGGCAGCGCGGCGGTGCCAGTTGAAGCCGCCGAACCCGCAGGCGCCCGGCGCTCTGACTGACCAACGTGGCGCCAAATAAGAACCGCCGTGTCGGCGCCGCCGACAGACATTAGGCGCGAATCGTCGTACGCCCAGCGGCAATTGGTGACGTGGGCGGAATGGCCGACGTACTGCTTGTACTTGGCGAATTTGCCCTGCGCGGCCACAATTCGGGATGATTGCTACTTTTTAGAAGTAGAAAAATTTTGTCGAAACGGGTAATTGGGATTTACTTATTTTGGGATAACAAATCTTGCGTTATTTAATACGCATAAAAACAAATGTTGGAGCAACAATTAGTGACTTACTCCTTTTTGAGGATTACTTTTAGGATAAAAATCCTTCATTCATTCATTTTTTTGGGATAAATTTTTTTGGGAATCCGTTTTTTCTTTATTTGAGGACAACTTGCCATGAGATAACACTCGAAGAGGAATTCAAATTTGGGGATAACTTAGCTATTTTAGGATTTAAAATCTGGGGATCAATAACTTTGGGATAAAAATCGTTGAGTTATCCCAATTTGGGAATCAATAACTTTAGGATAAAAATCGTCCTAATCTGGGGATCACTAACTTTGGGATAAAAATCGTTGAGTTTTCCCAATTTGGGGACCACCAACTTTGGGATAAAAATCGTTAAGTTATCCCAATTTGGGGACCACTAACTTTGGGATACAAATCATTGAGTTATCCTAATTTGGGGATCACAAACTTCTTTGGGATAAAAATCGTTGAGTTATCTCAATTTTGGGGAAAAATTATGTTGGGATGAAATCTCTGAGTGGGGATAACTTATCTTAGGATGAAAATTCACGAGTTATTCCTATTCGGAGCAGACGGATAAGCTCGGGCGCTCACCTTGGCCGGATACTCGAACAGTTTCACCAAGCCGAAGTCGTCAGCCGTGGCCAGCAGAGTCCGATCGTGAGACAACGCCGCCGCGTTCACATCTGTGACGTCGCATTTCGGCGGCCAGATGCCGTCGCAGGTGTCGCCGAGGACGCAGGTCCAACTGTGCCAGGGCATCCGTTCGATGTCGGCCTTTGGCAAAACCTGGCGAGTGCCGCGAGGCGCCTCGAAGAACAGCTGCTCGCGAGCGCCGGAGTTCACCATCAGCAGCTTGCCGTTGGTGTCCCAGTCGATGTGCGTGACGTAACTCGAGCAGCCTTTGCAGACGCCGACCCGTTGCTGGGTGGCGACGTTGTAAATGTCAACGAAATTGTCGTGCGACGCCACGGCCAGGTATTTGCCGGGGTTGGGCGAGAACTTTATGTCGGAGATTTCCTCTTTGCGGTGGCGCAGCGTCGCCACGGGGTCCAGGTTGCCGAAGTTCAGAACCTGCCGGCGTCGGTTTTAAGCGAGGGGCCAAATCTGCATTAAGATGTGACCCAAAAAAGCATTTACGATACATATCGGTAGTAGATAAAATAGCAACAAACGATATGGATCAGTGATAACTGAAATAGAAATGATTATGCATAACAAAATAACTATTTACGATACATATCGGTAATAACTGAAATAACAACTAACGACAGATATAGGGAGTAACTAAAATAAACAAATTAGCAATACTTAACGGTAGTAAGTTAAATAGTAATTAACAATACATATCGGTATAAAATGAACTAGAAATTAACAACACATATCGGTAGTAACTGAAAAAGCAGTTAACGATACATATCGGTAATATCTAAAATCGAAACTAACGCTACATCGATATCGTTATTAAATAAAATAGCATTTACTGTACATATCGCTAAAAAGTGAAATAGAATTTACGGTACATATCGCTAATTAGTGATATAAACACATAGATACGATACACACAGGGAATCATATATTAAAGTTACGATACATATCGGTAGCTGCAAACAACTCATAAAAAAAACTTGCAACGCCCAACCTGAAAGCTGCCGTCCCGATAACCGACGCCGATTAGTCGACCGTCATGGGAGACGTCGCAGCAGCGGGCCGGCTGCGGCAGCACCCGACAGGCCAGCATTCGCCGGCCGTCCAAGTGCCAGACGCGCAGGCTGCGATCGTCGCTAGCCGTGACGCAGATCGGCTCGCTGGGATGTGCGGCCAGGCCCCAGACCTCGCCCTGCCGGTGGCCCTGCACCAGCACGCGCATCGGGCCGTCCTTCTCGATCTCCACGACCTCGCCGTTCAAGGTGCCGGCTAGGATGGTGTTGCCGCGGCCGGGCATGACCGCGCGGACCGTGGGATTGTCTTCTAGAAGCAGGCCGACATTGCCCCGGCCCATGTTGCTGTTGCGCAAGTTGAACGTGCGCACGCATCGCTCCAGAGCGTCGTCGAATACGCAGACGTTGCCGTCTTTGCCGCCGGTGACGAAGCAGGGCTTGGGGCCGGGCATGAATTCCAGGGCGAAGCAGGGGCCTTCGTGAGCCTTCACCGTGCGGCTGGGTGGGTTTGGGTTGTGCGTGCGGCTTTGAGTCAGGTAGGGAGCCATGAGTCATTGATTGTGTCGTCGGAGACTATTCGGCTCATTGAATCGTCATTGGAGGCTCATTAAATGAGGTCATTGGAGGCTCAATGAATGAGGTCATTGGAGGCTCATTGAATAAGGTCATTGGAGGCTCAATGAATGAGGTCATTGGAGGATCAATGAATAAGGTCATTGGAGGCTCATTGAATAAGGTCATTGGAGGCTCATTGAATGAGGTCATTGGAGGCTCATTGAATGAGGTCATAGGAGGCTCATTGAATGAGGTCATTGGAGGCTCATTGAATGAGGTCATTGGAGGCTCAATGAATGAGGTCATTGGAGGCTCATTGAATGAGGTCATTGGAGGCTCATTGAATGAGGTCATTGGAGGATCAATGAATAAAGTCATTGGAGGCTCATTGAATAAGGTCATTGGAGGCTCATTGAATGAGGTCATTGGAGGCTCATTGAATGAGGTCATTGGAGGCTCATTGAATGAGGTCATTGGAGACTCATTGAATGAGGTCATTGGAGGCTCAATGAATGAGGTCATTGGAGGCTCAATGAATGAGGTCATTGGAGGCTCAATGAATGAGGTCATTGGAGGATCAATGAATGAGGTCATTGGAGGCTCATTGAATGAGGTCATTGGAGGCTCAATGAATGAGGTCATTGGAGGATCAATGAATAAAGTCATTGGAGGCTCATTGAATAAGGTCATTGGAGGCTCATTGAATGGGGTCATTGGAGGCTCATTGAATGAGGTCATTGGAGGCTCATTGAATGAGGTCATTGGAGACTCATTGAATGAGGTCATTGGAGGCTCAATGAATGAGGTCATTGGAGGCTCATTGAATGAGGTCATTGGAGGCTCAATGAATGAGGTCATTGGAGGATCAATGAATAAGGTCATTGGAGGCTCATTGAATGAGGTCATTGGAGGCTCATTGAATGAGGTCATTGGAGGCTCATTGAATGAGGTCATTGGAGGCTCATTGAATGAGGTCATTGGAGGCTCATTGAATGAGGTCATTGGAGGCTCATTGAATGGGGTCATTGGAGGCTCATTGAATGAGGTCATTGGAGGCTCATTGAATGAGGTCATTGGAGGCTCATTGAATGAGGTCATTGGAGGCTCATTTAATGAGGTCATTGGAGACTCATTAAATGAGGTCATTGGAGGCCCCTTCAATGAAGCCATTGGAGAAAGCCTAACATATCATCGAAGGCTCAGGCACCCACCTGAGAGTGGTGCCCGTCCAGACGTAGACCAGGCCGGCGGCGCCGCAGGTGTACGCAGTGTCGGCGTCGGCGCCGTAGCAGGCGCTCAGCATGGTGTCCGGCTTGGCGACGTTGCCGAAGGTGCCGCGGCTGGAGGTGAGGCCGGCGCCGGCGACTGTCCAGAAGCGAATGAGCCTGACGCCGACCGTAATGAGCTTGTTAGAATCATGCGGATTCCAGCGGACAACGAACAGGCGATCCTTGTGCGCCCTGGTTGTGGCCAGGCGCTCGCCCTTGCGCCAGTCCCACACCACTATGCAGTGGTTGTCGTCCAGGCCGATGCTGGCCAGCTTGCGGCCGTCGCCTGCACAGATAGCGAATTTCTCCGCTAGCTTTTGCGTAGCTTGCATGACCCTTGTGTTGCTTCCATGACCCGTTTGATGCTTCCATGACCCGTTTGTTGCTTCCATGACCCGTTTGTTGCTTCTATGACACTTGTGTTGCTTCCATGACCCGTTTGTTGCTTCCATGACCCTTGTGTTGCTTCCATGACCACTTTTGTTGCTCCCATGACCCTTGTGTTGCTCCCATGACACTTGTGTTGCTTTAAAGACCCGTTTGTTGCTTCCATGACCCTTGTGTTGCTTCCATGACACTTTTGTTGCTTCCATGACCCGTTTGTTGCTTCCATGACCCTTGTGTTGCTTCCATGACCACTTTTGTTGCTCCCATGACCCTTGTGTTGCTCCCATGACACTTGTGTTGCTTTAAAGACCCGTTTGTTGCTTCCATGACCCTTGTGTTGCTTCCATGACCACTTTGTGCTCCATGACCCTGTGTTGCTCCCATGACACTTGTGTTGCTTCCATGACCCGTTTGTTGCTTCCATGACCCGTTTGTTGCTTCTATGACCCTTGTGTTGCTTCCATGACCACTTTTGTTGCTCCCATGACCCTTGTGTTGCTCCCATGACACTTGTGTTGCTTCCATGACCCGTTTGTTGCTTGCTTCCATGACCCGTTTGTTGCTTCCATGACCCTTGTGTTGCTTCCATGACCACTTTTGTTGCTCCCATGACCCTTGTGTTGCTCCCATGACACTTGTGTTGCTTCCATGACCCGTTTGTTGCTTCCATGACCCGTTTGTTGCTTCTATGACACTTGTGTTGCTTCCATGACCCGTTTGTTGCTTCCATGACCCTTGTGTTGCTTCCATGACCACTTTTGTTGCTCCCATGACCCTTGTGTTGCTCCCATGACACTTGTGTTGCTTTAAAGACCCGTTTGTTGCTTCCATGACCCTTGTGTTGCTTCCATGACCCTTGTGTTGCTTCCATGACACTTGTGTTGCTTCTATGACCACTTTGTTGCTTCCATGACCACGTTGTTGCTTCCATGAAGACTTTGTTGCTTCTATGACCACTTTGTTGCTTCCATGACCACGTTGTTGCTTCCATGAAGACTTTGTTGCTTCTATGACCACTTTGTTGCTTCCATGACCACGTTGTTGCTTCCATGAAGACTTTGTTGCTTCCATGACCACTTTGTTGCTTCCATGACCTAATTGTTGCTTTGATGACCCGTTTGTTGCTTCCATGACCCTTGTGTTGCTTCCATGACACTTTTGTTGCTTCCATGACCCGTTTGTTGCTTCCATGACAACTTTGTTGCTCCCATGACCCGTTCGTTGCTTCCATGACACTTGTGTTGCTTCTATGACCACTTTGTTGCTTCCATGACCACGATGTTGCTTCCATGAAGACTTTGTTGCTTCTATGACCACTTTGATGCTTCCATGACCACGTTGTTGCTTCCATGAAGACTTTGTTGCTTCTATGACCACTTTGTTGCTTCCATGACCACGTTGTTGCTTCCATGAAGACTTTGTTGCTTCTATGACCACTTTGTTGCTTCCATGACCACGTTGTTGCTTCCATGAAGACTTTGTTGCTTCTATGACACTTGTGTTGCTTCCATGACCCTTGTGTTGCTTCCATGACACTTGTGTTGCTTCCATGACACTTGTGTTGCTTCCATGACACTTGTGTTGCTCCCATGACACTTGTGTTGCTTTAAAGACCCATTTGTTGCTTCCATGACACTTGTGTTGCTTCCATGACACTTGTGTTGCTTCTATGACCACTTTGTTGCTTCCATGACCACGTTGTTGCTTCCATGAAGACTTTGTTGCTTCTATGACCACTTTGTTGCTTCCATGACCACGTTGTTGCTTCCATGAAGACTTTGTTGCTTCTATGACACTTGTGTTGCTTCCATGACCCTTGTGTTGCTTCCATGACACTTGTGTTGCTTCCATGACACTTGTGTTGCTTCCATGACACTTGTGTTGCTCCCATGACACTTGTGTTGCTTTAAAGACCCATTTGTTGCTTCCATGACACTTGTGTTGCTTCCATGACACTTGTGTTGCTTCTATGACCACTTTGTTGCTTCCATGACCACGTTGTTGCTTCCATGAAGACTTTGTTGCTTCTATGACCACTTTGTTGCTTCCATGACCACGTTGTTGCTTCCATGAAGACTTTGTTGCTTCCATGACCACTTTGTTGCTTCCATGACCCTTGTGTTGATTCTATGACCCGATTGTTGCTTCTATGACCCGATTGTTGCTTCCATCACCCATTTGTTGCTCCCATGACCCTTGTGTTGATTCTATGACCTAATTGTTGCTTCGATGACCCATTTGTTGTTTCCATAACCCGATTTTTGCTTCCATGGCCCGTTTAATGCTCCCATGACCCGATTGTTGCTCCCATGACTCGATTGTTTCTTCCATGACCCATTTGATGCTTCTATGACCCGTTTGATGCTTCAATGATCCGTTTGATTCATCCAGGACTCGACGATTGTTGCTTCGATGACCCGTTTGTTGCTTGCCTGACCCCTTTGAGACATCCATAACTCGTTTGACGCATCCATGATCTCTCTGATGCTTCCATGATCTCTCTGATGCCTCCATGACCAGTTTGTTGCTTCCATGACCAGTTTTTTTGCTTTTGTTGCCTTCATGTCCCTTCGATGTTTCCATGATCCATTTCTTAAGTTTCTATCACATACTTGCATTCATTGGAATGTATTTTTATAATATTTGACATCTGAAGTGTCATATTTACCCTCTGAAGTGCCTACGATCCGCAAAGAACACTGATTCTGTGAGCCCCAGTTACTAAGCAATAAATATTAACGGCCATATTAACTCCCGCACTCACCAGAGAAGGCCACAGCGCAGACGCCTCTCTCGTGTTGACCTTTTAAAATAGACAAAGCCTTTAGAGACTCGACTTCCCACACGTGTATAGTGGGATCTTTGCCAACCTGCCCCGTGGCAACAATATCGGCGCTCGGGTGCAACGTCAGGCACAGAATGTCATCCGTGTGGCCAGTATAGAATCGCTGCGTGTTGGCCTCCTTGTTGTGCACCACGCCGATGGCGGCCACGTTGAACAGAACCTCGCCAGACTGGGCATAAAACAGGTTCCTGTGACAGTCGTAGGCCCTGTAGCCGTGCGCAAATTCTAGCCGTAGTCCGTGGTCCGGGGCTCGTTTCCGTTTCTGACCGGGGGGCAATTCCGCCTGCAGGCTGGCCTTCAGACCGCTGGTCAGCTGGGCCTTGTCTACGTATCGATCGTAGTTCACCTAATTGATAATTAAATTAAATCATAATAGAAGCATTTTTCTATCGCATTATACAAGTACCCCGTTTAGGGTAAAATGCCCATTTATCTAAGCTTACGATCAGACAGCCACAGGTGAAAACACCCCCTCCTTATCTAATCTGATCGCACAGTTACAGGTGAAAATACGCCCTCCTTATCTAATCTAATCGCACAGTCACAGGTGAAAACACGCCCTCCTTATCTAATCTGATCGCACAGCCACAGGTGAAAATACGCCCTCCTTATCTAATCTGATCGCACAGTCACAGGTGAAAACACGCCCTCCTTATCTAATCTGATCGCACAGTCACAGGTGAAAACACGCCCTCCTTATCTAATCTGATCGCACAGTCAGGTGAAAACACGCCCTTCTTATCTAATCTGATCACACAGCCAGGTGAAAACACACCCTCCTTATCTAATCTGATCGCACAGTCACAGGTGAAAACACGCCCTCCTTATCTAATCTGATCAGACAGCCAGGTGAAAACACACCCTCCTTATCTAATCTGATCGCACAGCCACAGGTGAAAACACGCCCTCCTTATCTAATCTGATCGCACAGTCACAGGTGAAAACACGCCCTTCTTATCTAATCTGATCGCACAGCCACAGGTGAAAACACGCCCTCCTTATCTAATCTGATCGCACAGCCACAGGTGAAAACACGCCCTCCTTATCTAATCTGATCGCACAGTTACAGGTGAAAACACACCCTCCTTATCTAATCTGATCGCACAGCCACAGGTGAAAACACGCCCTTCTTATCTAATCTGATCGCACAGTCACAGGTGAAAACACGCCCTTCTTATCTAATCTGATCAGACAGCCAGGTGAAAACACACCCTCCTTATCTAATTTGATCGCACAGTCACAGGTGAAAACACGCCCTTCTTATCTAATCTGATCGCACAGTTACAGGTGAAAACACGCCCTCCTTATCTAATCTGATCGCACAGTTACAGGTGAAAACACGCCCTCCTTATCTAATCTGATCGCACAGTCACAGGTGAAAACACGCCCTTCTTATCTAATCTGATCGCACAGTCACAGGTGAAAACACGCCCTTCTTATCTAATCTGATCAGACAGCCAGGTGAAAACACACCCTCCTTTTCTAATTTGATCGCACAGCCACAGGTGAAAACACGCCCTCCTTATCTAATCTGATCGCACAGCCAGGTGAAAACACGCCCTTCTTATCTAATCTGATCGCACAGTCACAGGTGAAAACACGCCCTTCTTATCTAATCTGATCAGACAGCCAGGTGAAAACACACCCTCCTTATCTAATTTGATCGCAGTCACAGGTGAAAACACGCCCTTCTTATCTAATCTGATCAGACAGCCAGGTGAAAACACACCCTCCTTATCTAATCTGATCGCACAGCAACAGGTGAAAACACGCCCTCCTTATCTAATCTGATCGCACAGCAACAGGTGAAAACACGCCCTCCTTATCTAATCTGATCGCACAGCCAGGTGAAAACACGCCCTCCTTATCTAATCTGATCGCACAGCCAGGTGAAAACACGCCCTTCTTATCTAATCTGATCGCACAGTCACAGGTGAAAACACGCCCTTCTTAGCTCGTATCTAATCTGATCAGACAGCCAGGTGAAAACACACCCTCCTTATCTAATCTGATCGCACAGCCACAGGTGAAAACACACCCTCCTTATCTAATCTGATCGCACAGCCACAGGTGAAAACACACCCTCCTTATCTAATCTGATCGCACAGCCAGGTGAAACGCATTGTCAGCAGACCTGCTTCTCGGCCTCCACGTCGGAGTCGAGGCCGCCAGCAGCGGACGAGTCCGTGTCGCTGCCCTCGGAGCCGGAGTCCAAGTAGGCCGAGGTCTGTCCGGCGCCATCTGTCAGAGCGCCAACAACATCGTCGCCGCCTTCGCCAACGAGGCGCCACTGAAAGACGGCGTGGTCGGCGCCGCCGATGCTGATTAAAGTGCAGCCGTCCTGCAGCCAGCGTACATTGGTCACGTGAGCCGAGTGGCCAACATAGCGACGAAAATGCGATCCCTTGCGGGTGGAGGGATAGCGGAACAGCTTCACAAGGCCAAAGTCGTCACCAGTAGCCAACACCTACAGAGAAGATAATGAGCTGAGTTTAGAGACTAAGTTAGCAAGAAATACTAAAAAATCAATGCCCACCTCGTGTGCAAAGTTCACGTCCACAGCATTGACATCGTTAGTGTCTGTGTACTTCTCCCAGATGCCTTTGACGCATTCGCCAAGGACGCCAGTCCAGGTGCGCCATTTAATTGTTTCAATCTCGGCAGCTCGGGTCACTTGCTTGCCGGCTAAAATCGAGCGAGAGAAAAAAATTCTACTACTTTACTTCGTACTCTACTAGTATGAGTAGCAAAATTAGCATACTAACCAGGCGCTTTAAAAACTAGATGCTCGGCAGCGCCGGAATTAGTCTGAATATATTGACTGTCCTCCGACCAATCCAGATGCGTGATGAAGCTGGAGTTGCCGCGGCATTCGCCGACCTTCTTGAACTTCTGCTGCACATCGTAGATGTCTACAAAGTTGTCGTTGGATCCGACGGCCAGGTATTTGCCATCGGGACTGAATTTCATCTCGTGTAGAACCTCTTTGCGCTCCTTGGCAGAGAACAGTTCGACAAAGTCTCTGTGTGTGCGGCGGGTTAAAAGGGAGATAAAAGAGCTGAGGTGAAAGAAATGATGGAATTGAGTCTCGAAAGGTCGAAAGAATGGTGTCTTAAATGGCTGATAGAAATAGAAGGTTGTCATAAAATAATGATGAAAGGGCGTCCTGAAGGCATAATGGAAGGGCGTCCTGAAGGCATAATGGAAGGGCGTCCTGAAGGCATAATGGAAGGGCGTCCTGAAGGCATAATGGAAGGGCGTCCTGAAGGCATAATGGAAGGGCGTCCTGAAGGCATAATGGAAGGGCGTCCTGAAGGCATAATGGAAGGGCGTCCTGAAGGCATAATGGAAGGGCGTCCTGAAGGCATAATGGAAGGGCGTCCTGAAGGGACGATGGAAGGGCGACCTGAAGAGATGATCGAAGGGCGTCCTGAAGGCATAATGGAAGGGCGTCCTGAAGAGATGATCGAAGGGCGTCCTGAAGAGATGATCGAAGGGCGTCCTGAAGGCATAATGGAAGGGCGTCCTGAAGAGATGATCGAAGGGCGTCCTGAAGGCATAATGGAAGGGCGTCCTGAAGGGACGATGGAAGGGCGACCTGAAGAGATGATCGAAGGGCGTCCTGAAAGCATAATGGAAGGGCGTCCTGAAGGGACGATGGAAGGGCGTCCTGAAGAGATGATCGAAGGGCGTCCTGAAGGCATAATGGAAGGGCGTCCTGAAGGGACGATGGAAGGGCGACCTGAAGAGATGATCGAAGGGCGTCCTGAAGGCATAATGGAAGGGCGTCCTGAAGGGACGATGGAAGGGCGTCCTGAAGAGATGATTGAAGGGCGTCCTGAAGGCATAATGGAAGGGCGTCCTGAAGGGACGATGGAAGGGCGTCCTGAAGGGACGATGGAAGGGCGTCCTGAAGGGACGATGGAAGGGCGACCTGAAGGGACGATGGAAGGGCGTCCTGAAGGCATAATGGAAGGGCGTCCTGAAGGCATAATGGAAGGGCGTCCTGAAGGGACGATGGAAGGGCGACCTGAAGGCATAATGGAAGGGCGTCCTGAAGGGACGATGGAAGGGCGTCCTGAAGGGACGATGGAAGGGCGACCTGAAGGCATAATGGAAGGGCGTCCTGAAGGGACGATGGAAGGGCGACCTGAAGGGACGATGGAAGGACGTCCTGAAGGGACGATGGAAGGGCGACCTGAAGGGACGATGGAAGGGCGTCCTGAAGGCATAATGGAAGGGCGTCCTGAAGGGACGATGGAAGGGCGTCCTGAAGGCATAATGGAAGGGCGTCCTGAAGGGACGATGGAAGGGCGTCCTGAAGGGACGATGGAAGGGCGACCTGAAGGCATAATGGAAGGGCGTCCTGAAGGAATGATGGAAGGGCGTCCTGAAGGAATGATGGAAGGGTGTCCTGAAGGCATAATGGAAGGGCGTCCTGAAGGAATGATGGAAGGGCGTCCTGAAGGAATGATGGAAGGGCGTCCTGAAGGAATGATGGAAGGGCGTCCTGAAGGAATGATCGAAGGGCGTCCTGAAGGAATGATGGAAGGGCGTCCTGAAGGAATGATGGAAGGGCGTCCTGAAGGAATGATGGAAGGGCGTCCTGAAGGAATGATGGAAGGGCGTCCTGAAGGAATGATGGAAGGGCGTCCTGAAGGAATGATGGAAGGGCGTCCTGAAGGAATGATGGAAGGGCGTCCTGAAGGAATGATGGAAGGGCGTCCTGAAGGCTCACCGAGTCCTTAGCACGGTGAATCCGCCATCAACGAAGCCGCAGGCAATCAGACTGCCATCCTCGTTGAACGCGCAGGACCTGGCCCTCCTATCCAGCCTGGCCTTCTGCTGGCACTCCCGACTGGCAGCGTGCCAAATTCGCAGCGTTTGATCGTCCGAAGCCGTGGCGAACATCGGCTTCTTGGGATGCGGAGCCAGGGCCCACAGCTCCCCTTCGCTGTGGCTCTGCACTAGCACGGCCGGCCTATCCCGCTGGTCCAGTCCAATTTCGAGAATTTCGCCGTCCTGGGTGCCAACAAGGACGTCGGCGCCGCGCCAGTCAACCGAACGAATAGCGATCCCCGGATAGCCGGCCGGGGTGTCGGCCAGGCGGACGGATGACGCCGGTCGCATGTCGGTGTCGTACAGTCGGAGGACACCGTCTTTGCCGCCAGATGCGAAACCGGCGTCGCAGGAGGTCAGACAGAAAGCCGGGCCCTGCATAGACGGGACGAATGTAAGAATTAATTGGCTGTTAGTCTTTGTCTGTCTGTAGTTATCTGTTGTAATTTTTGGTAACTGCTTGTAAATATGGGCGCTAACTGCCTTCTGATGAGGGCGCCAACTGTCTGTAGATGAGGGCGCCAACTGCCTTCTGATGAGGGCGCCAACTGTCTGTAGATGAGGGCGCTAACTGCCTTCTGATGAGGGCGGTAACTGTCTGTAGATGAGGGCGGTAACTGTCTGTAGATGAGAGCGGTAACTGTCTGTAGATGAGGGCGGTAACTGTCTGTAGATGAGGGCGGTAACTGTCTGTAGATGAGGGCGCCAACTGTCTGTAGATGAGGGCGCCAACTGTCTGTAGATGAGGGCAGTAACTGTCTGTAGATGAGGGCGGTAACTGTCTGTAGATGAGGGCGGTTACTGTCTGTAGATGAGGGCGGTTACTGTCTGTAGATGAGGGCGGTTACTGTCTGTAGATGAGGGCGGTAACTGTCTGTAGATGAGGGCGGTAACTGTCTGTAGATGAGGGCGGTTACTGTCTGTAGATGAGGGCGCCAACTGTCTGTAGATGAGGGCGGTTACTGTCTGTAGATGAGGGCGGTAACTGTCTGTAGATGAGGGCGGTAACTGTCTGTAGATGAGGGCGGCAACTGTCTGTAGATGAGGGCGGTTACTGTCTGTAGATGAGGGCTGAAACTACCAGTGTAACAGTTAGCTAACTTACTAATACTAATGTACCGGGCAACTTAGAGCAACTTACAGCGTGCATTTTAGCCAGCACCCTCTCCAAGTTGTTGCCATTCCACACGTACACATCGCCAGCCATGGTTGTCGCGTAGGTGAGCCCGCCGGGCCCGAACGCTAGCGAGAACATGGTTTGGATTTCGCCAACCTTGCCAAACACACCCTTTTTACTAGAGAGGCTGTTGCCAGAGAGTGTCCAGAATTTGATGTGCTTGACGCCGCAGCTGACGATGAGGTTGGGATCGTTGGGACTGAATTGACAGTCGAACACGCGGTCTGTGTGGCCACGGTTAGTGCTGACAATCTTTCCCTTCTGCCAGTTCCACACTGTGATCGTAGCCACAGGATCCAGTCCCACACTAACCAGAAGCTGGTAAGATTTCATTTTTTACTACTTGTTAATCCAATGTTAGTAGAAAGTATAAGATATAGGAGCAAATTTTTTTTCGCTGCATTCACTTACTTCTCCGGTGCTATTGAATGAAAGAATTCCAACTCCATGCTGATGATTGGCAGTTAAAAGTGAAACAACTTCAGAGTTAGTTGAATTCCAAATACAAATTTTTGGCTCCTTGCCAACTTGTCCAGTGGCAGCAAGAATCCTCTGAGGATGTAGGACCAAACTAAAAAATTAAGTTACACAAAAAACTTTAACTCTTCTACAATTATAATATATTCAAAAAATAGTAGTGATTAATTTAATGACTTTGTCTTTTAAGTTGAGCAAATATTTTGGAAAAATTTTAAAGTAATTCTAAAAATAAAAATGTAGAATTTATTTATAAATATATTACAGTAAATAATTTTTTTCTGCATTTTTGGTATAAATTAAGAGTCTAAGAAATAATGAATTATATTAATGATATAGTAACTCAATTATTTTAATAAAACAAATAATTATAAGATAAATAAATAGATAGATATAACCTATATTAATTATACAGATTATGCTACAAAACTAAATTAACTATCATTTTTTAAAATAGTATACACCCACTTATAAGATAGCAAATATTACAATCTAATGGCAAGGATGACAAAACGCTTTAGACCAGCTAGCAGCTCAACATTAATTTTATGTATTCCACCTTTTGCTTAAATAATAATAGAAATTTAGTCAAAGTATATAATTCATTAAAGTAAGTACCTGACAATATCATCATCATGGCCAAGGAAGTAACGTTGACTTTTTTCTTCAGAATTAAGTACGATTCCGACGCCTGCTACAAAATAAACAACCTCATTTCGGGCATTGTAGAGTGCATTATTTCGACACTGGTGGGAACGATATCCGTACACCCATTCTAGTCTGAGATGATTAGATGGTATAGACGACATGGAAGATTATAATTTAAATATAAAGCACTAATAATATGAAATTAAAAAGTTTCTCTACTTCTGTAAAGCAACAGTATTAAGAAGTAGGAACTCCTCGACAACGCGTTAATTGATAAATAGCCATTCAAGAATTCCTGAAAAACTGGAGTGTTAAATATCTGCACATCTTGTTAACCACGCAAAAGTAGAAGTAGGAAGACAATTTTTGAATAACTGTTAGTTTTGTGCATGAAAATTAGGACTAAATTACTTATTAATTTCACTTTCTTTAAAATTCATACAAAGAAATTGTTTTGTCACTTGCTTTTTGCTTCCGGTAAAGGTTTTATTCTCAACTAACCAATGTGTGTTGATCAATCGAACAGAATCCGAGGACCACTAGGACTACTAAAATGCTATTGCAGCAATCTATGTTCCCTATCTGTGGACCTTTGCTGTTTTTATTTGGCTAAAAAAATCAAATTGACTCTTCTACGCATGCACAAGTCAATAGTCAAACGAAGAACCAGTTGAAGTTACACTAAAGCCAAGGGTCACTAGGAGGTGTTGAAGATGTCCTTGACTAAAGCTTTATGTGAAATTCGTCCTTGAGTGTCAAACTAATACGCTCAGAAGGATAGACAGTGATTCCCCCATTTTCCTGTGGATCTGAAATGTCTGGCGAATTTTACCAGTTTAGCATTACACTGTATATTCATTTGTCAGATTAAGAAAACGGTAATATATTTTAAAATCTTTGAAAATCTTGCCGTATCGTATGGTTCATATATTCATATACAGTTTAGGACAATATATTTTCTGGGAAGCTCGCTGTTTAGATCAGGCAGAACAGCAAACTTAGTATAATGCATGTAAGACCGACTTTTGATAATTTTTTAAAATGATATTTACTGCCATGTAGTATTGTTGAATGCTTTATTTTATAACAATATCGCTTTTCAATACTATACCCATTTGGTTAGGTCAAAGACAGGGTTTAACAAAATTTAATTTGCTGTTTTCCGAAGAGTTTTCTGACTAAAAAGGTAGTCTGCATGTGATTTGATGCGCGAAAGTCAAAGTCAAATTGTAAAGTAAACTCCATGCGCAAAGGTTCGAATAGAAAATTGGAAAGATTGCGTGTAAGTACTTCAGTGCCTCACTAACAGGCAGTACATCTCTTGTTCAAATGCGTGTGCTTTTCTAAATATTTTTAAGCGATAGCAAGTGGGCAGTTTTATTTCTTTTCTCGAATTTCCTGCCCTGTTGAATATGTGTTTGATATTATAAAAAGATAATTCAGCAAAGTCCACAGAAGTTACTATAGTATTTGGAATTGGTCCTCATACCCTCAAATTGGCATTTCGCCCGATCATGATAAGCTTGATGTGCAATGCAACACAATACACGTGCGTCTTTCTGAGGCAAAACTGCCTTCAAGACATTCGTGCACAAATTTTGTGTTGTTTGAAGCATCCTGAAGGCCTTGGGTCTATTTGACGGTAAAACTACAAAATTATAGTCAGTTAAGCTATCATCTAGGAGCCATTTAGATCAGATTTGATAGTTCGGTGGATCGCCAACTATAAATTTGCGCGCGAATCTATGCGAGAGTTTGAACGCGAGACTTGCTTACGAAGCTACACAGGGCCAACTGGAACGAAAGCATGGAGCAAGACGGACCCGTAAGCAATTGCTTTTTCTTGCCTTAATGTGAAATAATTGCATAAATGAAAACCCCGTAGAAGAATACTGACGAGGTCCATCCGAAAAATTAGGCTTCGGTCAACAATTACTAGAAAACTGAACACAGAACACGGGGTCAATTCTCAGTGGCAGTAACTATGGGTGATGGTCACTCCACGTATCGCCCAAGAGATCAACTCATATCTGCTAGCGCCGCACCTAGGCATCAAAGACCGCCTGGCAGCCATTAATCGCCAGATGTCATGGGCTGTCGAAGGCTGTTGTTCACCTGCTCCTCCGAAGCAAAGCGCTGGTTACAAAGGCTCTCCTTCATTCGTGGTAATTCATATAAAATCAGGCGATTAGGGCGGCTGGCTGAGGAGCTGTGCTGTGCGGGTTGCCAAGTAGTTTCTCTCACTTACCGCAAGTTCTCTGACTGTCCTCACTGACAGCATCCTTCACGTGGCTGACATTGACGTCCATTGTTGTAGATCTTGGTCTTCCTAAACGATCGTTGTCTTCCAAGCTCTGTCTTCGATCTTGAATCCTTGTCACTTCCTGACAGTCTGAATTGACGGTACTTCTTCTTATGTCAACTCCTGGTGAATTTTTGGCGCTGCCTTGCCCGACAGAAAGGAAAGCTTGATGATGTTCCGAACATCGTAGCGAGAGAAAACCCCAATCTTCGCAAGACTTGTTATGTTTGAGCTGTTGCCACTCACCTTGTGAGCATGATAGTTTCAAAATATTTTCTGCGTTTTTTGTCAAGCATATTATATTGCAGAAAGCAAATACCCCCTGGAAAATTCGCTCTGACAACAAATACAAATGGTGGGAAACTTGCTTTTGGGATGGACCTCGTAACTATCCCACTCACACCCTCAGGAAAATGGGCCAGCTGAGGAGCGGCAATTGATACCGAGGGATCCTGAAACCTCAAATCTGTTGGTGCAGCCGACAGTCAAGCTGAGATGCATCGCATACATGCTGGCACTGATAGTTGTGGGCTTTATCACTTCCGTGATCGAAACTGAGGAGTTCATATCAAACTGTTCTAAAAAGAATTTTTTTCAACGTAACGAGTGGGTGTGCTGGTCAGTGAAGATTGGATACTCACTATCCGCCATTGCTGTCATCATTTCGCTACAGTGGGCTGTATTTGTTCGGGGTAAGGTTCCAAAGGCGGCAATGCCTCATCCGAATCAAGACAATCAAGATATAGTGCTGAAAGACATGCCGCGCTACGTTAAAACTCCCCAGACAATAGGAAGCTATCCGTCAAAATTGTTCATCGCTACTTTCATCATATTCGCCGCCTTTACATGCCTATGCGGAGGAGTCGAGATTGTATGCGGAGCCCTCGATGCTCAAACGAATTTGCAGACTGAGCTACCGGAAGTTTTTCGCCGAGTCCTGCTAGTGATATTCTGTGTGATGCAGACGCGCCTATTTCTAGTTCATTACCGCCACTCTGCACAGTGTAACCTCTCCTTCACTTGGTTCTGCGGATGCCACCTTGTCGCTATGAACATCGCATTTTGGTTCTTCAACGTTGGACTGGAGGTCAGAGAAATCGGCCTTGGCTGTGGAAACGAATCGTACAATTCAAATAGCTCCTATTGTGAAAACTATAACGTGTCTAAGTTTACAAAACTGCTTTATCCATTTGGCATTGAATACTATGTAATGGGAGCGTTTATTGCTTACAGCCTCGTTGCTAACACTGGCTGTCTTGCAGTCTTTTTACAGAGTCGGATAAACGACTTGTCCGACAACGCAAATCGAGCTTTAAGCATCAGCATTAGGTCGCTGCTCCGGCCGGGTCTTAGAAGAAACCCAAGCACCCACCGGAGTCTGTCCGAGTTCAGCATAATTCGTCGGCACTCGGGCAGTTTTTTGGTGGGCCTCAGTTTTGTCGTTGGCTCATTAATTGTGTCCGTCTTTGCCTTCGTGAAAACCAGCGGCGCTGACACAGATGATATCACGAAGTGCATATTTTACAGCGCCCTGATCCTGCTGTACTTCAGCGGCTTTATTATCACGATGATGCTGTTGCGCTCGCTGAACGATGATAAACGAGCTGAGCTGAGCTTCACTCACCTCACTGACCGGCTGTTGCTCTGGCTGGGAGCTATTGCAATCGTCGTTAACGATTTTTACAACTTTTGGACAACCTCGGACCGAGATCAAAGATGAGACGGGTATGCCTCTGGCCAGTAGCATTCTGCTGGGTGTCACGTGCCTGCTCAACATTATGCAGAGCCTCATGCAGGTCTACGCGCTCGAGTGCGCCCTGCTAAGAAAGTTTAAAGACCGCGTACCAGGTTTGGAGGGTCGAGCTCTGCTCAACATATTGATATGCCTAAACGCGGCTGAATGGATCATCAACACCATTTGTTTCACATTGTTCTTCAAAAATAACACGAGTAAAAGTGGCCTGGTGCTGTCTCTGGTCACCATACCGCTGCAGGTGTTCTTCAGGTTCCACTCGGCAGCCTGCATTCACGAGTTCAAGCGGCACTGCAATTCTGAGGAACATTCTGAAGACGCCTCAGCTGACGTGCGTCCAGACCTAGAAATTGCCTTTCCAACGCTGGAGTCCTTGATCGACTCTTTCGAATCTGAAACGGATCAGGATAATTCGTAGTCGGAGGGACTTGATCCGTCCGATGTTAATCAGTGTAAATCATCTATCATCTAACTTTTAGATTAAGGCGTGGAATAATCACTGACTAATCTAAATTAAGCTATTCGAGTGTTTTGACGATTGACTGAAAAACCTACAAAAAATGTTAGCTACATTATGACTAACATTGTGCTTTAAAGAGTACGATTTTTATATTGTCAGTAGTCACGTGATTTCTTTGCAATATTATTTTGCTTTATAATGATTATTTACTCAGCAGGATGTTGCAGTACTCCTCAAGTGTATATTCAGTGGTAACTCAGAATTACTATTTGGATGATTATTATTAACAATAAATATAATATAATAATCAATGATAACTATTTTGATTAATCTATTAATTTTCTAGTGGCTAAATAGGTGTGCAAATATCTCGATAGTGTTAGTCGAAGAGTCGCTCGGATCTACTACGAATTTTCTATTCGAGGTAAACATATGTCACACCGGTCGCCTCGCTTGGAGCTCTCGCGTGCTTGAAAAGCCGATCTCAGACCGATCCTGGCTGCGTAGTCCACAGCAAGACGTCCTGAAGCGGCTCTGTCTGTCTGAATTCACCTGTCCGGCCAGCCTTGGGCGTCGCTGGCTCAGCAGGACAGAAGGTCGAGTCAGGCTGGTACAGCGTCCAGGTCTCTGCGTTTTGCAGCAAAGCAGTCTCAACCACTGCCTGAAAGAGCTGCGACCTGGCGCTGTACATCAAGGACACGGAAAGCAGCCCCGCCTGCAATGATCGAAGAGTTGCCCACGCTTTGGCGCGGATAAATTTTTCCATGCTGGAGCTTTGACCGCGTTAGATTTTCCCGCGATATCACTTTCCCGCAGGTGAATTTTCCGCCTCAATTTTCCTTAAAGATATAATGCTGATACGCTGCGGCGTTTTGCAGCTGTCCAAGCTGTCGTCGTCGACAGTCGACTTGATTCAGGGTTGCGTCGCTTCTGTCGCGGGGGGGTATTATTTTGGGATCTTGGTCGAAAAGTTCAAGCACAGTGGAGGCAAGATGGGCGTTGAAGGTCGCTTGGAAGTTGCATTCCATTACGCATTCCTTGAGAAGAACCGCTGTCAGCAGCTTGTCGACGTGGGACTGGCAATTGATGAAGAATTAATCAAGAAAGACGCCAATAAAATTGAAGCTTAACCGTTAGATGAAGCATCAAACATGGAGGCTGGAGTCTTTAATTTGCACTTATTGAGGTTTACATTTTTTATCATACAGCAACTTGTCCACGGCTTGAAGAAAGCGGACTTTCTGAGCTGGTGTGCACGAGTTATTTAGCTCGGTCACTCCTCGATGGGCAAAAAAATGTTAAACACATCAGTTGACACAGATTATATTCTTTATAAAATTGGCCCCTGGAGTGGAGGTGACGCTCAGTTGATCGGTTTCTTTGAAACCCTGTACTTGGGTAGCGGATCCAGTCGCGCTCTGACAAAGTGACTCAGTACGCCCGGACGAAGTTTGGTATTGAGTAGTCCTCGGTCCTATGCTCCTTCTCTTGATTGTATATCATCCAGTCCTTTTTCAGCTCTCAAATTCGCTTGTATTTATATCAAAGTTTTTGACAGAGCTGGTCAGGTTTGCTAGGAATTTGACTCTTTGACAGGTGGGCTTTTTTAATAAGCGGGTACTATACGTATGTATTTCAGGTCAACGATTAGGATAATATTTGTATAATCGTGAAAACCACTGTGGAGTCATTCGCGTGGTTACTATTTATCGAAGATACTGCATCGTATTTTACTAAAGTGTTCTTGCAACACTACTTCTTACACTTATGAGTAGAATGTAGCAAATTCTGATCTCCACAATAGGTAAAGACATCGAGTCCGAAATGATCACGTTGCTGACTATACCCAGGTCAACATAGACTTCGCATTTATTCGCAGACTTCGCAGACTTCGAAAGCACAAGGGCTTTCCAGTGTACAGTACAGTCTTGAATTTCCCCATCGACTCGATAATTCTCTCTTCTTCAAAGCTTTGGTCAGCCAAGGCTAGGGACAGTCGATGCAGACGTTGAGCGAACAGTGCCAGGTTGATCGTCAAATTAATTTAAGTTTCTAAAATAGCGCCTTAAAAAAGACTGGGTAAAAAGTACAAAACCAAGTTTCACCCTCTGCAATTAAAATGGGCCAGTCTCGCATTCATCATTGAACCCGCTAACTGTATGCTTAGCTACTTGAATATACTGAGCACGCTTGTTTATGTCATTGCTTTTGTTGGGGTGATAGATGCTAATAGAATGCAAAATTTTATTTTTCTACTCGTACATTGTTGTCAGGCAATCTTTGTGCCTTCAGTTGGGGTTAGACTAGCGTTTTTTGAGCACTGGTTGAGTTGGATTGTTGGCAAAGAGAAAAGATTCTATTTGTATGAGTCTATTAGGTTTATCAGGTCTTTGCAGCTAGGTGGCTGCCCTTGCCTTATTGTTCAACGTCCGGTTGCTAGGCAATTAGCAGTTTTCGAATCAGCTTGGTGCAGCTAGGCTATGTGGATGTCCCCCCTCTTCTGTAACTTTTTTTCCGCAGTGTGGGCCTCTTCTCAGCGCGTGTTTGAACCCGTTTTGTCTTTTCTAATGACGTCAAAATGGGTCTGCGAGATTGCGTATTTACTGTCTCGCCAAACTTGAGAAGGACTATTACTGTTCATATTTTTCTTTAAATTTGTCGGCTGCTACAGGTGCTTCACAAATGGCACTGCTGTTTTTAGAGCAAGGGCAAACTGCTATTCTTCGCATTATTACGTAAATTATACTTTTTGCCGCTCTTGTCTGTGCTTAACTGCCTCACCATTTTATTTCCTACAATTAGGGCTTGTAATCTGCGTATAAATTTGCACTGCCCGGGGTAAAACGCAAGACTCACCCGCCAAGCAGCATGGATTCAACAAATAAATTGTAATTAAAAATGCAACAATACGGGACTGTCAGTACTCTTTTTCTTCCTTGACTTAAGCAATTAATTTAATAAATGTAATTTGTTTTTAAGCCTGAAAACCACCCTCACATTGTCTCCCACGCAGATAAATTCTTCACGTACTGATCGCTCAGATGATGGCTCACCTCAGGCTTCGTCATCGGGAGATATTGCGACAACAAATCCGTCAGTGCAGGCGACATTCAAGATAGGAAGCATCGCATACACGCTGGTTCTGATTGCGATCGGGTTCATCACTATCCGCCATTGCTGTTATTTTTTTGCTGTGCTGTATTCAAGCATTCTGAATCCACGCGGTCAGAAGCTTCCCAGACAATCGGAAGCTATCTTTCGGGATTGTTCATGGTCACCTTCATCATATTCGGCGCCGTGGCGTGCGTCGGCGGAGGAGTCGAAATTGTATGCGGAGTTATCGATGCTGCGGAGAATCAACCGACTGAGCTACTGGAAGTTTTTCGCCGAGTCCTGCTAGTGATATTCTGTGCGATGCAGGCGTACCTATTTTGTGTCAACTACCGCAAGTCTGTTCAAGTTAAACGTTCAGTTGCTTGGTTCTGCGGATGCCACCTTGTCGCTATGAACATCTCATTTTGGTTCTTCAACGTTGGACTGGAAGTGAGAGAGATCGGACTTGGCTGTGGAAACGAATCGCACAATTCAAGTAGCTCCTATTGTGAAAAATATTCCCTGATTAAGTTTACGACACTACTTTATCCATTTGGCATTGAATACTACGTGATGGGAGCGTGCATTGCTTACAATCTTGTTGACAACACTGGCCGTCTTGCAGTCCTCTTACATAACACAGTGACGAAGGTTTTTTCCAATCAAAATCGAATGGAACAGAGATCAAGAACTGACTCAAGTGAAAACCTACTCGGCTCCCAACAAAACCAGGTCTCAAAATGCAAGTCCGAGTTCGACATAATTCGCCTTAATCCAAAAAGCTTTTCCTTGGGCGTCGTTTTTGTCGTCTTCTCCTGCATCGCAACCGTTTTCATATTGACACGTAAAGTCGGCGAATCGGATGACACCACGAAGTGCATACTTTACAGCGCTCTGATCTTGCTGTACTCCAGCACCTTCATACTTACGCTGATGCTCTGGCGCTCGCTGAACAAAGACAATGGAGCTCAACTGAGCTCCAGTCACATCACTGACCGGTTTCTTCTGTGGGTCGTATCCATCGCAATAATCATTAACGATTTTTACAACTCTTGGATTGCATGGACAGAGATTGGATCAAAAACAAATTTTTCGCGGGCCAGTAGTATCCTGCTAGGGGTCACGTGCCTGCTCAACATGATACAGAGCCTCGCACAGGTCTTTGCACTCGAGTACGCCCTGCTAAGAAAATTGAAAGACTATAAAACAGGCTGGGCTCTGCTGAACTTATTGATACTTCTGAATGCTGCCCAGTGGATCATAAACTCATTTTGTTTGACTTTGTTCTTTCCAAATAAGGAGAAGACGCTTGGCCTGGTGCTGTCTCTGATTACCATACCGCTGCAGGTGTTCTTCAGGTTCCATTCGGCTGCCTGCATTCAAGAGTTCAAGCGGCACTGCAAAACTGACGAGTCTCAAACGCAGGATCCGCCAGTCGCCGTCAATGATGCTGCAGGTCCAAGCGCAGCACATTCGAATGCCTAAATTCAATTTTTTTCGTAAAATATTACCTGACTCCTCACTATGGATAAGAAACACAGAATAATACTCTTAAAACTCCTGACTGACTACTATAGTACTATAGAATGCTATCGACTCTATAAAAATATTTAAATTCAGGACATTGTTGTTGCGAACGTTTACTCTAATTGCCTGCACCGATATCCTTACTCCAGCATTATTTACGAACGTATTCTGCCGAATTTTGCAGCATTGAGTAGTTTTTTAGACTATTTACGAGCGTATTACTCGAGAACTACCGATCACTTTCTGAAGCAATTTCTCCTATTTAAGCATTATTTATTCAGCTAAAATAATACACTATTGATAAATTTTATTTCAACTTATTCACATATGATTACATATTTAATAATCAAATTGCAATGTCATTTTTGCTTAGATAAATTTTGTTTCAAAATTCGCACATAAAGATATTACAGAGGAAGCAAGCATTACTGAACGGCAGCGAGCAATCTTTGAACTCAAACTAAGCCGAGATAAGAGTTTGCTGGCACGTACGGAAGCCACTTATCCCCATCGGATACGAATTTTCAGATTTTTGATTGACAGGTCCGCAAACTTTGGCAGTGTTTCCAACAAGGAAGTCATTTTTAATATAGCACTTGCGTCCAAATTCAGATCTACAGATAGATTTTCACTAAAGATTTTGGTAGCTGAGGGACATAGATAAATAAATAGATAGATATTCATCTATCTATCTATCTATCTATCTATCTATCTATCTATCTATCTATCTATCTATCTATCTATCTATCTATCTATCTATCTATCTATCTATCTATCTATCTATCTATCTATCTATCTATCTATCTATCTATCTATCTATCTATCTATCTATCTATCTATCTATCTATCTATCTATCTATCTATCTATCTATCTATCTATCTATCTATCTATCTATCTATCTATCTATCTATCTATCTATCTATCTATCTATCTATCTATCTATCTATCTATCTATCTATCTATCTATCTATCTATCTATCTATCTATCTATCTATCTATCTATCTATCTATCTATCTATCTATCTATCTATCTATCTATCTATCTATCTATCTATCTATCTATCTATCTATCTATCTATCTATCTATCTATCTATCTATCTATCTATCTATCTATCTATCTATCTATCTATCTATCTATCTATCTATCTATCTATCTATCTATCTATCTATCTATCTATCTATCTATCTATCTATCTATCTATCTATCTATCTATCTATCTATCTATCTATCTATCTATCTATCTATCTATCTATCTATCTATCTATCTATCTATCTATCTATCTATCTATCTATCTATCTATCTATCTATCTATCTATCTATCTATCTATCTATCTATCTATCTATCTATCTATCTATCTATCTATCTATCTATCTATCTATCTATCTATCTATCTATCTATCTATCTATCTATCTATCTATCTATCTATCTATCTATCTATCTATCTATCTATCTATCTATCTATCTATCTATCTATCTATCTATCTATCTATCTATCTATCTATCTATCTATCTATCTATCTATCTATCTATCTATCTATCTATCTATCTATCTATCTATCTATCTATCTATCTATCTATCTATCTATCTATCTATCTATCTATCTATCTATCTATCTATCTATCTATCTATCTATCTATCTATCTATCTATCTATCTATCTATCTATCTATCTATCTATCTATCTATCTATCTATCTATCTATCTATCTATCTATCTATCTATCTATCTATCTATCTATCTATCTATCTATCTATCTATCTATCTATCTATCTATCTATCTATCTATCTATCTATCTATCTATCTATCTATCTATCTATCTATCTATCTATCTATCTATCTATCTATCTATCTATCTATCTATCTATCTATCTATCTATCTATCTATCTATCTATCTATCTATCTATCTATCTATCTATCTATCTATCTGTTTATAGAATATCTCTAGATATCTATCTAGTTGAGGAGTAAGAAAGTTTTTCAAAAATCAAATTGATAGATAGATAGACATATTTGGCATCGCTCCCAGCCTACCCGAAGTCCCCGCAGTGCTGATTTCCCCCTAATGAGTTGCGTACGGGAATGACCAGCGACACCCTGACCAGCGACTTCTGGCCCGGAGCCGGAAACAAAAAATGCATCCGATTGTACGGTAAGCCCATATGGTAATTTATTAAGAAAGAAGCGTTGCTACGCAAGGCAAGGCTAACAGAGTGAATCAGCAGATTGGAGTCAGAAGACAATCGGCATTATAGAGAGGAAAGAAGACAATGAAGAGATGTGTGAAGAGTGGAGAGATTTGAGAGAATTGATAGGGGAGATGAGAGGAAGTGACAAGAAGGAACTAGAGAGTAGAGAAAGTGATAGAATTGAGAGGAGATGAGAGAGGGAAGAGGGAGAGCACAGGTATGGAGGGATGGACACAAAAGACGCGTATTTTGAGACTTGAGATTGCTGCCACTGCTTCCGCTGAAAGGAGAAAAAAACTGGAAAGAGCATTCATTCAAAGGATAAGCAGGATAAATCAGTACATCAAAGGCTGGCAGCTGCTCCCCTGTGTTGGCGCAGGCTCCTGAAAGCCTGCCATATGCTCAGACAAAAATCCACTCCGATAAATCGCCAAATTTTTGAAAGCCAATTCTCACTGTACTGATTATCGAGATTCTGCTTTTTCGACAACACTCTGGATTGAAAAAAAAATCGGCTCGCTTTTTAGATGGAAAAGGATAAGCGCTTTTAGTTGAGGAATAAGAAACTTTTTCAAAAAACTGGAATTATAGGGACAGGTGGTCACCATGGGGTTGGGGAGTTGCGATCTGGCGGAATTCTATGCTGGGATAAAAATTAGCAATAAAGTTTGCGGCCCCGGGTCGTTCTGGGTTGGTTGCGTGAGCACTTACTTACTAGCGCAAACACACAGCGAGACTCAACCGAGCACAGATTTTGTCTCGCATTGCCAATCTCAACTAAAAGCATCATAAATTTCAGGGAGGCCGAAAATATCCCATTTGGCAACGATTTTTTTTGCGCCCTAGTTAAGTTTATCCCCCCGTCTTTATTATGCCTTAGTAAATCAGCCGATTGCAGTTTACAGTTCAGTTACGGTCAACAAAGACTTAGATTTAAATAAGAAGTAGTAAATTGTTTCGTCCTAAAATTTATTACCGTTGCGTAGAGGTAGTGAGAGTTTGCAACTATGCAACTATTTCTGCGGTAAGGATTAGTTCAAGCGTAAGGACCGTTTTTATTAAAGATTGCTAGCTAATGCTCAAGCAAAGAGGCGTCCCTTAGGGAGATGTGACGTCATGTGACTTAAAGCGGCCTCGACGCGAGCTGCCCCTCCCTTCCCTGGAGACTGGACGTCACACACACACACCCAAACGCACAGGCCTTGGAAACCACCTATACTTCCGCATCATCTCGATTTCGTTAATTTCGCACTGTCAGGAGAAAGTAGCCCCCCCCTCGTGAGTTGGGAGGCTGGATGCGAAAGAGGGCCTGTTTAGAATCGCCGCCCACAATCATAGGAGACGCAAACAGACTCAGCGGGAGCGGCCGTGAACTCCCAGTAATCACTGGTTGCCATCCCCCTGCTCCCCCCGGTCTAGCCAAGCCCTTTGTTGCTTGGTTGGCTGTGTATTATTCGGTAAACAGGGCGTGAATTATTAATAATTTGGGTAAATGTTAGCAGAAATCGAGGCGCCAAAGGAAGAAGACAGTTAGGAGAAAGAGGAAGCAAGCTGATTAGAGGATAGGATTCCGTAAGAGAGATAGAGCAACGATTTTCAATCGAGCGGAGAGTTAAATTTAGCATTCAGCATTGAGTGTGACGGATGGATGCAGTTTAAAGAGAGGCAAAAGGAATAATCGGACAAACAAGGGAATAAACTAGCAATTGAGGGGCCCCAAGACTTTTGAGAGAAGAGAGGGTAAAAACGAGAGGTGGTAAGAGAGAAAAGGTGGTAGAGAGGAGATTTGGTAGAGAGGAGAGTTGGTAGGGAAGAGAGTTGGTAGAGAGGAAAGGTGGTAGAGAGGAGATTTGGTAGAGAGGAGAGTTGGTAGGGAAGAGAGTTGGTAGAGAGGAAAGGTGGTAGAGAGGAAAGGTGGTAGAGAGGAGAGTTGGTAGAGAGGAGATTTGGTAGAGAGGAGAGGTGGTAGAGAGGAGAGGTGGTAGAGAGGAGAGATGGTAGAGAGGAGAGGTGGTAGAGAGGAAAGGTGGTAGAGAGGAGAGGTGGTAGAGAGGAAAGGTGGTAGAGACGAGAGATGGTAGAGAGGAGAGGTGGTAGAGAGGAGAGGTGGTAGAGAGGAAAGGTGGTAGAGAGGAGAGGTGGTAGAGAGGAGAGTTGGTAGAGAGGAGAGGTGGTAGAGAGGAAAGGTGGTAGAGACGAGAGATGGTAGAGAGGAGAGGTGGTAGAGAGGAGATTTGGTAGAGAGGAGATTTGGTAGAGAGGAGAGGTGGTAGAGCGGAGAGATGGTAGAGAGGAGAGGTGGTAGAGAGGAGAGGTGGTAGAGAGGAGAGATGGTAGAGAGGAGATTTGGTAGAGAGGAGAGGTGGTAGAGCGGAGAGATGGTAGAGAGGAAAGGTGGTAGAGAGGAGAGGTGGTAGAGCGGAGAGATGGTAGAGAGGAGAGATGGTAGAGAGGAGAGGTGGTAGAGAGGAGAGGTGGTAGAGCGGAGAGATGGTAGAGAGGAGATTTGGTAGAGAGGAGAGGTGGTAGAGCGGAGAGATGGTAGAGAGGAAAGGTGGTAGAGAGGAGATTTGGTAGAGAGGAGAGTTGGTAGGGAAGAGAGTTGGTAGAGAGGAAAGGTGGTAGAGAGGAAAGGTGGTAGAGAAGAGATTTGGTAGAGAGGAGAGTTGGTAGGGAAGAGAGTTGGTAGAGAGGAAAGGTGGTAGAGAGGAAAGGTGGTAGAGAGGAGAGTTGGTAGAGAGGAGAGGTGGTAGAGAGGAAAGGTGGTAGAGAGGAGAGGTGGTAGAGAGGAAAGGTGGTAGAGAGGAGAGGTGGTAGAGAGGAGAGTTGGTAGAGAGGAGAGGTGGTAGAGAGGAAAGGTGGTAGAGACGAGAGATGGTAGAGAGGAGAGGTGGTAGAGAGGAGATTTGGTAGAGAGGAGAGGTGGTAGAGAGGAAAAGTGGTAGAGAGGAGAGGTGGTAGAGCGGAGAGATGGTAGAGAGGAGAGGTGGTAGAGAGGAGAGGTGGTAGAGAGGAGAGGTGGTAGAGCGGAGAGATGGTAGAGAGGAGATTTGGTAGAGAGGAGAGGTGGTAGAGCGGAGAGATGGTAGAGAGGAAAGGTGGTAGAGAGGAGAGGTGGTAGAGCGGAGAGATGGTAGAGAGGAGAGATGGTAGAGAGGAGAGGTGGTAGAGAGGAGAGGTGGTAGAGCGGAGAGATGGTAGAGAGGAGAGATGGTAGAGAGGAGATTTGGTAGAGAGGAGAGGTGGTAGAGCGGAGAGATGGTAGAGCGGAACTGAGAAAATAACTTGTGTCAGTTGATCAAAATGAAAACTTGTTGAATTTTTGCACAAACCCGTTCTCCCAATGCGTGATTCTAAAGTGTGCCCAAACGGGCGAAAGGCTTCATTTTGGCAGCGGCGTTGTTTTTTCACTAAAAAGAAAGTTGGCTGCCAAGTAAGGATAATAATAAATTGGTACATATTGATTTTGGGGTCCTATAAGTCCTGTCTCGCGGCTGTTGATGAGGCACGGATGGTAAGGGGGGGGATATTAATAATAATAATAATGTGAAAAAACGGACTCCTCATAGAGACAAGGGTAGAGAGGGAAAGTGTTTGGATGAGTTGCGGGTCTGGGGGGGTTGGGCTGGCGACGAGAGCGGATCGCAGTGGGTGGTGGGCAACTAACTTTTTTTTCCCTAATTCAAGCTCGCTAACTTTCTCCTCAGCCAGACCAGCTCCCCCCCGGAGCGAGACGCCCGCAGCTTGTTGTTGGGATTTGTGTTTTCATTTGCCAATGGGGACAGTTCAGCTGTTCCCGGGGATTTTTGGCACGTCTTAATGCGATTATAATGCACGTATATTACTTATTATTATTATTATTATTATTATTATTATTATTATTATTATTATTATTATTATTATTATTATTAATTACAATAATATCCAGCCGATGATCAACTCATTGACACAGTACTCACAAAGACAATTTGTAGAAAGTTTCTAAAAAATTCATGACTATTAGATAATGTTAATTCGTGCTTGAAATTTGGGAAATTGTTTGACACAGAGTCGCTAAGGGGGATACCGGTATACTCGTAAACTGACTGACTGATTGACAAGTTAGTAAATACACCCCATTAGAGCAGTCTGATCAAACAGAGACAATATGAAATAGAGTTCTGTAAACAGCAGGCAAAGGGGCAGCCGTGCACACAATCAATGAGGTCATTGGAGGGGAAATGTGAACAGAAAAGAGAAAAGCTGAGATTTGGGATAAGTAATAAAGAAACATAGATAATTGACATTAAGAGAGAAAGTAGTTCATGAGGATTGCAGAAGAGGTGGAAGTCTTTGAAGGAGCCTTAGAAGTAGGGTTGGAAGTAGATAGTAAAGTAGAGGGTAAGTAGAGAGGGAAATAGAGAGGAAAGTAGAGAAGAAGGTAGAGAGGGAAGAAAGAGGAAGGTAGAGAGAGAGAAGTAGAGAGGTAAGTAGATAGAGAAGTAGAGAGGAAAGTATAGAGCAAAAAGTAGATACGGAAGGTATGGAGGGACTTAGGGAGAAGTAAATACGGAGAAAAGTAGACAGGGAAGTCGAAGGGAATTAGACGTCTAGAAACCGCACCGAGAGATTAGAAGATAGGAACCAAATAATCGAGACAGAGCAGTCGGGATCTGCGTCATCAATCACCATAGTTCCGGTTCGGACCCCGCAGAAAATTCAAATGAAACTCAAGCCGAAAATAACAGCAGCTTGTAAACTATCCATAGATAAAGTCTTTCATTTCCTGATATGGCCCCAGCAGCCATAGCAACAGGTAATCCTCCCTAGAGACCGCCGCTTGCTCCTCGCAACGACAACGAACTAATTTAGGTGTTCAACAACTCCCCCTTTTCCCCATTAGTGCTAGTATTCGAGGGACTTGGCTGGCACACACGGGATCAGGTTACCGCACCCAGGGCTTTTATTTCTGACCGCTGCACGCCTTGTGATAAGGCCACTGGTGTGTCGTGATGAATTTGCCTGGCCTGAGAACACGAAACTACAACTGCTAATGAAACGGGGATTGAGTTTCAGCCTGATCAGTCCGTCATTATGAGAAGGGGGGGTTTATGTCGGTCAGATCTAGATCTCTCAAGTTTATTTTGGCCTGTGGGTTCATTGCGATTCTTACAAATATGTAGCTTTGAATATAGCCCATTAGTCCCCTTGGTGACTGAATTCTATATACTAATCCCCACTAAGTCAGGTGACAGAGTCTAAGACTGGACACTGTTATTAGTTACTGGGAAAAAATCTGGTCATAGTATACTGATCGAATTGCGTATTCTCACCCTTTTGTCCGAAACTGCTCTGTCTGAGATGTCATTCGAGTTTTATAGCTCACACAATATATCTTTATACTACCATTTTCTCTGGTACGATTACTTCTGCTTTTTTAGCCTACTTCTAATTCACATCTTTCCTTTCATTCTTAAGTTTTTATCTTTCTCTATCTCATTCTCATTCTCAATCTCATTCTAATTCTCATTCTCATTCTCATTCTCATTCTCATTCTCATTCTCATTCTCATTCTCATTCTCATTCTCATTCTTATTCTTATTCTCATTCTCATTCTCATTCTCATTCTCATTCGCATTCTCATTCTCATTCTCATTCTCATTCTCATTCTCATTCTCATTCTCATTCTCAATTCCCATTCTCATTCTCATTCTCATTCTCATTCTCATTTTTATTATCAATATTATTTATTCTCAATCTCAAAGTCCCTCGGATTTCTATTTCTCTCCTTTATCTACTCACAAGTGCGAATTGCTCTCATCTATATTTTTTCATCAAGTTTTGTTATCAGATGAACCCTGTCTCAAGGGCGTCACTTTCTCCTCAAATCCCCACGGCAACAAACCCACCCAACACTCAAACTCCCCTCCTAGAAGTTAGAACCGGTAGTCCAGCTTGTTCCCAATTGGCTGCGAGCGACTCACCCAACCCTCCCATGAGCCAGTCCACCCCTAGACCGCCCCGCTCTCAATAGAATAAATACAAACAAACATCCAGCGCAACGAGCAGACTGGTCTAATCACTCGATTCTCGCCTGCTCACTTGGCGCTGACACCTTTGCTGCAAGAGCTCATCAACACACGAAGCTACCGTAAGTCGAACTTCTTTGCTGTTTCTATTCTTTGTTATTTTTGTCTTTATTTTTAACTTTGTTAAGTTAAAGAGTTGCAGGATCCCATCCATTTCCAATCAACTCAAAATCACTCTAGGCTATAAATTGGCTTTCGATGATCTGAAATACTCACGAAGGAGTCGCTCATAAGAATGATTTCTTAACGTTCGTTAGTGGCCTTATTTTAAATTAAAAGCAAATAATTATTATAAAATTATAATCATTTCTATGATGCATAGAGTAAAATCTTGACTTCCTTTAAATCCTCTTTAATTATCACTGTTGAATGACTTTCTTAGAAAGTTGGTAAGGAATAGCTATTGATTTTTTTCGACTGAATCATTTAATCGGGAGTGAGAATCGCCCCTGGACTTCTTAGAATTGAGAGGGAGAGTCACCCGTGTTTTTCTTAGAATGGTGAGTCTGCCCTTGTCATTTTTTGAATTGTAATTGAAAATCGCTCTTTGGCTTTCTTGGAATTCTAAGTGGAAATCGCACTTTAACTTTCTTAGAACTGTGAGTGGAAATCACCCTTGGCTTTCTTAGAATTGTGAGTGGAAATCACCCTTGTCATTCATAGAATTGTGAGTGGAAATGACCATTATCATTCTTAGAAGTGTAAGTGAGAATCGCTCTTTGGCTTTTTTAAAATTGTGAGTGGAAATCACCCTTGTCATTCTTAGAATTGTGTGTGAAAAATCACCCTTGGCTTTCTTAGAATTCTGTCGTTCTTAGAATTGCGAGTGGAAATCGCCCTGTGTCTTTCTTAGAATTGCGAGTGAGAATCGCCCTTGGCTTTCTTAGAATTGTCAGTGAGAACCGCCCCGTGAAATATGCGACAGCAGAGTCACATCAGGCCGCATGCAGCAACAATGCAGAGCAGCGAGGCGCGAAGCTGGTTTTGGACGCCGTCCAACTGGCGGCCGGCCTGCCAGCCTGTTTATTCAAAAGTCGCGTGAGTCTAGTTGGTGGTGTGGAGGAAAATTAATGACAGTCCCCTCCCTGTCCCTCTCTTGGGCCGGCCCCCGGTCCCAGTATAGTGAAGGACCTCCCACTTAATTTTTATCTTTAGTGACCCCCCCCCCCATACTGGTCCCTATAGTTACAGCAGGGAGACGGAATCACGCTGAGATTCTCTATGGGACAATGGGCAACTCAGCCAGGCGGAAACAACGGTAAAGGGAAGGGCTACTTACGAGGAGGGAGAGGGGGGTTGGTTGGTGTAGGCCCCACACGACTATTATTTCTTGGAAACTTCGGAGACCCAGTGTTGCTGAGCGCCGGAGTGACCACCGCAGTCAGGCAATAGCCTCCTCCCCAGCTATCTCTAATCTGAATGTCTGTCTGTCTGTCATTTCTCATTGTAGGCCGCCCGGAACCTAGCGGTCATTTGGCAGACAGCCCGGCAGGCAGGGAGCACAGATATCTATGAGGATAAGAGAGATAGGGGAAGTGGGCCATCATAAAGCACGAGGCAGGATATGAGCAAGCTATATAATGCATAATATAGTTCAAAGTTGAGTCCAAAACCTGACAAGATCTTCATAAAAGCTGTCAGCATTGTTTGATTTGGCCTCCTTAGCTCCCAGTGCTCTCTCTAAATAGCAAACGGAAATTTTTGTCAACAAGTTCTGCCTAATGGCACAGTTTTTAATAAAAGCTCGAATCCTACCCCTTAGCAACGCATACTAAATTAGCTTGATCAAGCGGGTAACCACAAACCCCTCGCCCCGAAGCAACCCAATGGTTCGACCATTGCTGGTGAATTGAAGGCGCCACTTTAACGCGGGACACTCAGCGCTCACACATTCCCTACTGAGTAGCCGCTAGCTGTGAGTTAAACAATTACTAAGTACCTTGGTCCCCCTATTCTTGATATCCCCGGCCGGGAGAAATTCATTTCAATTGATCAATCAAAGCCTTAGCCAGCCAAGTCTTCAGTTTCTGTCAACACCTCAATAACTTGCGAACTCTTCGTTGCCAAGTCACTCTCTGTCAGACATAGAAGATGTTGGTGCCGCGGGGCAAAATGTTTGATGAAAAAACGGCGCCCGTTCATTTTAGCTGCGTATTGTTGTCTCTGGTTGAAGATGAAGGCTTCGGGAGCCTGGAACTGACAGTGTTGCGTCAGTCCTTTGCCACTAACTATAGTTTAATATTTAGAAATCCCATTCTTTGTCGGCTCTTGTGGTGTGACCTAACTTTAGTCTCCAAGTCCGCAGGGCTGAAAGGTTTTTAAGCCAACAAAGTTGACGTTCTGTGTTGCACAAAAAAATTCGCACATTTTCTTCAATCAAAACAGGAAAAAATCTACCCAAATTAATTGTCTTTAGCAAATATTAGAGCAAGGAAGCGTCCCAGGGCAAACCCGCTGACAGATGTGCTCTATACGGATTTCGCTGCCTCAAGCGACTCAGCAGCCCCCCTGCGGTTTTGACTCCTTTTATCAGTAGGTGTCAATCAATATCCTGGAGAGTCGGGGTAAGGCAAGAGAATGACGAGTTTTGATCCATGACTGCTTATATACGCAGTTCCGAGTCTTTTGTATTGCTCCCGTTCAAGTCAAAAATAGTCTTTGTCTTAGTAACAATGTGTCCGAGCTCAGATAAGAGAACAGAAATTATCAGTAGCTATGTGTGCAGTGAAAGATCTTGTCAGACCCCTGTGTTTCATGCCAGATTGAGATGGCCCGTATAGGGAAGGGAAGACAAGTTAGAGAGTGGGGAAAACAGATTGGTAGATAACGGGGTGATATAGAAATTTTGGGGCCAAATTCTATTGACAGACAATGTTAGAATCAACACCAAGTTGAGTGGGTTAATTAAATATGGCCTACAGGTAAAAATAAATAAGTGGGCAAATTGGGCAAATAACTGTGTGTTTTTGCCTAAAATATTCGGCCTTGGCAACCAGGACAGCCGCCTGAGGCAGTTAGTTCTCTGCGGGAGGATGATTAGCCAGTTCTGGTCTTGTTGCTTCTAAGTTCGGTCACGTCTGAATACAAGGGCGATTTTTCTAATGAGTGATTCTCTCAGCGGTGATTTCTCACTGGTAGTTTAACTTTCTGATAAGTAAAGAGAAACTCTGATAATCTCCGCAATACTTTCCTACTATAGCTTACTGACTCATCGCATCGGAATTAGATTATCATGCAGTTGGACAGAGACGCACTGGCTGGCCTACCCGAGGCTGAATCAGCCCACTCGGCCTCGAAATTTGCATCCCAGAGCTACCGGTTCTCTGCAGTTCCCCCTTTTTTAGTCCGTCAACTCAAATCAGTCAGCCGCCGCCCCCCCCCCCCCCCGATTAGTTCAAGCTTCAGCGAGTCTTTGTCGAGCAGGCCGGCCATGCGCGGCAGCTGGAGATTAAAAACAAAGACTTAGCTGAATATAAATCGCAGATCCCGCCCCCCCAGCGCAGTTATTTTTCCAGTTTTGCGTTGCTCGGGCCCGCCCCCCCAGCGCAGTTATTTTTCCAGTTTTGCGTTGCTCGGGCCCGACCCCCAATTTCCCTTCCCCAATTTGATTGATGCTGCAGAGGGAAGAAGTCCTGAGATCACGTGACCAGACGAGATAGCCATTCTAAGAAACAAGAAAGAGAAAGCCGCGTATGAAGGGAAACGTCAAGTCAGCCGGGATCAATCTCCCATTCGGATCTAGAAATCCCATTGTTTCGACGTGTCAAGCCACGCGGCTTCCTAATTCGAACGGCCATCGTCTCAGTGCAGTCCCCCTTAGCTGTCTTCATCCCACCCGGATAGGGATATTTCTGTTTAGCTAGGCTGCGAGCTCGAACCGCTTCTCGGTGGGAGGGCGGCCGAGCTCCCAAAGATTGTCGGGGAACGGTAGGGGGGGGGGGAGTTGCTCAGAAGTTTTGATGAGCTCGGTGGCGGGCGGCTGCGAAGATTGCGCAAATCCCGAGCCGTCTAGAGGGGGGGAGAACGGGAGGAGGTAGCATTCTAGCCCGAATCCCTCGGGGTAATTGATAGGACAATGGCAGGGAGCCGCTGCGGGGCTAATTAAGGGATGTGACCGAGTCTTGAGCTCCCCTACACAGCTTCCACCTAACAGCCTCATCATTTCTTGGCAGCATCTGGCCGCCTATAAAAATTGATGCGCCAAAACCACCGCTCCTGTCCCACCCCGCACACCCCCGCACAGATCAGCGTTAGCTGCAGCACCGGCGGCGGGCACCAGAAAATGACGTCATCATTGAAAGAGAATTCGGCTATGAAAGAAGAATCAGCCGCGCCGCCAACTGTGAAGTCGGAGGAGCGGAAGCAGCCGAAATCGACCAGAACAGCGACGGCTCCGGAGGCCGCTGCCGACTCAGGTGCCGAAGTGCGGGTGCCGAAAAAGCGCGGCCCGAAGAAGAAGCAGATGACGCCGGAGCGGGTGGCAAAGCTTCGACAGCGTCGGGTGCGCGCCAACGCCCGCGAGCGCAGCCGGATGCACGGCCTCAACGAAGCGCTGGACACCCTGCGCCGTTACATACCGTGCGGTGCCCAGGCGCACCGGCTGAGCAAAATTGAAACGCTCCGACTGTCTAGAAACTACATCCTGGCACTGGGCGACATTCTGAGCCGCGGCCAGCCGCCAGACCCGGTGGAGTTTGCGCGCACCCTCACCAGCGGCCTGTCGCAGAGCACAGCAAACTTGTTGGCCGGCTCGCTGCAGGTCAATCCCAGACTCCTCGCGCCTCATCAGCAGCAACAGCAGCAGCTGAATGAGCAACTGCAGCTGCTGCAGCCGTCAGCTAGCGACGAGGACTGCCTGCCAGACGATCTGAGCTCACTAGCCTGGAGTCCGCAGCCTCCGACCGTTACGGGCCATCGCCCAGCCTCAGCAGGCGTCGAACTCGGGACCTACCATCCAACTCAAACGGAGCCTCCTCAGCTGGGCTATGAGCAGCCGCCGCCGCCGCCCCAATTGAATCCGTATCAGCTCCCAGTTACAAATACCTTCGACTATTCGCGATTTGCCAATCCTCATCAGTAGTATGATGGAAGTTTTAACCGATTAATTTGAAATCAATTAAAAACCTCGATTGCTATTGCGATTAGAAATTGTGTCAAACAGTTTTGCGTCTGTGCTAAATTAACTAAATCTGCTCAATCAGCTCTTTTTCTTGCTAATCCCTGTGACTCACAAATTTTAGCTTCTCATTGCTTCTCAAATGAACCCTCGAGTGCGCTAGCCATTGTCGATGGCCAATCGTTTAGCTTTTTTGCTTGTTTTACTAGAATATTTAATTGTTGCGGCGCGTTCAGACGGAGCTCGAAATATATTTGACCAAGGCTGTTAAACATTACATTAGGCTCACGCTTGTTTCGTAAATTTTTTTTACGAAAGAATAATTTTTTGTGCGCAAGATTCTGTTCTTGAGAGTCAGGTGGGTGGGGAATCTTAAGTGTGATATAGTTGTGTTTAATATTCTCAGGGTGAGATACTTGTGTGTGCGATTCTCAGGGTGTGATACTCGTGTGCGAGAGAATCTCATGGTAAGAAACTTGTGTGTACGAGATTCTCAGGGTGAGATACTAGTGTGTGTGAGACTATCAGGGTGAGATACTTGTGTGTGAGATTCTCAGGGTGAGATACTGAATTGTGAGATATTCTCAGGGTGAGATCCGTGTGTGTGAGATTCTCAGGGTGACTTTGTGATACTTGTGTTTGTGAGATTCTCAGGGTGAGATACTTGTGTGTGAGATTCTCATGGTGAGATACTTGTGTGTGAGATTCTCATGGTGAGATACTTTTATGCATGAAATTATCATGGTAAGATACTTCTTCGAGCGAGATTCTCAGGGTGAGATACTTATGTTTGAAACTACGTGTGCGAGACTTTTCCTCATGATAATTTTGCGTCTGGAATTATCATATGAGAGATTGTTCTCGATATTATTGTGCTGTGAGTTATTTTTAAGACAATATTTTGTGTAACAGGTTTTTATGGAATTCGAGGATAAGTTTTTGGTTCGAGAGATTTTTGCTAATGACAAACAAAGGATGACAATCACATGATATGACACAATAGATTTCCAGTGTTTTGTTATAGAATTTGTTTGCCCTCTGCGCTAACGGAATTCCTGCATTGAGCTGGCTTTGTGATCAATTCTTTTTTTGGTGGTTCTGACTGCATTGTTGCCTACCCTGGCAATTGTGGGTAACCATTGACTACCGCACAACCTGAGTTGCTTTTTTTGTTCCCGAATAGAAAATCCCATCGAGTCTGGTTATGATACGCTGGATAAAAAAATAATAAAAAAATAATTTTGGTTTATCTTTTTGATTTAAAGGGGGAATCAGGAAGCTAAAATCTAAAAAAAAGTCAAGCACAAAGATGTATATAAACACATTTGAAACTGCAGAATATCACAGCTTGTCTAAGCTATTCAAAACACCAAAATTTTCATCAAATAATTGATAATGATCCATAGTTCAAGGATTTTAATTTTACTTGTTATAATAAATCATTTGATATCGAATGGTAAGTCAGAGCGACAAGACTGGGAATGCGGTTGCTGTAGGTCTGAGATCTGATAACTATAGTTTTCATTTTCTTAAAATGATCGCCTGATCCCATGATAAAAATATTTCCCAAAGTTTTTTCCCAGATCCAACAGAAAAACCATTGCCAAAATTATCTTGGTAGATCTTACAATCAGAATATTTCCGAATTAGTCTTACATCCTATATAAACTTCTCCCAAAAAATTTCGTTTCTCCCAAAAAATAAGTTACGTCATCTAACGCTTTCAAGTTTAAAATCCTCATCATCCCAAGATTTGACATTCGATGAACAAACAGGATGATCCCAGTTGTCAAAACTCACCAACCACGCGTCAGGTGCAGCAACTTACCTAGAGATCTCATGTGAGAACAGCACTCTATGGGCCAATCAGTGCGCAGCCAGCAATCAAGTCATCACTTTATACCTGATCAGCTATGGATCTTCAGAATATTTTTCCAGCCCTTGCCCCAACCAGTCGCCAACTCATTGTGAAAGTGCCGAAGCGAATAGCAGAGTTCGAGCCATGTGCGAGGGCCGACCCAGTTGCTCTGTGCGGGTGAACAGCCAGAAACTGGGCGGAGATCCTTGTCCGGGATATCAGAGCTACCTGCTATTGGTGTACGCCTGCAAGCCTGCGGCCAGTCCTCGCACAGGTGAGCTAGATAGATGTCAGACTAATTGTCAGATCGATGTCAGACGAATTGTTTGGATGGATGTCAGACTGTCAGATAGATGTCAGACTAATTGTCAGATAGATGTCGGACTAATTGTTTGGATGGATGTCAGACTGTCAGATAGATGTCAGACTAATTGTCAGATAGATATCATACTAACTGTCAGATAGATGGCAGACTAACTGTCAGATAGATGTCATACTAACTGTCAGCTAGATGTCAGACAAATTGTCAGATAGATGTCAGAGTAATTGTTTGGATAGATGTCATACTAACTGTCAGATAGACGTCAGACTAACTGTCAGATAGATGTCAGACTGTCAGATAGATGTCAGACTAAGTGTCATATACATGCCAGACTAATTGTCAGATAGATGTCAGACTAATTGTCAGATAGATGTCAGACTAATTGTCAGATAGATGTCAGACTAATTGTCAGATAGATGTCAGACTAATTGTCAGATAGATGTCAGACTAATTGTTTAGATAGATGTCAGACTAATTGTCAGATAGATGTCATACTAACTGTCAGATAGATGTCAGACTAATTGTCGGATAGATGTCATACTAACTGTCAGATAGATGTCAGACTAATTGTCAGATAGATGTCAGACTAATTGTTTAGATAGATGTCAGACTAATTGTTTAGATAGATGTCAGACTAATTGTCAGATAGATGTCAGACTAATTGTTTAGATAGATGTCAGACTAATTGTTTAGATAGATGTCAGACTAATTGTTTAGATAGATGTCAGACTAACTGTCAGATAGATGTCAGACTAATTGTCAGATAGATGTCAGACTAATTGTTTAGATAGATGTCAGACTAATTGTTTAGATAGATGTCAGACTAATTGTCAGATAGATGTCAGACTAACTGTCAGATATATGTCATACTAACTGTCAGATAGATGTCAGACTAATTGTTTAGATAGATGTCAGACTAATTGTTTAGATAGATGTCAGACTAATTGTCAGATAGATGTCAGACTAACTGTCAGATAGATGTCAGACTAATTGTCAGATAGATGTCAGACTAACTGTCAGATAGATGTCATACTAATTGTTTGGTAGTTGTCATGTCAAATTGAGTGTCATATACGAGTCTTCGGACTAAACGTCAGATGAACTTGCAAAATGAACTATTAAATCAACAATAAGACAGTGTCTGATTTCAGCTTGTGCTGAGTGGCGTTAGCACGGCAAGGTATATTGTCAAAGGTGAGAAACTTCTGCAATTATTCCCTGGTCTATCATGCAGTGATGCCACACGATAACTACTGTCTTTTTTAAGGTGAAAAGTACTTGTCAGAAGCAGGTTTTTCGAAATAAATTATTTTAATGATGCTTTTTTAGTCATTCGTTAAAAAGATGAAGTTTATTGTACTCACTAATTTTATGACTTGTTTATTTTCAACAATTAAGAGATACAAAGATTACGCTGAATGAGAAGTTTGTGAGAAAAAATACTCCCATCAGTGTAAATAAGACAATCCTGACGCAAAAATTAAGTAGCTCATTAGTATTAATACAAGCAGTAAAATGTTTATTACTTTTCTGCAACTTGCAGTTATTAACACCTGCTTTCAGTCATAGAAACACCATTAACTCAGGCATTAAAGGCACGGCCTCAGTCTATTAAAAAACTCAGAAATCAAGCAAGTGCATGCACTCAGTCATTAAACACTCAGTCATTAAACACTCAGTCATTAAACACACGCATTTAATCATCCATGACACAAACTCAATCACAATGACACGGACTCAGTCATCAATGACACGGACTCAGTGATCAATGACACGGACTCAGTGATCAATGACATGGACTCAGTCATCAATGACACGGACTCA
>CATNEM010000241.1:77500-225000 GCA_950096795.1 Macrostomum cliftonense | reverse complement strand
TTTAATTGGAAAAGCCAAATTTTAGCTAAGTACAAGCTTGCAGAAAGAAACAAATTAGATTGCAAAATTTAACCGGGGTTATTCTGCTGTCAATTTCTATGAATCGCCGACAGTTGTTGTTAATTAAGAACAAAGAGCATAATATTAAGCAATAACAAAGACTGATTTATATAAATTAAATAGAAAACCAGTCTAATGGAGAGCATTCAAAATCAAAATAACCGCATTCAAATGTGGATAAAGAATTTTTATTAAAAAAATACGCTCGTATAGCAAAAGACTAAGGAACAATCAGGGCCAGAAAAAATCGCGCACGTCACTCGCTACTGACAGTAGAGCGGAAGCGACGCATCGAAGCTCTATTGGTTAAATAATTAATAATAATCTAAAGAAAAAAAATCAAAACATGGGCGTCGTAGATAAGCAGACACTTCTAAAGACAAACAAAGAAAAAAAGGCTGCTGGAAGCTGATGAGGCAAGCTCTCTGTTAGACTGCATAAATTATTTATGCTTTAATAAAAAGGCAGAAAAAATCACAACAATTCTACAAGACTTGAGTATGATTGTTAGACATAGAATTATCTAGGAAGAGATAAACAAATAAATTAACGAGACAACAGATCACAGCTATGAATTGATTGACAGGACTATGAATGTACTAATGCAGAACTACAACAATAAACAGCTAATACACAGCCAGTGCAAAACGGGCGTACACAAATTGAGGCTAGGTTCAATGAAAATAACTGACTTAATTGATTGAGCTAGTTAGGCCAAAATACTTGCTGCTTCATTAGCTGAATAGGGTGTCTGGGGGCGGGGCAGTATTGCTGCTGCTGCTGATATGGTGGAAACTGCCGGAGCTGCTGCTGTTGCTGGGGCCTCTGGTTGACGCTTGCATAGAAGGCAGGCCTTATTGCTCCAGCTATGGTGGAATGAAAAAATGAAGCCTAGAAACTTGGCAATTGACCAATCAGAGCAGACACAAAGCCTTCCCAACCAATCAGAGCAGACACAAAGCCTACCCAACCAATCAGAGCAGACACAAAGCCTATCCAACCAATCAGAGCAGACACAAAGCCTACCCAACCAATCAGAGCAGACACAAAGCCTACCCAACCAATCAGAGCAGACACAAAGCCTACCCAACCAATCAGAGCAGACACAAAGCCTATCCAACCAATCAGAGCAGACACAAAGCCTACCCAACCAATCAGAGCAGACACAAAGCCTATCCAACCAATCAGAGCAGACACAAAGCCTATCCAACCAATCAGAGCAGACACAAAGCCTATCCAACCAATCAGAGCAGACACAAAGCCTATCCAACCAATCAATCTGATTCTACGCAAACATAGGCATCCAAATTTACAATCAGCCAATAACACAAAAGTTTTAACTTACGCCGTGCAGCATCCGACGCAGCACCAGCAAACGCCGGTACCGGATTGCTAACGGCTGGGGCAGGCTTAACAGACGGAGATTGAGCTGCCACTGGGGCTTGCAGCGGCTGCGGCACCGGCGTCGAGATATCTTGATGAAATAAACAAAAAAAAACAAATTAAGAAGAAGAATAACGTCGAAATAAAATCTTTATAAAGCATCGCTAAGGACTCACTATTAGTGGAACCAGCCCGTCGAATTTTATCGAATTCGTCACCGAACGCCGAATCTTCTAGCGGAGCAGCGGCTGCAGTGGCAACAGTGGAGAATGCTGTCGTCCAAGACGGAGCAGCGGCAGAGGCGGCAGCAGGGGCGTCCAGATCAACTAGCAGATCGGTTGCCGGCGCACAAGGTGTAGACAGTTTCTCCAGCGAGACAACCCGCTGACGTGGAGGCTGATTAGCGGGAGCGGCGGCGGCGGCGGCGGAGTCACCAAACACCGGCGTAGCAGCTGGCAGCGTCGGGTTAAACGGCGGACGAAGCATCAGCGCCGAGGTGTCGCTCACTAAACGGCGATGATGACGGATTGGCGCAACGCCGCCAGCTGGGGATAACAAGTCCACAGTGGGATTTTGAAGCTGTTGCTGCTGCTGTTGGGTCTGCAACAAGCCGCCGGGACGAGGCCGCTGTCGGACGCTCGAGGTCTGAGCAGCATTTGGCGGCTTTTGCGCGCTATGATTGCCAAGCTGCTGCTGCTGCTGCTGCTGCTGCTGCAGTTGCCTGGCACATTCGGGATCAGTAAATAAGCTGGCTAAACAATAGCGGCAAAACTGGGGAATGCGGCCGCCCATATCCCACATCCCTACTTACCCAGTGCTGGGCGATCTTCGCAAAGCGGAGGCCTCGCGCACTTCAGACTCGGATGTTGGCAGAGGCAGCAACTCCAACTGATGAAGCTCAACAGTCTGAATAGTTGAATAGTTTGACAGTTTTATTGCTTTGATTTGCTAATCTCAGTTTTAATTTTAAAAAAATCGGAACCTAGCGCACCTCAGCTCCGGAAATGTCGTCGCACTGTCTGCCGGCCAGACGGCAAGCCAGGCCTCCAAGCTGCCCGATGTTGGGCCGATCTGACGGCTCAGGCCGAAGCGCGTAGCCGATAAGCCGACGCAGATTAGGCGATCGAATGGGATTATCCGGCAAGCTGAACTTGGCAGAGCTGATAGCTAGCGAGCTCTCGCCGAATGGCAGGCTCAGATAAGCCAGCAGGTACAGCAGGCAGCCCAGCGCCCAGATGTCCGACTTGGTGTCTATGGGCACGCCTGAGTACAGGTTGATCATCTCAGGGCTGCGGTAGGGCAGGGTGGTGTACTTTTTGATTTCTTCTTCGACGCGAGCTACGCCGATAGCTGAGGCCAACAGCGGCCGTTCGCTGGCGCTGCCAAAGTCGCACAACACGTAGGGTCCGTCGGGATTGTCGGCGGCGGCAAGCACGTTGTCGGCTTTGAGATCGCGGTGCTGTACAGGCGGCCGGCGATGGTGCAGCTGGGCGACGGCGGAGCAGACGTCGGCGAAGATTCTCAACACCTGCTGCTCGGACAAGTGGCGGCCCGACTGGACGCACCGGTTCAGCAGGTCAGACAGGCTGTCTGCAAGAGGATCCGGGATTGGCGGGGATTTGGGATGCCGAGTGTTGGGTGTTGATCTATGGGATTTGGGATGCCGAGTGTTGGGTGTCGATCTATGGGATGTGGGATGCCGAGTGTTGGGTGTTGATCTATGGGATGTGGGATGCCAAGTGTTGGGTGTCGATCTATGGGATTTGGGATGCCGAGTGTTGGGTGCTGATCTATGGGATTTGGGATGCCGAGTGTTGGGTGTTGATCTATGGGATTTGGGATGCCGAGTGTTGGGTGTCGATCTATGGGATTTGGGATGCCGAGTATTGGGTGTTGATCTATGGGATGTGGGATGCCGAGTGTTGGGTGTTGATCTATGGGATGTGGGATGCCAAGTGTTGGGTGTCGATCTATGGGATTTGGGATGCCGAGTGTTGGGTGCTGATCTATGGGATTTGGGATGCCGAGTGTTGGGTGTTGATCTATGGGATTTGGGATGCCGAGTATTGGGTGTTGATCTATGGGATTTGGGATGCCGAGTATTGGGTGTTGATCTATGGGATTTGGGATGCCGAGTGTTGGGTGTTGATCTATGGGATTTGGGATGCCGAGTATTGGGTGTTGATCTATGGGATTTGGGATGCCAAGTGTTGGGTGTCGATCTATGGGATGTGGGATGCCGAGTGTTGGGTGTTGATCTATGGGATGTGGGATGCCGAGTGTTGGGTGTTGATCTATGGGATTTGGGATGCCGAGTGTTGGGTGCTGATCTATGGGATTTGGGATGCCGAGTGTTGGGTGTTGATCTATGGGATTTGGGATGCCGAGTGTTGGGTGTCGATCTATGGGATGTGGGATGCCGAGTGTTGGGTGTCGATCTATGGGATGTGGGATGCCGAGTGTTGGGTGTTGATCTATGGGATGTGGGATGCCGAGTGTTGGGTGCTGATCTATGGGATTTGGGATGCCAAGTGTTGGGTGTTGATCTATGGGATGTGGGATGCCGAGTGTTGGGTGCTGATCTATGGGATTTGGGATGCCGAGTGTTGGGTGTCGATCTATGGGATGTGGGATGCCGAGTGTTGGGTGTTGATCTATGGGATGTGGGATGCCAAGTGTTGGGTGTCGATCTATGGGATGTGGGATGCCGAGTGTTGGATGTTGATCTATGGGATTTGGAATACCGAATGTTGGGTGCTGATCTATGGGATTTGGGATTGGTGTTGATCGTTTTTAATAATAATAAGATTCGTGCAACTGCATGTTATGCCACGATGTGAGAAGCCTGCACATACTACTACAGCAACTCACGCCTGTAATAGACCATCAATAAGAGGATCTCGCGAACTCCATTGGGCAGTTGGTGTACAGCGTGATCGACGTATCTGACCACGTTTCTGTGCGTGATGGAGCGCTGGAAGAGATTGGCTGGCTATTTAGCATCTTTCTAGGCTCGTGATGAAGACTCATTAGTTGTCCCGAGCTCGATTCCTAATGCCCCGATTGAGAAAACACTCACCACTAGCGACACCTCAAGCATGCAGACTTGCATAGCTTGTTCATCGTTGACGCACATTCTCTTCAACGCATAAAACCGACCGTCTAACTGACTGCGCACCCGAAACACCAGAGCGAAGCCGCCTTCGGCCAGTTTCTCTTCAACAATCACTTGGTGTCTGGACAGGCTGAATTGCCTGCCGACAAAGGCGGAGCCGACGCCGCTGCTATCGCCGTCGGTCATTGAAGCTAAAGGCGTAGGCGGGCCGCCCAAACGAGACAGAAAGCCTTTCATCTTTCTTCTGTAGGCTAGCTAAGCTGAGCTGATGGATTCTTTTGAGACGGGACTATGGAAAAAAATTATTATTTACTCTAAATTAATTTAAATAGCATCGAACTGTTAAGATTGAGTTATCCCTGGTAACATCTTGTTTGGCCTAGCTTTGTGTTCAGTAAATATGAACCAGGAATAAAAATACAGGAAAAAGCTAATTATTTTGATTAAATATGGGAGTGGGACGGGTGAGGGAGCTAAATGAGGCTGGAAGGGTGAGGGAGCTAAATGAGGGTGGAAGGGTGAGGGAGCTAAATGAGGGTGGAAGGGTGAGGGAGATAAATGAGGGAGTGGGAGGGTGAGGGAGCTAAATGAGGGTGGAAGGGTGAGGCAGATAAATGAGGGTGGAAGGATGAGGGAGATAAATGAGGGAGTGGGAGGGTGAGGGAGCTAAATGAGGGTGGAAGGGTGAGGGAGATAAATGAGGGTGGAAGGGTGAGGGAGATAAATGAGGGAGTGGGAGGGTGAGGGAGCTAAATGAGGGAGTGGGAGGGCTGAGGGAGCTAAATGAGGGAGTGGGAGGGTGAGGGAGATAAATGAGGGAGTGGGGGGTGAGGGAGCTAAATGAGGGAGTGGGAGGGCTGAGGGAGCTAAATGAGGGAGTGGGAGGGCTGAGGGAGCTAAATGAGGGAGTGGGAGGGTGAGGGAGCTAAATGAGGGAGTGGAAGGGGTGAGGGAGCTAAATGAGGGTGGAAGGATGAGGGAGATAAATGAGGGAGTGGAAGGGGTGAGGGAGCTAAATGAGGGTGGAAGGGTGAGGGAGGTAAATGAGGGAGTGGGGGGTGAGGGAGCTAAATGAGGGAGTGGGAGGGACAAAAAGCGCACTTGTCGATACACTTCTGCAAAATACTACAAAAGATAACAGTAAACAAAGCCCAAATCAAGAGCAACTACATAACAAGAACAATGAAAGGGCACACAAAGTACATTTCATTCATGGCCCTTTTAGTTTTTATTTTGCATCTGTATTTACGTACTCCCAAAGAGAAGAAAATGAACTAGCTCCACATTCTGAATAAACAATCAAAAAACATAGCATATCGAATATTACTGCATTTCGAAGGCGAAACAGGGCTGCGGATAAATAAGGAACAGCAAAAAAACAAGCAACAAATTAATGACTAATAGAATAACACACATACACAAGAGCCCCTGGCACGGCAGAATTACACTACCCGGAACCGGAAAAGCGAATTAAACAAATCAATATTACTATAGAATTTATTATAAGCCTGTTACTACTAGCTACCTACAGTACAACTTTGTCAAGGCAGTCAGGCAGGAGCAGTCAGCTGAGTAAGAAGTAGACAATTTCCAGGGTCCAATCAACGAAAAACTGCGAGTCATAAATCATATTTTTTGAAAAAAACCGTAGGCCAAAAATAAGACACCGAAATTAATCACCACAGGAACTTGAAGTACACGTAGGCGAATAGCAGCAGTAGTACAACGCAGAATACGGCGTATTTGGCGTACACTGAACGCAAGTTCAAATAAGCCGCGTCGTCCCGATACTTCTTAGACAGCGATGACAAGTGACTGGCCTTGTCGTCAAGCGCTGTGAGGGACTCGCCTCTGGCTAACACTTCGTCCATATTTTCAACCATGATGCGCTGAACGTCCTGCAATTCTACGCTAATCTGGCTGAGGTTCCGCGACGCCCGACTATCGGTGTAGTTCTTCCTGGCCTTCTTGATGTACTGCTCAAATTCAATGAAGTGATAGGGCCTAGTCACCGATTCGACCTTGGCCCCGTACTGGTTGGTAAACTCCGCCTGGATATCGTCTAGGAAGGCGAATGCCAAACGTTTCGAGAAGTTTTTCTCCACTAGGATCAGATAGCAGACGCCGCGGTCCATTAGGTAACTGAGCGAGGTGGTTTGGAAGACTTGAGTTACGAATGGTCGATTATTTAAAAATTGTTTAATATGTTGTAGCCTTTGTAAATTATAGTGTTGTTGTGTTGTAAATCTAGTGTTGTAAATTATAGTTGTAGCCTAGTGGCTAGGGCGCCTGCCTTATGACCGGAAGATCGTAGGTTCGAGTCCCGGCCCTAAGAGACAATTTGTGCCCTTGAGCAAGGCACTTTATCCCGCATTGCTTCAGTCCACCCAGCTGAGATCGGGTACCAGTTTGAGCTGGGTAAATTTAGTGTGGGTGTTGCGGCCCCTCCAGCCTGTCAGGACTGAGGCAGCTGTACACAGCCCTCGGATGCGCTGCGCAACTAGCTGCGGCTGTGCCGTGGGCTGTACATCTGATCGAAAGGTCAGGTGTCTAAATTTTTTATTATTTTTATATAATATTTTAATCTTTCTCACTCACTGAAATATGTAGGGCCCAGATTCTAGGCTGCATCTAGATGGAGACGAGATATTCAGCCGGCGGAATAGTTGCTTAGCCTTGCTCTGGTACTCCTGCAGATTTGGTGCGCTCTAAAAAGTATGGAACAGAAATTAAATGAAGAAATATTCTTAGACAGTGTGCTGCTTTTATAGTATAAAATGTTTTAGTATGATAAAAATGTGTATTAAAATTGCTTATTAAAATACTATGGAAATAAATAATATATTCAGTTGTCTTTTAGGGAATAAATGCTAACTGGGTATGCAAATTATACTTAAATAAATACAGTTAAATGCATTGTTTTATAGGTAAATTTCATGAATTGAGACTATTGTTAAAATCTTTTATATTTAAATACAATGGTATAATAAATCATAAATATTTAGTTAATTAGCTACTTATAAATTACCTTTTAGGCATTAATCTAAACTAAGCAAGAGTAATCTAGGGTTTTTAAGCTGGACTAATCAATAGGCTAAAAAATCAATAATTTGGATTGTTCATATTTTAGCCATTTAAAAGATTAAAATCAAACTATGTAAATGGTAAAAATGCATTTAATATGTGCTTCTAAATCATAAAAACTTCCCATTATCTTGAAAATATATTCTGAATTGAAAACCAGTAAATACTAAGAATTTAAATTAAGATTGAGGTATTTAATAATGTCCATTAAATAATTATAATGCACAAATTTTATCACTATATTTAAAATATTTTTTACTACTGATTTTGGTTTCTAGCTAGTTAAAATCATTTGTTCTAGAACCAAATATAATTAAAAGCCTTTGTGTATTAACAATTTGGGTAAAAAAACTTAGTTCTAAGAAGTGCCAAGCATACATGCGCAACTCGGAAAATTTGGTCAGCTAGTGCAACTTAGTTGAAAAAAAATTTGCGACTTACTTGGGCTCAAAGTTTGAAGGACCTAAAAAAATTCCTGATCCATATCTCACCTATAAGTTGCCTACTTGCTGCATTGTTTTACTATTTTCCTCCAAATTTGACATTTCTACCACCCATTGTATAACTTACCCCCTCCATTTTGTGACTTATCCCATCCATTTTGCAACTTACCCCTCCATTCTTACCAATTTTGCAACTTACATTGGCAATTTTGTGACTTTCATTGGCGATTTTGTAACTTTTAACAGCAATTTTGCAACTTACATCATCGATTTTGCAACTTACCTTGCTCAGCCACCAAATCAGTCAGCTGGATTGGCCAACTTGGCTGACTATTGCGCACATATGGTGCCAAGTGACATTATACCTTTTAACATGGCATTATATACTTGAATTTATAATAGAACTAGAGCTAGCAAAATAGATCCATAATCATATAAAAATAGTTTTTAGGGTAGTTGAATTTCAAAGAGAAAAGCAATAGTAGAATAAGTAAAATTTACTATTATTGTATTAAAAAACTACTAGGACTCCTAGTAGGACTAAACAAAACTATGTATGCACTTGATTAACTCTCAATGCTTTTTAATAAGTTAATACTAGAAAATATTCAAGCATATAAATTTTATATATTTGAGATTTGGTTAGCTTTATTAATATACTTTATTTATGTAATAATGTGGAATATTAAAGTATATAAATATAATATAAGACTAAATTCAAATTATTTATATAATGAATAAGATAGATAGATCATAGCTATAGTTAATATTATAGAATTATTTAAACATTATATGAACATATACATGCCCAATATCCATCCAACCCATATGGGTAAACTGGTTGCTAGCCAAGATAAGTAGCAAAATCAGAGATGTAAGTCTCAAAATTGGAAATATAATAAGTTGCAAAATTGGTGGAAGTTGGGGAGTTATATTGCAAAGTGGTGGAAATTAGGAAAATAAGTTGCAATATTTGTGGAAGTTGGGAACTAAACTAAAACTACAAAACTACACTGTGCACCAAAAAATGGATACCCCTTTTAGAAAGTAGCCTTTTGGAAAGTTTTTCAAACATATGGTCACATGACTAATAAAGTAAACAACAAAGTGAGAGAGGGAGGAAGCGAAGGAGAAGTGAAAATCATCTCAGCCAGTTACCCCACCACTCACATACCTATTCAAAATAAAAGACTTCTTTAATAGGACTTTTAAAAAATTGTATCCCAAACCCTAAAATCACATCCTAAAATTAAGAGCATGATGCGATTTTGCATCCTGTGCTCAGCGAAAAAATAAACCTAGGCACATGCAGATAAAACTGGGCTTATTGGCATGGGATAGTGGGAATAAGCACTACCTAATATATTATTACAAAAAGTATAGTGGGGTGGTTTGCAGGGCTTTTTTGCTTCTTTGAAAATTTTTCTATGTAATTTGAAATACTGCTAAGACTAATCACTAAGAGTGTAAGACACATTAGATGGGTAAAATTTTTTGGTTGGGCATATATGTCTATAGAGGGTTACAAATTGTTTTTTAAATTATTTTAAGGCTCACTCAGTCAGCACACAAAAAAATAAATTCTCTAAATTTTAGAGTTTCTAATATAAATCATGAAATAAATGAAAAGTTGGATATTTGTAATATATTAACAGAATTCTATAATTCTATAATTAATAGAATTCTATTTAAATAAAATTTAAATAGCTTAAATTTCAAAAGCAAATTAACATGTTTTTTTAAAAAAACCAAACGAGAAATAGTAAAGCTAGCTACCTCTTCTTCTTGCAAGGAAGCTGCCAATGGCAATGCATCTGTAATCCTGGCAATCATTGTTAGAAGAATCATTTTGATTTTTTGCAGAAAAAGTAGCTAATTGAAGCAATACCAATCAGGTGTCGTAATAAACCAAAACTATGATAAAGGCAAATTGGAATGTTTAACTGATTGTACAAATGCTAAAATTAAAACCTTATGGCTGTGTTTAATTATGACGTATGAGGCGAATCTGTTTGGGACGAGCTGTAAAAGTAAACAGACAAACAACGACGTGTTATAAAAATGTCAAATTCGAAGAAAAAAATTGTAACTAAAATTAAAATAAAATTGAGCAAATAAACACAATATAGTATATTTAAGAGCCAAAGTATAATTCTGGCTGAAATTCCGCCTCGATTCATAAAAATTTATTCTAACTTAGCAAAAATACCGATTACAATCAATGAAAAGGAGCTTAAGAGACGTTTTTCCTTGAATTACCTGCCGACTGATAATACGTCTCATTTCCTAAATTCTGCGTCAGAACCGCAACCATTTCAGTGGGATAGTATGAGTATAGCTCTAACCAAGGACTTTTAGAGTAACAAAAGTGACTTCTATTGGTTCTTGGCTCTAAGTACTGTACGTTAATGTCGCAATCTGCTCTTCCACCAATTGTAATGAAAAGAAACGAGATAAACAATTAATTGGTTCAATATTCATATTCATATCTTTATAGTATGAGCATTATGATCGAATTACAACCCCCTGTCTTAATAAATTACGCTGATCCGTTCTGTAACTTTAAATAAGCAAGCAGTAAATTTAAGTAATAAGGCAACCCCGCCTTGTTCTCAAATTGTAAATAAAGCTTAAGTGAAAGGTAATCGTAATATAGCGACATTGTGAAAACTATGTCTCTATAATATTTTCATTCATGTAGCATCAGCTTGGAAAGTTTTAAATTGGATAATTGGCTCTTTTTCGCGGTCATTCTAGCGTATTAAACGTAGTTATATTGCCCCAAGTTTTTTTTGCCTGGAGGTTGCTATCGGAATCTGGGGTTACTGTAAAAACATGTTTTCAGATCGGTCCATGAAGCATTTCGGTTAAAACTGGTTGCTGCAGGTTAAAAAGGCATAATTTGTGTCGAAAAAGCTTAACTCCCACGAATAAAATTCTGGTCTGAAGAAAACTTTGAAAATCGGACTTATAAACTTTTCTGCATGAATTGGCCGTTTCCCGTCCCGAGTTTTTAGTAGGCCCTGGCTTAATAAAGCTGTTTGCTTGAACTAAACTGCACATGAAGGACCCAGAGACCTCGGCAAGTACCCTTTGTATACATGTAATACTAACGATGCCCAAATAATGGCAGAATTCAGTTTCATTTAATGGAAATTGGGAGTAGGCAACCATATCGGATGTCAAACACAATTAGAACTGAATTTGCATTTGGATGAAAAAAGCGAGTTCGGAAAGAATTCAGACAGATTCAGAAACTCTGTCCGGGTAGCGCAGAATTTCACGCGAAATTTTGCAAATATTGATATGTGTCTAATTGTCGATGTCACACTACTAATTCACGAAGCAGAATGTACTGTTTTTAGTGTCAATAATGTGATGCATTTTTTGCAAAACTATAGTAATTCCTTAATATCTGTTGAAAATATGCCTATCAGTAAGGAGTCTGTTAAATTTTAAAAGATAAACTAGCCCACATTAAGTACGAGTACAAGTAGACATCCTTGGAAAAAAAGAAAATTGACATCTTATGGAGGAGATCTGGCAGTGTGTCCGAGTCATTGGGACACTTCAGCAGCTGCACCGCGTCAATATTTTTTCGTTCTTTTTTGTCAAACATTACGGTTGGGGTTGATTATTCTGTTTGACATAAAATGCTACCCGACTGCATAACGTATGTTGGGGAAGACTCGTTTGTTGACTATAGCAACAACAGAGTACACCAATGTGCGACCAAAGGCAGTTTCATAAGGGATAGTGATGGGGGATTTGGTGCTCCCCATCCAGAAACCTTTTTGCCCACAAAAATGCGACCTCACAAATCACAATTAAACTGCGTGCACCACGTCGACTTGTTATTCAAGCAAGTGTTATTGTTCGTGTCGGTCAGCGTCTTTGTAGAGCAGATCCTCTATAAACGGTCCATAGCGGAGCTGAAGGATCGGCCTTGTTGAATGGAAGGCAAGCCCAGGCAAGCCGTCAGCAACGCCGCAGAAATTCGTGGACGTCAGGAAACAGACTGCTGAAGTGGAAAATCTCATTAAACTTGACCATTTAAACCTTGGAAAAATATCACAGCCTTGATGCCGTTCGGCACGCAGAGCACGGCGATTTTCTGAGTGTTAACCACCAGGCCAACGCTCTCCACAACGGTCTTTTGACACTCACAAAGTTCGTAGACATTAAGGCGAGATCGTTTGCAAGGCAAAGCCTGGTATCGATCGCAGCAGCAGAAAGCTATAGTCGCAGCAAGGTCAGAAGTTGGTCTACCAACGGCGGTCTGGTCCTTGACTGTTGCAAGGATCTTGACGTCCTAAACCGAGACGTGGACGCTGACAGACTCACTCGAACGAAACCATGCCCTTGTCTCTCCAGGAGATCCTCAAGTGCGGGATTTTGTCGCTCTGTGACCGCTAAGTACTCGTATAAGAATAACTCCCCAAGAACGGCAACTCTGTTGCGTCCCATGCTGCAACTGTGGCACTAGCTGTTGGAAGGAAACCCGAGGCTCATTGGCGTTGGTTTTAGGGGGGTGATCATCCCCACCAGAAATTTGCCCTGTGGAATGGATTGAAGCTCGAGGACCGCGATCTGGTAGATCCAGAAGGCTGCCAAATGAGTTTGCCAACGCAGCAATTAGGCGTGTCTAATGCTGCAAATACACCGTAGTGCACTTCTATAGTATGCATAGTACGAGCAACTCATTTATCGATGTTAACTTTTTGTTATCAATATAGGGAGGTACGGTTGATGGATCCCCGTTCTGGGAGCGACGACAGTAAATTTTCAGCCAGATTCGGCAGAAGCACAAATAATTTGCAGGTAGCTCAGCGAATCCATTACAATGATAGAAACTCGCAACTCAACTAGATTAAATGGTCTCTTTAGCAAACAACATGCATTTTGGCAAACCTTCTCTAATGGGGCAGCTTCCAATTGAATGGACAGTCAAGATGAACTGTCTAAAAAGCTCATGAATGACGGCAGCCCAACGAGTCTTTATTTATGCAGGCTTATTCAAGCTGCAATCATCTAATGGGAAAATATATATAGAGCTGATACTTCTAACTCGTGGAAAAAATATCCTAGCATAGTCCTAGCACTACAAGAATGACCGCGCTAAAGATGCTGATCCTACTGATGATCACGATTGAACTGTCGGGGTTTGTACGAGCAGATAAAAGCGGCACCTTGTTGCAAGATTTCAACGCCATCGAGGGATTTCTGTGCATTCGCAGCGAATTCACTCGACAAGTTCCGGTTGCTAAATCTACGATCCAGTGCGCCTCCTGGTGCAGCAAACAACAGTGCAAGGCGTTCACCATGGAGACAGGCGTCTGCCAGCTGTTCGTGTTCGACAAGTGCAGCAAGCGAGTGCGCGAGTGCGGCCACTGTGACAAGCGAGGTCGCGTGTTCGTCCGACGTCTGGACGATCGGCTGCGAGCGGGCGCTCTGTGCCCCGCCGGCTACGACGACGACTTTTGCGGCACGAAGTACCGACTGTACAACGACACTCGATTCTGGTCGCCGAGCAAGGCCAAATGCGACAGCGAGGCCGGCTTGGTGATCATGGCCGATGCGATGGACGCCGAGGAGATGCGGCACATCGACTTCCTGTGCAACCGGTCCCGCACTGGCACCTTTCTGGGAGGCTTTCAGCCAGCAGGCAGTGCGGAGCCCAACGGCAGCTGGGTGTGGGCGAGCTGCGACCTCCCCATCAGCTCGGAGCTCTGGTGCTGCAACGAGCCGAACAACGAGCCATACCAGAATGTGACCGCCAGATACTACGGCTATCCGAAGCTGAGCGACCTATTGGACTGGACGACAGAGGCAGTTGGGGTCCTGTGCGAGTGCGTCTCTCCGTTCGACTGACTGACGCAAATGCGGCTAGTAGGGTTTGTAGTGATGGTAGTATTTTAGGCCTAAAATTAACTAATTGACTGATTGGCCTTCTTGACCCAACCCAGGTTTCCTATGAAAATTCTTGGAAAGATATTTATTGTATATATTTTATGTGAGAACTTAAGGAATAACTATTTATATTTAATCGTTACAAAATGTAACGATTGTAACGGACTAACGGACATACGATACGAGTGCATAAAATTTCGGTATAAGTTTTCCTCTTATAATTTTATGTTTACCTTAGCGATACGACACTCAGCAACGATATGGTTTTTGGCTGCAATTTATTTGATGAAGCTGACCTTAATTCTCTGATATCCGCAGCGAAGTGCTTTGAAACATTTCATCGCCTTAGGGTGACCGAAGACTATCAAATAAACTGATGCAATAATGTGGCCCTTGATTGAGTTGACACCGACCCTATTAGACCTTTACGCAAATTTTGATGAATGATTCTTTGCTGTTAATTTAGTCTGTTTGACTTTCTTTGTCAAATTTTTGCCATCAAAATTGCAATTTAGCTGATTTGGATTCTAAATTGAGGAGCTGGTATTTATACGGAAACGAAAGCAAATAAAATTAACCCTCACTAACTCTTGCTACAGTTGCTTTACAATAGAGCTCACACGTTGCTCATTTTAGCTACAATTTTTTCCAAAAAATACAGTTTAATTGGTCCAGTCTTCGTTTGTTAAATATTTACTTTGAATGGCACAAATGATCAAATACTCAATCGAGTCACATCAAGAGTTTGCAGGTACTTCTAGTAGATTAATGCTGGTGGGTATAATGACGAAGGCGTTATGTGAATCATGCTTATGCATTGTGTTTGGCAAAGGTGAAAACAGTGGAACCATGTAGGTTAATATTGATCGATCAACAGAGTGTAATATCGCTTTCTATTGATATATGCGCTTCGATACTTGGCTAAAACTGGATCAGCATGATGCTATAGTAAACAAAGCAGATCAACCTTTGATTTCAAGTCGAATTTTAGCTAGTCTAGCGATTAACACCATTGATCATTCTGCCACGTTTAACTAACAGATATTAGCATAAGATCTAAAGCCGAAATATTCAATCGATGCAGAAAATTTTAAGCTTCAAAGAACCCCAATTTTAATACTGAAAGCATTAGGGATCAGGAAGTTCGTTTATACCATGCAGTCCGTCATCAAAGCACTCTTGATCAATCTCGTACTGTCCAGGCATTCGCAGGGAGACTGCGCCAGCAAGCAGGATTTCAACGCTATCAAGGCGCGAGCTTCGCCTCGCGCTGTCACCCGAGCTCGATTGCTCCGTCGAGTGCAGCAAGGAGCCGCGGTGCAAGGCGTTCACCATGGAGACAGGCGTCTGCCAGCAAGCAAGTTCGCTAGCGCGGCCATTATGACAAGCGAGGTCACGTGTGCCGGCTACGACGATGACTTTTGCGGCACGAAGTACCGACTGTACGACGACACTCGATTCTGGTCGCCGAGCAAGGCCAAATGCGACAGCGAGGCCGGCTTGGTGATCATGGCCGATGCGATGGACGCCGAGGAGATGCGGCACATCGACTTCCTGTGCAACCGGTCCCGCACTGGCACCTTTCTGGGAGACAGCTGGGTGTGGGCGAGCTGCGACCTCCCCATCAGCTCGGAGCTGTGGTGCTGCAACTAGCCGAACAATCTTGAAGGTCAAACTGTAACAATACGATGGCAGAAGGACTGAGCGATCTGTCCGATACCAGATCAGATGCTGTTGGCGTACTGTGCGAGTGGGTCTCTTCTTTTGATTGATATGTGAATTGTGCATAGCTCCAGCTTTGATATCGCTATTTAAATACATTGTGAATACTAAATCAAATTAAATGCGTTTATAGATATCTATCCTTTTACTGCTACTGAAAGTAGCAATTAAAACTAGTAGTTAAAACCTCCTACAAATCATAATACAGTGGATTCACGCGTTTTAAATTGGTTAGATAAATAATGCAACCAATTACACCCACATACTACTTCATACAGTAGGCAAAATAGTAACTAACCAATAGTACTTAATCTTGTTTATTACCATTGTATTTTCAAGGCATCTTTTTTACAGGGACTCTAAGCTCTTTTATGCAAAAACAACGAGTAATTAAAATTTTTTCCCCCAATTTAAAGCGCTTTTATTAATAATTTCATAGCGTAAGCCGTCATAATTATTGATAGAAAGTAAAATATATCTCATTTTTTAATTTATTGATTTTTCTACGTACAAAAACGCTTTCTGAAGTCTCTAGTTCGAGGAAAACAAGGACCGCGTCCGTCAAAAACTTGTTAAATAATTATTTATTTACTTTGCTGTTGGGTTGGGTTCTCTTTGACTGCTAGGTTAGTAAAAATGACTCTGAGCAACAACTCCAAGCTATTTGGGCTGAAACTCCCTTTTAGAAAACGAATCTTTCTATACTGTACTGAAATATCCCGTCTGGCTGGATACTATTTTAAGCTCGTGTGCACTAATGGGAAACTCAGCCGGTAAAGCGGCGTTCACGTGGCCGCCGCGTGCGCAGGCCTTCGCGAATTAAGTGAATTAATTGACGCATAAGCTGGTCGAAATTATCTCAAGCAAGCCAGAAAATGAGCAAAAACTATTCATACAGTGATTAATGAACTTTTCCAACTGGAGTTTTAGACTTTTAGTGCACGCATTTCTGGCCGGCCCGTTGATGCGTTAAGCTTAATTCCAGCTCTGCACCCTAACTCAGCCCGTCTGGTCTGGCGTCTGCCTGCCCGCCTGCTTGACGCACTAAAAATAAGCCATTGCACCGAAACAGACTGCAACTGCGTGCACTTTTATAGCGCACTTGCTTTTTTCCACTCATACAGACAGGCGGGATACTGTACAGTGGGTCGGCAAAAAATGAATTGAAGTAGAACTAACTGCATGCATCGTCTGGCACTTGATTAATGGCTGTGCAGGCTTGATGCAAAATGAGAAAATTTTCTGCATATTGAGGCGGCTCTGATTCTCATCGCTTTGATTGGCTAAAATGTGAGTATAATTAAATGAATTTATGATTGAGTATATGAGTTAATGAGTGATTTCATGAATGGGTTCATGAGTGGGTTCATGACATGAGTGAGTTCATGAGTGCGTTCATGAGTTCATGATTTCATGAGTGAGTTTATGAGTTTATGAGTGAGATCGTAAGTGAGTTCATGGGTGAGTTTATGAGTTCTGAGTTCATGAGTAAGTGCATGAGTTCATGATTTCATGAGTGAGTTTATGAGTTTATGAGTGAGATCGTAAGTGAGTTCATGAGTGATTTTATGAGTTGATGAGTGAGTTTATGACGTGGGTGAGTTTATGAGTTCATGAGTGATTTCATGAGTGAGTGCATGAGTTCATGATTTCATGAGTGAGTTTATGAGTTTATGAGTGAGATCGTAAGTGAGTTCATGGGTGAGTTTATGAGTTCATGAGTGAGTTCATGAGTGCACCCAAATGAGAGAAGAAAATTCATGTTGCATCACTGGATGTGCCGATTAGTGAGTTTGCTAAAGGCGAGAATAGCAAAACGTGACTGGAGGGAGGCCTCGTGAAAAGAATAGCAAGTTAAACTGGTTAGGGACGGTATGAATTTGATAGGAAAATTTTCCTGAGAAGGGAGATTATGATGGCATTAGCAAGCAAGTCCAGTGTTGACAATTTTGCAAGGCAGCACTGCACTTTAGGGAAAAAGTTGAGGAAAAGAGGGGGATAAACATAGGCTATATGCGCATGTGATCCCGGCTTGTGAGTGTGAGACTCTGAGAGGGACAGTGCAATTGGTTACGAACTTGCAATTTTTTTTCATATGGGATAGGAAAAAGCTTCATCCAAAATAGTGCTTCATCCAGAATCCAGGCCCAAGCTGAACCGGATGCGGGGATAGCTATCCAGTTCAGTTTCCATCCCCGAAAAGTCCTCAGCTATGCAGAGTCGGACCAAAGTGCACTTTTCGTGCAATCCCCAATCCCATGACTTTCGCGTCCTTGATTACCCAGCCATCCCGGCTAGCCCGCCAGGCAACATCATTAAAGTGCAAGCTTGGGCCGACTGGAATTGCTAAAAGGCATGCACTATTACCAAGTCAACAACTTATAGAGGCTAGAAACAGAGGCTAAAGCAACGGCGTGTGACGCATCTGACTAGCGACTAACAGTTGCTTTGACCGACTGCTAGCCCTCACACTCAATAAAACGACTATTGAGTTTTATTGAAAGTTTTTGGGGAGGCGTACGTACATAAAAGCCCACAGATAGGGTTACAGAGAAAGGTACAGAGACAAGTACAGCGAGCAGTACATAGAGGAGTAGAAAAAGGAGTACTGGAGGGCTACTCAAAATATGTATAGAGAGGGTTACAGAGAGTAGTACAGAGATCAGTACAGAGAGGAGTACAGAGAGTAGTACAGAGATCAGTACAGAGAGGAGTACAGAGATCAGTACAGAGAGGAGTACAGATATGAGTACAGAGAGGAGTAAAGTGAGAAAAACGGAAAGGAGTACAGTACAGAGAAGACTACAGAGGAGTGCAGTACAGGGAGGAGTGAAGAGAGGAGCACGGAGAGGAGTAATAGATGAGTACAGAGAGGAGTACAGAGATGAGTACAGAGAGGAGTAAAGAGAGGAGTACGTAAACAGTACAGAGAAGACTACAGAGAGGAGTACAGTACAGAGAGGAGTACAGAGAGGAGTACGGAGAGGAGTAAGAGATGAGTACAGAGAGAAGTAAAGAGAGGAGTACGTAAACAGTACAGAGAAGACTACAGAGAGGAGTACAGTACAGAGAGGAGTACAGAGAAGAGTACGGAGAGAAGTACAGTACAGAGAGGAGTACAGATAGGAGTGCATAAAGGGGCAACGAAGAGTGAGATAGACTGAGGAATTATCAAAAGCTTAAAGAGGGACATTACGCTTTCTGTCTGTGGCCTTTTTGTGATCTGCGTTTCTGCATTGCGTTTCAAAAGCCCGCAGCCAGTCATGTTATCCTTCATAGTGTACGTTTTTCACACTGAAAGCCCAAGTGTGATTGCTGCTAGGCGATTTGACACTTTAAGTCCAGCCTTATAATTAGCTGTGTATATATTTCCTTGTTAGTGAACTGAAAATAAATGCTGAACTATTCAACAAATAGTTCATAAAAATAGTTCTTTGATATAGAATAAATCAACAAATTTATCCCAAATTGGAAGTCTGGCTTTCGCATCCGTGTGGTTAAAAGAGTCCTCACCAGCGGACAAAATTGTCACCGCTGTCCGTCCATCCTACATTAGAAGAGGTTCCTTAAGACTATATTAAATATGTTCTTGTCTAAATAAAGAGAAATTTATCTTTAAAATAAACAGCTTAAATAGAATAGAACTGTTTATTGTGGCTATTTGTTTGTTTATTACAGTTGCCGATTCAGTTTACAGTTAGCTTACTATGGTTACTGATTTAGTTACTGTGGTGTTTAGCACTCTTCTTTTCTGTTCTGTTCTGTTCTGGTCTGTTCTGTTCTGTTCTGTTCTGTTCTGTTCTGTTCTGTTCTGTTCTGTTCTGTTCTGTTCTGTTCTGTTCTGTTCTGTTCTGTTCTGTTCTGTTCTGTTCTGTTCTGTTCTGTTCTGTTCTGTTCTGTTCTGTTCTGTTCTGTTCTGTTCTGTTCTGTTCTGTTCTGTTCTGTTCTGTTCTGTTCTGTTCTGTTCTGTTCTGTTCTGTTCTGTTCTGTTCTGTTCTGTTCTGTTCTGTTCTGTTCTGTTCTGTTCTGTTCTGTTCTGTTCTGTTCTGTTCTGTTCTGTTCTGTTCTGTTCTGTTCTGTTCTGTTCTGTTCTGTTCTGTTCTGTTCTGTTCTGCTCTGTTCTGTTCTGTTCGAAATGAATCATTAAAAATCATTTAATGCTAACAAGCTGATTAGTGCATTTTGCCAACTTGGTGCCTCAGCAGCACTGTATCGCAGTAAAGAGTGGCGCAGTTCAGTTTACGTAGGCAATTTTTCAACTCGGTGATGAAAAGGAAAGTTGAAGGCAAAGATTTTCTTACTTTCTCCCTCCGTCCCTTCGCTATACTTAAAAACGATTAGGAGAAATAAGATTAAAAGAAAATCAGTGCACACTTTGTTTTGCTAATTTCTAGCCTGTAGTCGAGTGTAAGGACACCGTTATTCGGTTCACTTGTACCCCCCCCCCCGTGAATAGTGAACTGTTATGACAAAATTCATTTGATTTTACTTTGCTTCGGCCGTTTTCTGCGCAGCAAATGCAGGCTTTTATGAAAAAGAAGAGAGAAATTGCTGTAGGATTTGTTTCCCGCAGCAAAAGATAGGCTTCCATGCTGTACTTGATTCCGACAGCTGTCTTGCGATTTTTGATTTCCATTATTTCTACTTAAATAAGAACGAAAATCTGGGCGTGCTGATTCGAACCAATTAATCTAAATATAATTTTTCTAATTAAATCAATTCTGATCTTGTCTATATTCGAAGAACTCTATTATTAAGTGACAAAGATGCCGGATGCTTGCTAGCCTGGATCTCCAAGACTAATGAGTCTCGTATTGCACTGCAATCGGATGCCATGCATAGGAAGAGCTGCTTCTCACAATATAGAGGGCAAGGCTAACAAATTCAATTTCCTGTCTGAATGATTGAAAAGATGCCTTCAAAACGTTCGCTGGTGGCTTCAGGCCTTCAGCTAAGAGCATATAGTTTCTACTTACAAGTGCATGGTGCCATTTTCTTCTTTTCCAGATTCTTCTCGTTCTGATCTGAGTCATCTGACTATCTATTTCGACTCCTTACTATCTCTCTATTCACACTGCCTCCTGCCTACTTCCTCATCGTTTTTAATCCCCCTCAGCCCTATCCCTCTGGTTTCTAATCACTCTCACATTCTTCCAGCTCTGTCTCCCTAATTTCTCCCTAAACGTCATCCCTCTAAGGGATCCCTATAAGGCTAACCTTATTAAAATCTCACTTTTTATTTCGCCACTCATTGGAGAGCCTGCATACTGCCGTTACATAATGTCTCTGTTTAACCATTAGCAGCTACTGAAATATTACTTTATAATTAATAGACTTATAACAATTGGTTTTATAAGGCATTCAGGGGAGCTTTGTATTACCATAATAATGCAGACAAATTTATTTCCAGCATTCAACTGCTGCACAAGGGTTGTTTACACACAAGCGAAGCCCATGCAGACCTGCTTAAAGTGCACCCGCGCCAGTTTTTTTGCACTTTATAGTCCCGGGACCTTGCATTTAGCGGCTTTGCTGTTTGTTAGCTTTCCTCTATTATTTAGCAAACCTTCACCACCCCCGTGCATCTGTCAGCGCGTGCTGCCACTTGAAAAGTTTGCGGCTTTGGTTTAGTAGTTAAGTAATTATCCCAAAGTTACGTAAGTCATTTATTTATTGTAAGTCGATTGAAAACAGTTCTGTCTTAATTTAACGTTTAATTGCCTGGATTAGTTCCGATTTTGCATGCTAAAAATTCTTCACGCAACTCAAATATGTTATCAAAGATAATGTAAACACCAGAATGCATTTTTTAACACTCTGAGGTGTCCAGCCAAGGTCATTATTGCAGTTCATGTTCTTCTTGGTTTAGTCGTAGCTTTTTGGTGTTCAAGTTCGACTGCAGCTGCTGTTTACGCTCTGTTTACCGATCTGTAACCGGTTGGGGTTGTACTAATACTTGCTCTGTTTTCTCCTTGCTTGCCTGCTTAAAACCTTAGAGACGAAAAAAGCAATGGAAAAAATGTATTGGGGAAATCAACTGCTCAGTGCTCACGAGTGAAATTGAAGAATAGGCTTTCTACCTAGGCCTTAAGCCAACCAGGCTCTAAATATAGCAAGCCGAATGCACTTTTACCCGCTCAATCAGTCATTCACTCGCTGACTCATTTCACTGATATACGAGTACAAGCATTGAGGAAATTTTGAGAAGCATTCAGGACATTGATTGAGCAGGTTTGAGATTCACAATAGGGATTGTGAATTTTAAACACTGTGAATATTGGGGACAGCAAATATTAAGGATTGTGAATATTGGGAATTGTGAATATTGGGTATTGTGAATATTCGTGACTGTGAATATTGGGGACTGTGAATATTGGGGACTGTGAATATTGGGGAATGTGAAGACTGGGGACTGTGAATAATAATTGGAACAGTGAATATTGGGGAAATGTGAAGACTGGGGACTGTGAATATTGGGGACTGTGAATATGGGGAAATGTGAAGACTGGGGACTGTGAATATTGGGGAATGTGAATATTGGGTACTGTAAATATTTGGGATTGGGAAGACTGGGGACTGTCAACATTGGGGATTTAGAATTTTATAATATAGTGCAATTCAAAGATGGGAATTTTTATATTGTTTAAATCTTTTAAAAATGGATAAGGTGAAGTATGAGTTTTTTTCTCCAAGAAATGCTGCGGTTCGGTATAAAGTTTCAAGTGGATAATTTTTCGGGGTAAATCAACAGGTCCTTGACTATATAATAAAGTATGATTAATAAACGACGGAAGTTACTAAATATTTACGATCGTATTTAGTGGTCACGAGACATTCCTGGGTTTATCTTACATAGTTGTCTTTCTAAACGATGAGTCACCGACTCTTTCAGTGCGATTGCGGGACTGGGCTATTTTTGTCCATTATGAAGACGCTCTTTATGTCTTGTCTGTAGTGTAGTGCCGTTTATCGTAGTAGCAAATTCTAAAAGTTGGTTACAAACAGAATAGAAAAATATGGCTGTACTCATTCTTAGAGCATTATACAATAGATTATTTCGACAAGTGTCTCTTTCACAGGATTGCAAAAAAATAATAATTTTATCGACCAGCCATTCAGCTCCAGTTTGGCGCCTCTCCCCATTTCCCCATCCAGTTTATCGGCGCCAAATTCAGCTCCAGTTTGGCGCCTCCCTCTTTCCCCATCCAGTTTATCGGCGCCAAATTCAGCTCAAGTTTGGCGCCTCTCCCCCTTTTCCCCATCCAGTTTATCGGCGCCAAATTCAGCTCAAGTTTGGCGCCTCTCCCCCTTTTCCCCTTCCTGTTTATTGGCGCCAAATTCAGCTCCAGTTTGGCGCCTCTCCCCCTTTCCCCATCCAATTTATCGGCGCCAAATTCAGCTCAAGTTTGGCGCCTCTCCCCCTTTTCCCCATCCAGTTTATCGGCGCAAAATTCAGCTCCAGTTTGGCGCCTCTCCCCATTTCCCCATCCAGTTTATCGGCGCCAAATTCAGCTCCAGTTTGGCGCCTCTCCCCCTTTCCCCATCCAGTTTATCGGCGCCAAATTCAGCTCCAGTTTGGCGCCTCTCCCCCTTTCCCCATCCAGTTTATCGGCGCCACATTCAGCTTCAGTTTGGCGCTTTTCACCCATTTCCCCATCCAGTTTATCGGCGCCGCATTCAGCTCCAGTTTGGCGCTTTTCCCCATTTCCCCATCCAGTTTATCGGCGCCAAATACAGCCCCAGTTTGGCGCCTCTCCCCATTTCCCCATCCAGTTTATCAGCGTCGAATTCAACTCGAGTTTGGTGCTCGCTGGATTTTGTGTCTTAATAAAGAGATTCTTAATTTTTTGTCGAAAGAGTCGAAAGATTACCCATATTACATTTAAAATGTTATTTTCTGCTTAAGAGTTTCGCATATTTTAGTCAATTGCGCAATCAGCACAAGCCTCATAAGGGAGAGAGAAAAAAACACTAATGAGTTTGAGTGCGTCGTACAGCTAAAGATTAGTCCGCGCAGCTTGATGACTAATGCTGGTTACGTATTAAGCTTTTAGTCCGCCGAGGGAGCGATTACGCAATGTAGTCACGGGACCCCGAACGCGCGCGGCCTTGAATTGATTCTGCAAGCGCAGTACGACAAAAATCCGCATGCACTGGGGGATAGCCTTAAGCGAGGAAAGAGGTTTTTAGCCTCTAGCTTGTCATGTTCTTCCGGAGCTCTTCTTTTGCGTTGCTTTTAGCACGCGAAGCCTTGGCGGTGCGGTCAATTCTTCACTGCAACCGTAGCTGCTTCTCTCTCACCGCTCCACGCCCCCATTCTCCTCTACACTCGGCAATTGCCGGGCTTCGGATTGCATAATAATATGCACCCGTGACTAAAAGTTACGTAACCTTCTGCCACAAGCCCTGCGCATAGGGAGGGCTGACTCAGCGTTATATAGCAGAGGGCAAACCGCTCTGCCCTCCGTCCCCTCGTCAAACTGCCTCCTGCCCCAGCGACCAACAACTAAAACTAACCATAGTGCCCATAGAGAGAGCTTTTTGGCATCGATCAGGGCATGCGCGGCCTTGCCAATTGAGGGGTGGAATTTTCCACAGAGCTTTACTGGGATAGCTAGCTGTCCTATATTAGATAACCTTAAATGGTATAGTCCGATTCGCAGCATTGGGTCAGTTCAATACCAATCCACTGCTTTGCGTCCAACAAGCAGGGCATAAAAAAGCGATTACGTAACGCTAAAAACTCCGTAGTTGGAGAATTCCAGGCCCCCGCGTGGGTGAGTCAGTGCACAGTCATAGCGTAGCCACCATGGTGACGTGGCTATACTTTATCAACATGGATTAAGAAATTGAAACCTTCAAAGTATTTGTTTGAACAATAATTAATGAAAAGCAGTGCAAGCGTTAGGGGAAAAATGAATGACAGATGTTTAGTTAGATACTGTGATTGAGGGTTATGTTTATAAGATGAGATGGCGACAGAAAATGGGATGGTAAGGGGGAGAATAAAAGAATGCGAGATAGATTAGGAGGCCACGGGGTGCTAAATGAGGAGCTGCGCCATAGCGTATTGACTAGGCTAAAAAAATAACAACACACGTGTGTTTAAACAGCGACCTGTTTAGCAATAGCGTAGAAGTGCTTCTTGCTAATTGCACACACAATACAGGAATGTGAGGAAAGATAGCGAAAAAAAACAGGGCCAGCCTGATCATATATGTGTTATGCGCTGGTATTTTATGGTAAACAAGTGTATATAAAATGCGTAAACAACACAAGTACAACTAAAGCAACAAAATTGGTCAGCATGCCTCTACTGAATGCTAAGTCCGGTCTGTGAATAGCCGGACTTGCAACCTTGCTCTGCAGTCTGCATATTATAGGTTGGGAATTACCAATTTTATATCATGACTCACAAGACCCAAATTAAACGGCTAAATAGTAGTTTAGTAGCCAAGCCTGTCATGCAGACCATGGCAATGACCAAAATAAACCGCCTTTATTTTCTATTGGTGCGCAGTTTTCACGCACAAAAAATGCAACAAAATTCCAGATTGAGGGCTACCGTCAAACAATCATACAGAGTTCATTGGGTTCAAAAACCAAAGTTGAAAATGAAATAATTATATTTTACTTTGAATCTCGATCTTAAAGAAAGATCTTCAAAGCTCTTTAACTTTCCTTGCATAGGTTAATTAGGTTAGGTTTAGCCATAGAATTGCAATGAAGAAATAATTCAGATACGCAACCTTCAGGCCCTGAGATGTACAACAGCCCCAACGGTACAGCAGCAGCTAGATGCGCCGTGCATCCTAGGGCTGTGTACATATCAGCTCACTCCTGAGATAGGATTCCAATCCCGGGATTGGGGCCAAAAATCCGGGATTTGAATCCCGGGATTTTTTTGGGGATCGAAGCCCGGAATCCTGGGATTTTGGGGATCGAAGCCCGGGATCCCGGGATCCCGGGATTTCAACAGCATCGGGATTTCGGGACTATTCAATCCCGGGATTGTAAAATATCGGGATTTTGGAATCCCTACTCCTGAAACGGGCTAGAGGGTTCACCAAGGACACCTTAAGTAGAAGGACGGGACACTTCGTTTCTTGGAAAGTTTTTGAAGTCCAATTTCCGCGAAAAAATCCACTACGGGGATGGGAAATTTGCAGTTTTTCGACATAAAATAAAAGATTGCGCTCGATTGGAAGCAGATCTTCTGATCATTTTTTATTCAAAGAACATTTCTATCAATCAGTATTTTGGATAACTTTGCTAGTCCAGTTACATGTCAATGTCCGATTCTGTCTTGATTGGCTATTTGTCATTTAGTAGTTTTCTTTACGAAAGTGAATTAATAGTAATAAAATTATAGGAAGATCAATTTTTCACAAATTAAGAAGTACACAGTTCGATAGAGTAAGACGGCAGAAAGCACATATCAAAAGATGAGATTTGCATCTGCTTCCAATCGAGCTCAATCTTTAATTCTACGTCGAAAATCTGCAAATTTCGTATCTCCGCAGTGTTTTTTTCGAGAAAATTGGACTTCAAACACTTTCCAAGAAACGAAGTGTCCCGTCCTTCTGCTTAAGGTGTCTTTGGGTTACACGCGATCGCAACTGGGTAGCAATGCGATGCGATCTTAGGTTAGCTCAATGATACACATTTTCTACTAGAGGTGGGGTTCGAACGCAGGACCTTCTGGTTCAAACTCCTTTAAAAATAAATAGTTAAAAAACCGACGGCATCATTTATACCGAATAGTCTATAGGTGGTCAAATAATAGACTCGAATATTAAGCATCTCTAGCACCAAATGCACTGTTACTGTATCAGGAGCCTTTAATAAAACCTATTTCTTAGGAATATACATTCGCAATGGCCGAACTCAGTTTCCAATTATTTCAGCGTTTCAGTATCAGGTAAATTAAACAAATTTAAATTGATTTTTTCGCACAATTTGTCAACATCAGATATTTATTTTGTATTAAAAAAAACAAACAAAACAAAAAGGACAGGCGAAAAGCTCACTGATAAAAAACCAAACTGAACACTAAGTTTTTAGACGTCTTATACAGCACTGGCCTATCGAGCAAAAACGCTTAGCATATACAGATGAATTATAACGACAAATGAAGCAAAATCAACAAGCATATTTTTTATACCGCCGCAGGATTTTTTTTACATTTTTTCATACTTTACAAATAAGCGCACATGAACTGCAGCGATCGGCGATAAAAAAAACAAAAAGAAATGAGGAGCTACAAAAACAAAATTAAAGACGAGCACTGCATAACTAACCCTTTTTTCAATTTATCCTCTTTTTACGAAAGAAGCAAACACTTTCAAAAGGAATCCTAGAGTTTTTTTCAGCCCTTTGCGGGTTGAGTTGCCAGCCAATGATAAACAATGAAAAAAATGCAAAATTTTGCTTTACTACGAGCGTATAAATCAAGAATTTTCACAGCAACCTAACAAAAACACCGATTGTTTTTAAAACCCCGCCGCTTATTTTAAATAAACAAAAATCCGATTAAAAAATACGCAGAGGCAAAAAACCTGTTTGAGCTAAAGCGTAGCATTTGACGATCTGAATACATAACAGATAAAAACAGGGATGAAGCTAATGTAATTAACCGGTTAACACAACGTTGAACAAACAGAATGAATTGCAAGGTGTTGCTTATTTACTTACAAATACAATTACAATTACAAATACATGGCTATATGCGGGTGCACAGTATTTTTCTAACCGGGGTCTAAAAAACTATAGAAAATCAGCTTAAAAAAATCACATATTTTTGTTAAAAATTGAAACCAAGTAAAACAAAGGACACTGGGAGAACGTCTGTGTTTTACTGAGGAATTCAAATTGTACGAATTATAGCCGCAAGAATTCAACAAAGCTGATAGAAATTTGATGAGTGATTGATGTAGCCTCTGATGTTAACAACGGATTAGGGAATCAGAAAGTGGGGGTGTCAAAAGGGAGGTCAGGTGAGCAGGGTCAATGGATGCAAGGATGTCACAATTGTTGGGATCAGTTTAGAGTCGGACAGACAGGGAATGACAAGATAAAGGAGGGCTCAAAGAGGTAGGTGAGATGAATCACGCTGTGAGAGAGTGAAAGCAGTCTGTCACTGCCTAGCAACAGCCGAGCTTGCTTTTTATAAATTCTTCAACTGACAGGCTGAGCAAGTGCCGGCAGAACAGGTTCTCCAGCATCTCCCTATCAGTGCTTGACACGGCCTTCAGCACAGCGATGGCGTCATTATAGTGCATAGCCAGGCCCTTCATCTCCAGGTGACGCATCACGTGCTTCATAATCTCTCCATAGACCTCGCGCAGATGGATCTCGTTGGGCGATTCCGCTGAAAAAGAAATAAATAATTAAATAAAATGAGTCACCGGGCTAGTTGGAAAAATAATTAGAGAAGGAGAGTCGTCACACTGTGAGACCAATGCTACAAATAAAGTTCGAAGCAAGTTCACGCAGCGGTCAAATTGCACCAACCCCACACTATCCCTCCTGCCTTGTTCACTGCGATTTCCCAGGGGGGGGGGTGGGGTAAGGCAAGGGAACGACTGGCTGAGTCACACAAGAGTGCGGCGGGCCCCTAACTGGGCAGGAGAGAGGGATACATGGCAGAGAAGGGAGCGAGCGCTTTCACAAACGGTGACTAAGCCGGGGGGAAGCAGCAGGAGGACAGGAGGACCGCGCACGCCAAATTGTCCCCTTTCCCTGCCCCCTTCAGCCACTAGAGCCTTTTTTCACGTTCTCTGCCCATTTTAACAACGCAACCTAAAAATAAGCGTCGTGCAAAAGTGCAACCTGGTAAACAGTTAGAGGCCTGTGCCAGATACGGGTGATCTTAGAGCGGGAGGACACGTGAGTGAGTGAGGGAGCGACCTCAATACGGAACGGGCTGCACTGCAGGCCACGAGACTTCCGTTTCTGCTACTTTTAGAAGAGAAAGAAAGCGCGCATAATTAGCAACAGAACACTAGCAAATTGTAATACCCCCGAAACTGGAGTTAAACAGCCTCGAACTTTGGGGTTAAGGTTAAGGGGGTTAGGACTTAGTAAGTGAGCGAGCGCGGGTGACTAAGGCTAAGGCGCAATTATTAAGCGCACTTACACATGGCGGCGAGTCAGCGAGCGACTGGGTGAATGAATCACCGTCGCGTTTGAAGATTAATCGTGCCTCTGTACCCCCCACTGAGTGCATGGGATCTTAATGGGATTTCATGAGAATTCAAGCCCTATAGGCAACTTACGCTTAAATATGGCGGCCAGCCGAAGCAAATTGTACGTCATATTGTCGAATGGAATCGCCGAGGCAGCCGTGATTAGGCGCTGCAAATCGTCGGCAAATTTCTTGGTGGCGAGCCGGCCGCCGCCGCCGCTCCTCAGGCCCGACTGGTCCTCCGTTGGCTCGTAAGACGACCAGGGCGTCACGGCGAAATGGAAGCTGTTCTCCAGCATGTACAGCTGGATGATGCTCGGCCAGGCGCGGCACAGCAGCGCAGCCTGGGCCGGCCTGTCCAAGGCGGCGAACAGCGCCGAGTTCGTCTGCACCAGCTCGGAGCCCTTGCGCAACCAGTCGGAGATATGCGACTGCGCCACCATGACGTTCTTCTTAGCTAGTTGAACCGGCTGCAGCTGGGCCTGGTAGCGGTGCGCCGCTTGGCTCAGGATTGTGCGCAGCATCGGCTGCTGCTCGGCTGGCGAGCCCGTACTGCCGCCGCTGCCGCAGTCCTGAGCCACGGCGCGCTGCAGGCCGCAGCTGCTCAGGTCTAGCGGCTCCTCGGACGAACTGAAACCGCAAGCGCTCGGCGACGAGGTCGACGGTGACAGGGCGCAGGTTGCCGTGGCGTTCAGGCCGCGAGGAACGGAAGCAGGCCGGACGCTGGGGCACGAGGCTTGCAGCTGGCTCTGCAGATGATGCTGCTGTTGCTGCTGCTGCTGCTGCAGGAGAGGCGGCGGAGGCGGTAAGTGGGCGCTGCCGCGGCGAACGCACGGATTTCCCAACGAGTTCGAACGTCGAGGAAAATCGCCAGCGGCAGCGGCGGCGGCGGCAGCAGCGGCAGCCGCAGCGGCGACAACTGAAGTTGCAGAATCGGACGAAGCTCGACTGCTGCCGGCGCCACCGCCGCCGCCGTGGAAGGCGCTACGCTGTTGAATAGCTGAAGCGTCGCGGGCAGTGAGCAGATTGTAGAGGAACCCACTGCCACCGCCGTTCATCGTGGCCGGAGCCGCCGTTGCCGTTGCTGCTGCTGCTGTTGCTGCTGGCGGAGGCGGCGGCATCAAAGAATCAATGGCCGGATGGGCCAAGCCGTTGAAATTGCTGCTGACGAAGCCGCCATTTGTTGGGAATTGCGGCGGCGAGGATTCATCTGGTGGGTGCTTCACCGAGGCGAGGAAGCTGAAGATGGAGGTGCCGAGTTGTTGCATTTGGCTGGCTAAGCAACTAGAGGCAGGCAGGGGACTGTCTGGGGACATTGCGATATAATCTTTTAGAGGCTTCTAGACTGAGAACGTGTCATTGATACTCTGATACTCGATAGTGTTTTAGCCGAGGGGACTTGAAGTCTGAACAGGAAATAGGCAAGTTTATATATTCATAACAAAATCGAGGGCCGGCTTTTTTTTGTTGTTGCACCTTCAAGCCCAGACTGAGGAGGGGTATTTGGGGGGCAAAGGACGACTTCTAGGACACGAATATATACTTTACTTTGTCTTTGTTGGCCTCCGCGTCGGTCTTGTTATGCGTACGAAAAAGGCCCAGGGTGTGGGGTGGTCGGACCCCTCCTACCCCCTGTCCCCCAAGTGCGTCCAATTTTATTACAAAGAACGGGGGATGACGAAAGGTCCCAAATTTGGCGACGTAGGGCGCGGGGGTTTGGGGGCGCGGAGAACTCTAGAGCGCTGTAGGCCGGGGATGGGGGCGTGGGAAAGGAACATAGGAAGACAAAGACGTAATCTTTGTACCCACTCTTTCCTCTCGCTGCCCTCCATACTATCTATAGCGTACGCAACCTAGCCATTTAAGGGCAGACATCAACTAAAAGGGCAACCGAACTTAAGGGGGGAAGGAAGGAAATGGGAAACGATTTTAGGCTATATTTGGCCATTCTTATTAAAACTTGGGAGAATGAGCGCGTTCAAGCGTGTATTATTTATGACGGCGGGACAGAACGGAACTCAAGAAATATGGGGAAAAAAGTTGCTTCTTATCTTTCGTCTATCAGAAATGTATAATCTTAATAGATAGCAGCAGATAAGGAGTTTCTAGTCAGAGTAAGAAAAAATAAACACAGAATAAAATCTTTTCTATAAAACATGTACACAGCGACTGGAAACTTACTTTTGCAAAAAGAACGCCCCATCAGTCGTGGATGCCGGATGTCCGTATACCATCATAACTGTACGCGCTGTTTTTCTGATTAGAAAGTTGGAATTTATTAGAAAGAAGAATGAGGCTTTCAAGTGGCAACCGGAATTCCAGAATGAGTAGTAAATTTGTAATACACGTTGCGCCGACTTGTATTTATAGCCTGCACTGGACTGGGAGCTGGACCTTGGACGAGGACGAATAAGAAAACAAGTTTTTCTTCTTCTCGTATTTACGAAGAGACGGGAGTTGCCCTGGTCTGGACACTGGGACGCGCACTTATTCTGTGACGAAGGGTAGCGGCTCATTCGGGTTGGCTGAAATTTGGGGTGGTAGGGGGTTGGCCGCGCCTTTTTGGGTGGACGGGCGGCCAGGGAGAGAGATAAATTATTTTACACCCTTGCACTGAATTAGGGCCCAATGAACTTTAACCGGCGCAAGCTGCTTTCATTAGCTGGTTTCAGAAAGAAAAAAAATTCCACCCAGCCCGGCTAAGCAAGGAATATTTGGGGGCCGACTAAAGCAAAATGCGAGGTTCCGAAAATACAAGGGGACAATATATTGGATGGGGTGGAGAGATGGTCCATGCTCGGCTCCCGCACTTGTCTACCTTATCTATAAATTTTTTGCTTTTTCTTTCTTTGTCTTTGTCTGGAATGGGCTTACAACTTCAGTTAGTGAAATAGTGCAAGTCTGGGGCGTGGGGTTGGTTGTCAAAGTGCACTCCTAGACGTTCTGATAAACCGAAAGAGCTTCTACACAAAATGTAAATAACATTAAGTGTACAAATAGAGGGTGAATAGCCAATTCGACATTGTTTGCGCTCGTATTGCTCAGGAGTCAGCAAAAACTGAATAAGGCGGAGAAATCTTTGGTTAATTGTATCATTATAATATTTTTTACTCACAAGCTATTCTATTATCAACAGTACAACACCATATTGATTAATATTTACGAACCGATTTTTTAATATATAAAAGTCGCTAATATTAAGGTGGTACAGTTAGTATGCAAAAAATATTTTTTACCACTTTGACTTGCTTTGCTTACAACTAAAAAATTAAAACAATAAGCGATGCTTAGACTGAGTACACTGTATTATAATGTCTTATTATATCGGAGTGATAGTGAATTTCATTAACTAATGTACAATCATCTATGAGACCCATAGAGAGCCATAAAAGTTACTTTATGTACTTGTTTAACAGCCGGTGAAAAAATGGCCAGGTTAACTTTACACTTGTAATACGAGTTAACAACTGACTCCAGTTGTTTTTCTTACAAATTTATGAATCATGGAAAGTTCCCGTCCAACTATGCACGGTGGTGTGGAACAGTCGCACTTTTACGGCTAAAGTACTTACCAGAGGGCCCAGTTGTTGCAGACGTCCAGACTCGGCCTCGGGAATAACTAATGAGCTAGCATAATTTTTTATATTATGCTAGCCTCTAATAAATAAAATGCATTATGCATGAGTAAAGTATTGCAATGACTAATTTGGCAGCTTTAAGTACAAGACCACGAAGTGCACGTCACAGGCACACTAGAAGTACAACAAATAATTTCTAACACTACGATTAAACTTATTTTACCAGCAACAGTTTATATATATCTATGACAATCCAAAGAATAAAAAGGGAAGATAAGAAAACTTAAAGTGCACGAAAAATATTGTTATAACTTTAAATAAAAGGTTCACTAGCAGTGCGTACCTTTTATTTTCCTATCATATTTGAACTTATAATAGCAGTTAAAAATATTTTTTAAAGGGCAAAGAGTCGAGACAACGAATGTAGGGGCATAAGCCTGGCCATAGACTAAATAAAACAATCGAACGAAGGTGACTGTCGCTAATAATAACAGCAGCCAGAGTTGCTGTCTACCGTTTGGAAGGAATTGTAGACATTATCACTAATAATATAATAACAATATAATATGCAAAGAAACGCCTGATAAGAGGACACACATAACTCTTTAAGCAAGAGTTAAAGAAGCTTCGTTAGATGTGGAGATTCCGTGTGGGCTCATCTACGAGTTTTAGGCGTTTCTTCGCATGTATTCCCCTTTGCTAGCACTGCATGAACTCCTATAGGCGATATAAAATATACAATTTATACAATTATTGTATATAAAATATACAACACATTATCGATAGATATTTTCTTGCTCAAAAGGCTCTTAAATTAAGTGAGCTAAGCTAATCAATACCTTTGTTTGAAAGGGTAGGTAGGTTAAAGAAGCTTCGTTAGATGTGGATGTAATGTACCCAAAGATACGAATAACTAACTATAGGTACTTTTTCGTTAGACCGACTGTTTTATCTATTCATAATTGATAAATCTATTAATGAGTAAAGCGGCACAACAGTAAGCTATAAATAGCAGCACCCACTAAAGTACACAAAAACAAACAATAAAAACAACAGCATTTCGGAAAGAGTTGTTCACTTCTATGTACGTGTTAAAATATATTGTTACAAATCTAAATGCACTTGGATAGCACCAAAGTCCCTACACTTGGGTATCATTGAATGCAAAAAAGAGCAGGGGCTGATGGTGCACTTGTACTTTTATTGTCACACGGTTGTCGCAATGATAAGAGATCAATATTTACGTGAATTTCAGCAAGCTCAGTTGCTTACTAGCTCTCTCCTGACCGCGCGTGAAAAATCATGCAATCACGTGATTTTCTCTTGCCCAATCACGTGCTACAATTTATTTTCTAGATGCAAGCTCTACTACTGAACTGATTACAGTAGCATTAATAACATTTTTTCTATGAAAAAAAAGTTTCAAACAAGAGGAAAACACTTATTTTGGCAAGAAGCATTTTCTCAAGAGATGGTTTTTCTGATTGACAGAAAATTCTTTTGAATAAAACAGTTTAGTAGCTTCAGTTGTTATATTTGGACACAAAAATGTTTTATTTTTTGTCAAACAGTCTGTTCTATTATTTATATTTAACAAAGAAGTTTTACAATAGAGGATTTTTCAGGACGCTACGATTGTTTGTTAGTGTTTTACAGATAAATATGAAACTATACACACAGTTGGGGAAAGCTGGCAGTTATTTCGGCGAGCTGATGCATAGATATAACTCATTCATCATTATATCTATCTATCTCGCAATGCCAGGTGCACATTACACAGGGGATCTATTTGAAATAAAATATTATATTGCTTAGCCAATGAATATGATAATAGTAGTATAATAATTAATAATAATAATAGCAGACGAATATATATAATAAATTGGCTAATTTATATATTAAACAGGAAAGACGCTATTTTGTACTTTGGATTACAACGGAGTCCCGCACAGAAGCTAAATTAATGCATTGCAATTAGAATGATGCTTTAGTTAGTTGATAACTAGATAACTGCTTTCAATATTCACTGTTGCCTTGTGTGATTTTGGAATAATTGCCGAACAAAAATTCAATTAATATAGAAAGCAAGCAAGCAAACAGATAGAAGCAAATTGGGCACAGAAAGATTAATTAGACAGTAAAAATTAGGCTGTAAAATGGTGCTTATCCAGTCTTAACCAATGCTAGTAACCAAGCTGAGCCTGCCAGTTAATCTATCTGTACGTAGCTAATCCTGTGCGCTGATTGGTTCAGACTGAAATAAAAAAAACCAACAACGGGGCACGCATGTACAAGACAGTTGCATAATAAAACAAACCACAGCGAAAAATGTGTGCTCATTGTCAATTACAATAATAAAAAATCAAATTTACACCAACGTATTTTAGGCCGAAGAAAAAAGCATTGAACAAAAGCAGCAGAGCGCGCACAGCTCTTTGAATGAATGCAAAGTTAAATCGACCAACTTAATGCGACAATAAAAATTATTTAATTAGCTGAAAGTGCGGACCCCGGTTAGCTTGGGACTATTGAAGGGAAATTGAAGTAGACAATATTAAATGCCATTAAAGATACGGTTAGCAACTGGTTGTCATTACTGTTGTTGTTGTTGTTGTTAATTATGTATATGGTGTTGTTGTTGTTAATGATGTGTATGTTGTTGTTGTTAATGATATGTATGTTGTTGTTGTTGTTGTTAATGATGTATATGGTGTTGTTGTTAATGATGTGTATGTTGTTGTTGTTAATGATATGTATGTTGTTGTTGTTGTTGTTAATGATGTATATGGTGTTGTTGTTAATGATGTGTATGTTGTTGTTGTTAATGATATGTATGTTGTTGTTGTTGTTGTTAATGATGTGTATGTTGTTGTTGTTAATGATATGTATGTTGTTGTTGTTGTTGTTAATGATGTATATGGTGTTGTTGTTGTTAATGATATGTATGTTCTTGTTGTTGTTAATGATGTGTATGTTCTTGTTGTTGTTGTTAATGATGTGTATGTTGTTGTTGTTAATGATATGTATGTTGTTGTTGTTGTTGTTAATGATGTATATGGTGTTGTTGTTGTTAATGATATGTAAGTTCTTGTTGTTGTTGTTCATGATGTGTATGTTCTTGTTGTTGTTGTTAATGATATGTATGTTGTTGTTGTTGTTGTTAATGATGTGTATGTTCTTGTTGTTGTTGTTAATGATATGTATGTTTTGTTGTTGTTGTTAATGATGTGTATGTTGTTGTTGTTGTTGTTAATGATGTGTATGTTTTGTTGTTAATGATATGTATGTTCTTGTTGTTGTTGTTAATGATGTGTATGTTGTTGTTGTTGTTGTTGTTAATGATGTATATGTTGTTGTTGTTGTTGTTTTTGTTGTTAATGATGTATATGTATATGTATATGTAGTTGTTGTTGTTGTTGTTGTTAATGATGTATATGTTGTTGTTGTTGTTGTTTTTGTTGTTAATGATGTATATGTTGTTGTTGTTGTTTTTGTTGTTAATGATGTATATGTTGTTGTTTTTGTTGTTGTTTTTGTTGTTAATGATGTATATGTTGTTGTTGTTAATGATGTATATGTTGTTGTTGTTGTTTTTAATGATGCATATATTGTTGTTGTTGTAATAGTTGATATTTTGTGCCACGTTAGTTGTAAATGATAATCTGGTAGGTTTTTTTTCGCAAAACATAGTTAATATGTAAAGCTCGTTATTAATTAATAATGGTGTACCCATTCTTGCACTAATTATAATATACACAATAATCCATTGATTATTGAGTAGTTAAGTTGAAGTTATGTAACAAAAAATACAATTGAAGAGCTTCAAAGATGTTTACAAACAGTCCGAAACCCCCCAAAAAAGCACTGAATAAAATTTAGAACAAATTATTTATAAACAGAAATAAATGACACAATTGAAAGCGACGCATGACTAACCTAACGTGGGTTGGCAAATCAACCATTTCAGTCCTACTACTACTATAAGTAGAGGTTGCAAACCCTTAGTTAGATGATTACTGAAAGCGTACTGAAAGGCGATACTTAAACAAACAGAAAACGGCACTTCATCCGGCTGTAATAATAATAATGATAATAATAATAATAATAATAATAATAGAGCAATGACAGTTCAACTAAGGTGAAATGCCAGCTGGCCCTCTTCCATTGCCTGTTGCAGCTTGGCGCGCATCACCTCAGCGCTGGAATAATCTGGCAGTTTCAAATAGTTCACGCAGGTGGTGGCCGACGGCAGGTAGCTGTCCGGATTGTCGTCACCGTCCACTCGTTTAACAACCACCGTTAGCGGCGGATGCAGCGCCCGCCAGCCTGCGCAATGGGCGGGATAATGGGGAACGGGGCTGTCAGTCACTGTGGGGTTCAAGACTGCTTGTTTTAAGAAGCAAACCCGATCACCTGATGGACTTCTGGGTGCTGCTGTAATTCTGCCCGATGACCCGCTGACTGTCCGCTTGATGACCCATAAAATGTCTGCCAGATGACCCACTGACTGTCTGCTTGATGACCCATAAAATGTCTGCCCATGACCCGCTGACTGCCTGCCCGATGACCAGCTAATTGTCTGCCCGATGACCCGCTGACTGTCTGCCCGATGACCCGCTGACTGTCTGCCCGATGACCCATAAAATGTCTGCCCGATGACCCGCTGACTGTCTGCCCGATGACCCATAAAATGTCTGCCCGATAACCCTTTGACTGTCCGCTTGATGACCCATAAAATGTCTGCCTGATGACCCAATGAGTGTCCGCTTGGTGACCCATAAAATGTCTGCCTGATGACCCAATGAGTGTCCGCTTGGTGACCCATAAAATGTCTGCCTGATGACCCAATGAGTGTCCGCTTGGTGACCCATAAAATGTCTGCCCGATGACCCGCTGACTGTCTGCCCGATGACCCATAAAATGTCTGCCCGATAACCCTTTGACTGTCCGCTTGATGACCCATAAAATGTCTGCCTGATGAACCAATGAGTGTCCGCTTGGTGACCCATAAAATGTCTGCCTGATGACCCAATGAGTGTCCGCTTGGTGACCCATAAAATGTCTGCCTGATGACCCAATGAGTGTCCGCTTGGTGACCCATAAAATGTCTGCCTGATGACCCGCTGACTGTCCGCTTGATGACCCATAAAATGTCTGCCTGATGACCCAATGAGTGTCCGCTTGGTGACCCATAAAATGTCTGCCTGATGACCCACTGAGTGTCCGCTTGATGACCCATAAAATGTCTGCCTGATGACCCACTGAGTGTCCGCTTGATGACCCATAAAATGTCTGCCTGATGACCATAAAATGTCTGCCTGATGACCCACTGAGTGTCCGCTTGATGACCTATAAAATGTCAGCCCGATGACCCGCTGACTGTCCGCTTGATGACCCATAAAATGTCAGCCCGATGACCCGCTGACTGTCTGCCCCATGACCCGCTGACTGCAATATCCGGCGCAAGCTCACCGCCAACAGGCAGCCGCGGCGAGCCGGTCACAAACTGCAGGAAGCTCCGGCGCTGCCTGGAATCGAAGCCGGCCATCAGCTGGAACAGCAGGCGGATAGCCCGACTCTCCAGCGTGAATCCGTGATCGGGACGGCAGGCCTCAGCCAGCGTGGCCGAGTCCCAGGCGTCGGCGCCGTTGGGAGCGCCGCAGAACACGAGTTCAAGTTCGTCGGGTCTGAATAGACGCAGGTTAGAAGCGGGCAGGACGGACTCGAAGCCTTCGATGAAAGCCTCCATCTGGCGGCGGACACCTTCAACTAGAGTCCAGTGCGCCACCAGCTCCAGGTACTCGTCCAGTCTGTCCAGCGTCACGACGATCTCGCGGCCGCCGCGGCACAGCTCCAATTCCGGATAGCCAGGCAGAGTGAAGTCCAAGCCGAGCTCTTCAATCGGGCAGCCGTCTAAATTATTGAGCGCGTCCAAGGCCAGCTCGCGCGAGGCCGGCGTGTGATTGGAGTCCTCTAGTATCTGGCGCCGGCGCAGGGCCAGCTGGGCTAGCTGGCGCCAGGTGCGCGCCAGGTCCGGGTCCACCTGACATTGGATGAGATGCTTATATAATTGAAGCCGACCGAGGACAAATGTCATTCTTAAATAGCTTTAAAAAACTGATTAAACTCGTTACTTTCCGATTCGAAAAAATCATTGACAGGATTGAAGCTTCGGAAACTAAATAGGGATTGGGGCTTCACAGGATTAAAGATTCACAGGATTAAAGATTCACAATATTTAGATTCACAGGATTGAAGACTCACGATATTTAGATTCACAGGATTAAAGATTCACAGGATCGAAGATTCACAGGATTAAAGATTCACAGGATTAAAGATTCACAGGATTAAAGATTCACAGGATTAAAGATTCACAGGATTAAAGATTCACAGGATTAAAGACACACAATATTTAGATTCACAGGATTAAAGATTCACAGGATCGAAGATTCACAGGATTAAAGATTCACAGGATTAAAGATTCACAGGATTAAAGATTCACAGGATTAAAGATTCACAGGATTAAAGATTCACAGGATTAAAGACACACAATATTTAGATTCACAGGATTGAAGACTCACGATATTTAGATTCACAGGATTAAAGATTCACAGGATCGAAGATTCACAGGATTAAAGATTCACAGGATTAAAGATTCACAGGATTAAAGATTCACAGGATTAAAGACACACAATATTTAGATTCACAGGATTGAAGACTCACGATATTTCGATTCACAGGATTAAAGATTCACAGGATCGAAGATTCACAGGATTAAAGATTCCCAGGATTAAAGACTCACAGGCATGAAGATTCACAGGATGGAAGATTCACAGGATAAAGATTCACAAGATTGAGGATTTACATGATTGAAGATTCACGGGATTGAAGACTCACGGGATGGAAGACTCACAGGATTGAAGTTTCATAAGAATGAAAATACCCAAGATTGAGGATTTACAATATAGAAAATTCATAGCATTGAGGATTCACAAGATGGAAAATTCACAGGATCGAAGATTCACAAGATTGAAGACTTATATTATTGAATATTAACGATATTGAAGTTTCGCAGGATTAGATACTCACAAAAAATTAAGATTCAAAGCATTGAAAAGACCAAAAAACACAGGCAAAATTGGAAGTCAAAAACACTCACCAGGGCCAGCTGCCGATAGCCTAATTGGCCCTCCTGGCCAAGCAGCCACTGATAGAAAACTGGCGACAGGGCCAAGTCGAGCTTGCGCGAGTCCAGCACAGATTTGGCCATCAGCCGGCCCAGAGTGCGGAATCTCTGCCTGGCCCGCTGCATGCCGTGCCCGCTGCGAGCCATCGGGCGCGGATAGAGGCCGCACGGCGGGCATAGAAATCCGTCAGGCTGCTCGTGACCGGACCGCCAGATGCCGAGATCGGCCCGGCTGAACTCCCTACTAACCAGGGAATAGAATTCCAGAGTTGGCCCCAGGCCCGTGCCAACCTCCCCTTCGTAGCTAATCTCCAACAGGGCGCGCGAGTTGCCCATTTCGTCCAGTACGCGCTCGGCCGAGCGCAACAAATCCCGCCGACTGATCACCCGGCGGCGCTTCTCCACCTTCGGCGCTACGCGACCGGATCGGCTTGAATCGGCGTTAGCGGCTGCGGCCGCCGCGCCGCCATTGCCGCCGCCCTCTTGGCCGGCTGCGGTCTCGCCGCTGAGCTCCTGCAGCCGGAGCAGGGCGCGGTCGCGGTCGAAATGGAGCACGTAGAGCAGCAGGTGCCGCGCCTCGAAGCCGAGCAGGAATGGGCAGGCGGCGGCCAGCTGGCCAACCCAGTTGGGCACCTGCGCGATTGGCGGGGTGTTAATTGGGATAATTGGGATAAGTGGAAGTTTACTGCGATTCCCGGGATTTCTAGGGATTTGGAGCCTAATGAAGGCCATGTTCAGGGACTTCAGGCCTAATGAAGGCCATGTTCAGGGACTTGAGCCCTAATGAAGGCCATGCTCAGGGACTTGAGCCCTAATGAAGGCCATGGTCAGGGACTTCAGGCCTAATGAAGGCCATGGTCAGGGACTTCAGGCCTAATGAAGGCCATGCTCAGGGACTTGAGCCCTAATGAAGGCCATGCTCAGGGACTTGAGCCCTAATGAAGGCCATGCTCAGGGACTTGAGCCCTAATGAAGGCCATGCTCAGGGACTTGAGCCCTAATGAAGGCCATGCTCAGGGACTTGAGCCCTAATGAAGGCCATGCTCAGGGACTTGAGCCCTAATGAAGGCCATGTTCAGGGACATGAGCCCTAATGAAGTCCTTGTAGCCAATTGTAGCACAGTTCAAAGCATCCAAAAAGCTAACCTGTCCGGTCAACACAGCCAGCGGATCCTGCAGCTGGCGCACCACCTTAGCGGTGAGCTTGGCGCTAACAAACTCGTCAGGCGATAGCAGCGGGTCAGCTTCGCAATAGGCCGGGCTATAAAGAGCCGGATAGTGCAGGTTGAGGCCGTACAGGACGCACAGGAGGGACAGCACGGATCGGCACTGGTCGCTGAGGCCCGAGATAGCCAGCAGCGGCTGCTGGTCCTGGTGATGACGCAGCGGAGAGACGGCGGCGGCTGGAGCGGGCGGCGGAGCAGCTGACGGTGACGAGCATTCGGTGGCGGCTCGAGACCGACGATGCTGGCTCGTCGCCTGCTGCTGCTGCTGCTGCTGGCTCCGGGCCTCGCTGGCTGAGGTAGCCACTGACGGCATGGGCCGATAGTAAATAGTGTGCGTGCGGGACCAGACCGCCGCCATGCCCGACAGCGGGTCCGCGTCGTCCGAACTGCAGCCGGGGCTGTGCATGCGGACGGCCTGCAGCACCGTCATGCCAGACTGCAGCACCGCGTCCCCGATCAGCAGCTGAAGGCGTCGGCGACGTCTACGTCGACGATGACGTCGGCGAGCGGCGGCCGCGGCGGCAGCTTCAATTGGTTCGGCCGTTTCGTCCGGCTCGGTGCCGGAGCTGTCCTCCTCGCCGCCGCCGTTACCGCCGCTGCTGCTGCTGGCGCCGCCGTCGGCTTCGGCGTCGTCAGCGTCGCCAATTCGTTCGGCGAGGTAGCGCTCGACTGTGTGCACTAGGGCGAGAGGATCCACCTGAAGGGAAGTTTAGGGTGGGTCTGTCGTGTTAGCTACTGGGGCTTCGGTAATATATAATAAAGGGAATATTCGAAAGTGGGGATTTGTCGATAATGCGGAAAATTTGGACAATGAGGATATTATGATGATGGGGATTATTTGACGGTGAGGATTCGTCGATAATGGGGATTATTTTATAATGAGGATTTGTTGACAATGGGGATTATTCAACAATGAGGATTTGTCGACAATGGGGATTATTCAACAATTAGGATTCGTCGACAATGGGGATTATTCTATAATGAGGATTCGTCGACAATGGGGATTATTCTACAATGAGGATTCGTCGACAATGGGGATTATTCCACAATGAGATTCGTCGACAATGGGGATTGTTCTACAATGGGGATTATTCGTCCATTTGATTCGTCGACAACGGGGATTCGTCAGATTCGTACTATTATAGATAAATAGGAAATGCTAAGCTTGAATTTAATTTAGGAATCCGTCAGCGTTAAGAATTCATGATAAAACAAAGTCAAAAAAATTTAGAATCGAACCTTCACAGGACCGGCCGGATCCGAGTGCGGATCCTGAGGCTGCGGCGCGCTGGGATGGCGGACCAGCAAGCAGCGGAGCTGATGCGAGCCCAGCTGACTGAGCAGAGAGCCGCCGGCGCCGCTGCCGCCGAAGCCGCGAGCATCGGCAACTCTAACGCTGAACGATTCGGTTTGATGCAGGCAGGCCAGCAGCTGGGAGATCAGGCGGGATAGGGGACCGGCGGCGGCTGCGGCGGCAAGCGTCGGCAGCCTCAGCGGAGAATCGGGCAGGCGGAGGAACGCGGAGGCAAAGGCGCGCAGCGGCCGATCCTGGCAGGCAGGTGGGCGCGGACACAGGCAGGCCTGCAGGGCGGGCAGGAGGCCGCAGTGCAGCAGCTCGAAGGCGCTGAGATCGGCCTGGCCAAGCAGGCTGGCGATGTCTGGCAGCGACTCTGGCAGGCGCTGGGCCAGCTGGCCGAGCTTGGCCACGGCAGCGGCCGGGTCCGACGGCAGCGGGGCGGCAAAGTGGGTGCGGCACAGGCGGCCCGCCTGCTCCCTAGCCCAGGTGCGAACCCGGTCACCGGCCCTGGCGGCTGCCTGCGCCTGCGCCTGCGCCTGCTCGGCTGGACTCGGCCGAGATGGCGGCGGCGGCTGTGGTCGCTGAGCCCAAGGAGTCAGGTGGCTGAACAGGCTGTGCGCGCGGGCGGCAAGGCGGCCAGATTTGGCGCGGGTGGAGCCGCTGGCGTCGCTGCGGCCGCTGCGAGTGACGCGGCCACTGGAGGCGGACTCTTCCGACGGCGGCGTCGAGCTGGCCGAAGTGGCGGCCGCTGCTGCCGCTGTTTTCCTACGACGCAGAAAGTCGGTTAAACGGGCGGTGGCTGCCGCGGTGGCCGGCTCCGGGGTAGTCGGCGTCGTAGGCGTGGTTGGCGCGGTGGCCGAGCCGCCCGACGACGACAGATTGGCGGCTGTTGAAGAAGCGGCGGACGCAGAATGCTGCTGCTGATGCTGTTGAAACAGCGGATGCGAGCCGTTGGCGATCCTCTCTAGCGCGTGCACCACGCCCTGCCGGCGGAAGCTGACGGTCAGCAGGTCCGGCAGGCGAGTCAGCAGCAGGCCGGCCAGTTGGACGGCTCCAGCTACGACGCGGAGATCCTGGGCGGCCAGCATGCCGGCCAGACAGCCAGCCAGACTGTGCGGACTGACGGCCGGACGGAGTAGCGAAGGCTCGCAATGGCACAACAGACGGAGAACGGCTTGAAGGCAGGCCAGGCGCACCGATTGGATGCTGGAGTCGGCGAATGTGTCCAGCAAAGCTGGCAGGAGAGTCTCAACTAGGCGGGCGGCCAGCTCGCCGCCCTCGGCAATGAGCTCGGCGCGGGCGTCGCGCGATTGAGCGCCGGCCTGGGACGAGTTAGCCGACGACGCGGAGCCGGAGGACGATGCAGCGGCAGCTCCGGCAGGCGATGGCGAAGGCGAATCAATCAGGCGACGCTGTACAGGCCGGCTGTTGCCCGTCTCCTCGTTGATCTGAAATAAAATAATAAATAATCAATTTAGACACCCGACCTTTCGACCAGATGTACAGCCCACGGCACAGCCGCAGCTAGTTGCGCGGCGCATCCGAGTGCTGCTGTGTACAGCTGCTCAGTCCTGACGGGCTGGAGGGGCCGCAGCACCCGCACTAAATTTACGCAGCTCAAACTGGTACCCGATCTCAGCTAGGTGGACTGAAGCAATGCGGGATTAAGTGCCTTGCTCAAGGGCACAAATTGTCTCCTAGAGCCGGGACTCGAACCCACGACCTTCCGGTCATGAGGCAGGCACCCTAGCCACTAGGCTACAACTACTCCTCGTTGATCTGAACAGAGAATTAAGCGACGTTTTAGCACCCTAAACTATTTCAAAGCAAAAAAATAACATTGAAAACTAAACAAGAGCTCACCTGCTCTCCGCGCGCAAAATCAATTAGATAAGCGCGCCCGGCAGCAACCACGGCCAGTTCGGGCTGGTCGCCAGTCTGATAGGCCTGTTCAATAACCTGGCTAGTGTCTGGCGAGTAGGCCCGCCAGGCGCCTTTGTCGTCCTGCCACATCCACTGGGCGGTCGGGCCGGCCGGGCAGACGGCGAAAGCCACGTCAGACGGCGCTAGGGAAGCGGAGGCGGCCGGGCCGGGCAGAGGCGGCAGCAGTTCGCACACTAGACGAACAATTTCAAGAGTGTCGCCGGACGAAGCGGATCTAGCCGAGGCGGCCGGGGCTAGCAGGTAGCGCAGCGTGTCGGCTAGGCCGTCGCGCAACAATTGAACGGCCAGTTCGGGACAGCCGGCGCTGGCTGTGCGCAAAGCGCGTAAAGCGGTGTGAAAAGCGGAAGGACTGCCGGCCATGAGCAGCTGCTGCAGGTTGGCTAGGAGGGCGCCCTGGCTGGCTACGCGCATCAGGAGGCTGCGGTCGGACTGGCAGCTCTCTAGCAGGCGGCCGAAGCAGGTGGCCACGCGCTCCGCCACGCGCTGATCAGTCAAACGTAGACGCTCGGCTAGGGGGGCCAGACAGTCTGACACCAGATGGAAATCGTCTGGACGTACGTGCTGAAAGCAATTGGCCACAACGGCTAGACAGCGGGCCTGCATGTCGGCAGTGAAGAAGTCGATGTGTTGCAGGCAGGCGGACACGCCGCCGGCTTGGAGTACGGCTCGGCCGTGACGACGAGAGAGCAGCTCAACAGCCGACAGGGCGGCTTCGGCCACGTCGATAACCTCAAGCGGTTGGGACTTGTCTAGCAGAGCCGGCAAAGCGTCCAGAGCGCAGGAGGCGCTGCGGGGCAGACGGTCAAGCAGGCAGTTGAGACACTGGCAGGCTAGGAAGCAGGTCTGCACGCAGGGCGAGTGCAGGCACTGGGCGATGAGCGGCACGGCGGCCTTGGCTGGGAAGCCAGCTAGGGACTCCTCGTTGCCCATGAGCAGCAGCTGGTGGAGATCGTGCAGACAGCGCATAGTGGCCTCCGGATCCGAGCCTGCCGCCGATTGAAGACTCTGCAGCAGGTGCTGAGCGCGCTGAGCAGCTCCGCTAGATAGGCGTGAGGCCACCAGCTGGTGCATGTGAGCGCCTAGGAAAGCATTGGACTCGAGCAGTTGTTCGAGTCGCTGCAATTCTTCCGGCGTACCGTCGGCCAGGCCGCAGTGCAACAGCATGGCGTCGGCTGAGCCGAACCGGAAACTCCTCGGCGCCTGTGGTGGCGGCGGAGGCGGCGGCGGCAGCGGCGGCGCCGACTGCTGAGACGAAGAGGCAGCCGCGGCGCCTCCAGCATTAGCGGAAGCGGCGGCTGCTGAAGCGGAGACGCCGGTTTCTGTGGACCCGGCGCCAGCTGAACTGAACCGGCCGTCCATAGCGGACTGGTCAGTGGCGGCGAAACTTGAGTCAGAAATTGCGCCCGCTTGAGATGATGCCGAAGGCTGCTGCTGCTGTGTAGCCATGGCCGAGGCGGCACCAAAGGCGGCTAGCCCTGACGAGGAGCTCCGACTGCCTCGATGCCTGAAAATGCATTTTAGGCAATCAATTTTGCTGCCGGCGCCTTCCAGATCGAGCTTTGGATTCGGTGACCCGGATTGTTTATAAATCGGGAGATTGCGTCCGCCGCCGCCTCCAAGTAGCACCGGCAGCCCAGGTGACGGGAGGGATAGAAATCCGATAAGAACAGCGAACAGGGGAAAATATATCGAGCTCAAACCGGAGGGGGAAAGGGGGGCTGCGCAGAATTGCACTGCTATATCTAACACAGGAGGCTAAGGTGTACTTGCAGTTTTCTATTTGAGTCGCGTTGCCAGGGGCAGCGAGATAGGGCTTGGATGGAGGAGGGGGGAGGCAAGGACAGGGAGACGGAGGGGGAACTCGGGGCGGGATAGAGAGCCAAAGGTTATAATCGATTTAGTGAGGCGGATAGACAAGGCCAGGGGTGTAAATAAAGGCAATAACAAAGGTAAAACTGCGCTAAGGGTGTCCTTATTTCTTCGCTGACTGTTTCAGTCCCGATATGCGCATTCTTATATCCATATATACTAGTGCGTTGTAGATCTTAATAAGACGGCCCCCCAGCCCGCTACAGCTGTGCGGGAGAGACTGGCTAACTAACTAACCGGGGCCTCCCAACTTCCCACCCCTCTCCACGCCCCCCCCCAAAAGACCCCCAGCGGGGCGGCCTGTGCAGCAGCAGGCGGAGGAGGAAGAGGAGCGGTTGGCTGATTGTACTAAATACTAACCGCTGACTAAAGAAAATATGCAAGTAGGAGACGGGCAGAATCTGCCTGTACTGTACAGGGAAGCGAAGTGAAGCGCTGTGTACCCGTTTTAATTTACCAGGAAAGAGACGGAGGGGGAGAGTAGGAAAGGAAAGTACAGCAGGAGCGAGAGAGAGCGGATTAGAGATTTTTGCGCTGTCCCTAGCTGTCTGTCCAGGGGATTGGGGGGGCTAGAAGTAGAGGGGAGGATGGGGTAAACAACCCCGGCGCAAATCGATAGATAGAGCCACAGAGAGAAAGAGAGAGTGAAACGGAGCGGAGGGGTGGCGCAGGCAGGGTAGAAGAGCACACGCTGAGCTGGGCTGTATGAAAGCCGAGAAGAAGGTAAGGTCGGAGACGGGAGAAAAGAGCAGAGCGCGCAGAGAATTCACCCCCCTCCCCAAGGGACCCTCGGCTCTCAATGAGCGCCTTCTTCTAATCTAAAAAGCAAGTAAAAGAAGAAGCACAGAAAATTCCCAATTTTATTCATAATAGGAAGCCGCAGCACAGCTTTCACTAATTAAATTATCCTGTCATTAGCGAAGGCTTTCTGATTTGCAGAAGATCTGTTTCTAAGGCCCTACCTGCCTCCTGCCAATAGTGCAACAAGACTATCTATATATAGGCCAGTTTTTCTTTGTTATCAGCAAACTAATTGACCTGTAGCAACCAGAAAATCAACTATGACTCACTAAGAAGTCAGATTGTTAGAAAAAAAAGCTAACCAACTGGAAATGCTGCGCAAATGATGTGCGCTGGGAATACCCTGGATCAAAAGAGATAGTGGAAATTTACGATCTAAACAAGCTGAAAAGTGCATTCACGAGGGACTGCGTGTGTAAGGATTAGGGTTAGAAAGATTGCGGAAATATATAATGCCGCTAGGATGGATGGATGGCCTTTTCCACAATCGCTTGCATATCTCGTATGAACACCCATATGCGCGCGCATATCCCACGTTAGGAAGTGGTTTATCAAATTCATTCGAGGAAATTGGGCAAATTCACCCAACAATCGAGAAAACGAGTGCGATAGTAGTGCATTTTGCTTACAGTTTCTAATAAATGAGCTCACGGTCAGTCGTACGCTAGTATTTGCTACCCTAGCAAATTTTTCTTTCCCATCCAATTTATTTATTTGAGAGGCCGCTGTCACATGCCTGATCATGCGGATACCGCCTTCTTCCTGCTCAAGCAACAAGTCAACTCTTAATTCAAGAATCACAAAACAGTAAAAAAATGCTCTACTCAGCTTACTGCCAATTAGTAGTAAAGCAACTAGGTTTATGTACACTAACAGGCACGTGACTTACGAAGAGAAAATAAAATTCTATTTTGTAATTTCCCCAGAATGCATTGAAAAAGAGCAGCAAGTACTCTTTTCATTGATATACTCCTGGCTACTGTGCCAACCACTAATTCCCGGCTTCTGACGATTGGGATAGCAGGCTACTGAGGGGTCGGGATTGTAGGCTACTGAGGGTCGGGATTGTAGGCTACTGAGGGTCGGGATTGTAGGCTACTGAGGGTCGGGATTGTAGGCTACTGAGGGTCGGGATTGTAGGCTACTGAGGGTCGGGATTGTAGGCTACTGAGGGTCGGGATTGTAGGCTACTGAGGGTCGGGATTGTAGGCTACTGAGGGTCGGGATTGCAGGCTACTGAAGGTCGGGATTGCAGGCTACTGAGGATCGGGATTTCAAGCTACTGAGGGTCGGGATTGCAGGCTACTGAAGGTCGGGATTGCAGGCTACTGAGGATCGGGATTTCAAGCTACTGAAGGTCGGGATTGCAGGCTTCTGAGGGTCGGGATTGCAGGCTACTGAGGGTCGGGATTGATGGTCTAAGTACCAAAAGTGCGTGCTGAGTTACGATAAGAAAAGCATTTTGGGATTACGAGGATTATAGGAATACATTTTCAGTCTAATTCAGTCAACTCTACAGAGCTTACGAGTGTTCAATATAGCACAGTTTCAAACAAATTTCTTATAGCGTTAAGGGTGTACGCGGAGGAAGACTTGAAGCAGAGAAGCACGAGGGTGGGAAATAACTAGCGCCGCACGATCCCCATGTAGGGAAGAATTGGAAAAACGAAAGACAGACAGACTTATTTCGATTTTTTGAAAATGTAAACTTTGCGGGGCAGCTGAAAGTTTTCTGTCTCTCGCCTGGGTACATTATACAATAATTTATGGTAAAATTTTAGGAAAACTTGATAGAGCCAAAGAAATCGCTTAGTGAAAGTTTCGGGACTTGTGAAGGTTTCAGGATGATTCTCTTTAAGAGATTTAGAGACGATTCTCTTGGGAGATTTTGAGACGATTCTCTTGGGGAGATTTAGAGACGATTCTCTTGGGAGACTTAGAGACGATTGTCTTGGGAGATTTAGAGACGATTGTCTTGGGAGATTTAGAGACGATTCTTTTGGGGAGACTTAGAGACGATTGTCTTGGGAGATTTAGAGACGATTCTTTTGGGGAGATTTAGAGATGATTGTCTGGGGAGATTTAGAGACGATTGTCTTAAGAGATTTAGAGACGATTCTCTTGGGAGACTTAGAGACGATTGTCTTGGGAGATTTAGAGACGATTCTTTTGTGGAGATTTAGAGACGATTGTCTTGGGAGATTTAGAGATGATTCTTTTGGGGAGACTTAGAGACGATTGTCTTGGGAGATTTAGAGACGATTGTCTGGGAGATTTAAAGACGATTCGTTTGGGGAGATTTAGAGACGATTGTCTTGGGAGATTTAGAGACGATTCTCTTAGGAGATTTAGAGACGATTTTATTGGGAGATTTAGAGACGATTCGCTTGGGGAGATTTAGAGACGATTGTCTTGGGAGATTTAGAGACGATTGTCTTGGGAGATTTAGAGACGATTCTTTTGGGGAGATTTAGAGACGATTGTCTTGGGAGATTTAGAGATGATTCTTTTGGGGAGATTTAGAGATGATTGTCTGGGGAGATTTAGAGACGATTGTCTTAAGAGATTTAGAGACGATTCTCTTGGGAGACTTAGAGACGATTGTCTTGGGAGATTTAGAGACGATTCTTTTGTGGAGATTTAGAGACGATTGTCTTGGGAGATTTAGAGATGATTCTTTTGGGGAGACTTAGAGACGATTGTCTTGGGAGATTTAGAGACGATTGTCTGGGAGATTTAAAGACGATTCGTTTGGGGAGATTTAGAGACGATTGTCTTGGGAGATTTAGAGACGATTCTCTTAGGAGATTTAGAGACGATTTTATTGGGAGATTTAGAGACGATTCGCTTGGGGAGATTTAGAGACGATTGTCTTGGGAGATTTAGAGACGATTGTCTTGGGAGATTTAGAGACGATTCTTTTGGGGAGATTTAGAGACGATTGTCTTGGGAGATTTAGAGATGATTCTTTTGGGGAGATTTAGAGATGATTGTCTGGGGAGATTTAGAGACGATTGTCTTAAGAGATTTAGAGACGATTCTCTTGGGAGACTTAGAGACGATTGTCTTGGGAGATTTAGAGACGATTCTTTTGTGGAGATTTAGAGACGATTGTCTTGGGAGATTTAGAGATGATTCTTTTGGGGAGACTTAGAGACGATTGTCTTGGGAGATTTAGAGACGATTGTCTGGGAGATTTAAAGACGATTCGTTTGGGGAGATTTAGAGACGATTGTCTTGGGAGATTTAGAGACGATTCTCTTAGGAGATTTAGAGACGATTTTATTGGGAGATTTAGAGACGATTCGCTTGGGGAGATTTAGAGACGATTGTCTTGGGAGATTTAGAGACGATTGTCTTGGGAGATTTAGAGACGATTCTTTTGGGGAGATTTAGAGCCGATTGTCTTGGGAGATTTAGAGACGATTGTCTTGGGAGATTTAGAGCCGATTGTCTTGGGAGATTTAGAGACGATTCTCTTGGGAGATTTAGAGACGATTCTCTTGGGAGGTTTAGAGACGATTCTCTTGGGAGATTTAGAGACGATTCTCTTGGGAGATTTAGAGACGATTCTCTTGGGAGATTTAGAGACGATTCTCTTGGGAGATTTAGAGACGATTCTCTTGGGAGGTTTAGAGACGATTCTCTTGGAAGATTGAGAGACGATTCTCTTGGGAGATTGAGAGACGATTCTCTTGGGAGATATGGAGATCTATCAAATGTTTAGGGATTACTCTCTCCTAGGTTTTGGTAAGATTCTATCGTAATATTTTCTCGGGATTTTTATAAACGATTCTTTTTGAGATTTAGGAGGTTCAATAAACAGAGGAAAATCAATTTTAGAGTTTTTAGATATCTTGATCCCTCATTTAAACAAAATACAATACTATGATTAAAGATGATCAGATAAAGCATTAAAGACTCACTTGGCGGTGGCGGCGCAATTGCCCGTGTTGGCGCCTGAAACGCTGGACTCCAGCTGGTGCTGCTGCTGATGTTGTTGCTGCTGTTGACCCCGGCTGCTGCTGCTGCTGCTGCTAGCCTCGGCTGTTGATAGCCGCGGCCGCTTCTTCAACGGTACGGATCTGTAAAACAGCGTATAAACTTATTGTTTTCAGGCTTTTATACTGGTTCTGATAGACGCTTTCTTTATCTATTTTTCTCTCACTCCCTCGCTCGCTCGGTATCTACCAGGAAGAAAAACGCAACTAATTTATTTAGTTTTGAAACTGAACATTCAACAGCTTGAATAACATTGAGACAAGCGGTATAGAGGAAAAAAATAAGAATTGGAGCGAGAGAGCGAGGCAGACGGGTTGATAAGCTGCCGCCTATACTATATATACACACGCACACAGCTTGCGCCAACCCTAGGTGAGCATTGAGACGCGCAAGCGCAAAAACACACACACACAGACTTGGAGTCCCTAAGAGACGGCCGGCCAGACCTATAGGGCGTAGCAGAGAAAGGAAGCCTTGACTAATCAGAGGCCGGGGGTGGGTATAGAGCGAAGTAAGGAGAGGTCCACACACACACACACACACACACACACACACACACACACACACACACACACGCGCGCGCGCACATAAAAAGTGCTTTTATTTTATAAAATGACACGCACAAAATGCAGCGCCGGGGGAGAGGAGCGCGGAAAGAGTGCAAGAGTGGAGGAGAGGAGAGACCCACCCCGTCATCAACCTTAGCAACTTCATTTTGGAGAACAGTACCAAAAATCTAGTCTCTCCCGTGTGTCACCTAAGCCTAGCCCCAACCCATACCGCAGAGCGCGCAGCTAGAAAATGCAGTACCTCCTTCCTTAACTAACTAAGCACGGGCGCAGGCAGGTGTGCGGACAAGCGGGGTCACAAAGGTACAGTTTTTTTAGCCTACAGACGCGATCAGCTGATCCGGCTTTTGGAGGTCGCGTGATGCTCGCTAAGGCGTACATTGCAAACGCGAACGGAGAGAGAGGAAGGAAAGCAGGGAGCGGCTGGCCAATGGGGGACGTCGGAGTGCACTGAGAGTGAGAGAAGCAGACTGGTTTTTACTCTACACGCTACTGGCCCCACTCAGCCTGTGAACCAACTGGTTTGAAAACTAGAAGATAATAAAAAAAACATAGCGAAACATGAAACAACGCGGGCAACGCCAGATTTTTGTAGCTTTGGTTGCTAACAGCCTAGCTAAGCCCAATTAAACAGGCCTGGATACGTGGGCTGGGCTGCCCTGCCCTGCTCCGCTGCCGCTGGCCTTGATAAGCTTCATGCCTTTACTGTCAGAATCCATCATCGCTTTATTTTGTTTTTTTTCAGCGTGGCTGAACTTTTTATTGCATGAATCTAATATGTCAGACACTATATCTAATTAAATATTGTTTAAGCACTGGCTTTCTATAGATTGTTATTCATTAACTTTAAACCTTATCGAAAGCAGTAGAGAATCGCTGCCACGCTCCTACAGGATTTTTTACTACTTAAAAATGGGAAATGAAATCGGAGAGAAAGAGGGAGAAATAGAAGTGAGAGAAATGGAAGAGTGGGACAGGGAAATGGGAGAGTGGGACAGGGAAATGGGAGAGTGGGACAGGGAAATGGGAGAGTGGGACAGGGAAATGGGAGAGTGGGACAGGGAAATGGGAGAGTGGGACAGGGAAATGGGAGAGTGGGACAGGGAAATGGGAGAGTGGGAGAGGGAAATGGGAGAGTGGGACGGGGAAATGGGAGAGTGGGACAGGGAAATGGGAAAGTGGGGGAGGGAAATGGGAGAGTGGGACGGGGAAATGAGAGAGTGGGACAGGGAAATAGGAGAGTGGGAGAGGGAAATGGGAGAGTGGGACGGGGAAATGAGAGATTGGGCCAGGGAAATGGGAGAGTGGGACGGGGAAATGGGAGAGTGGGACAGGGAAATGGGAGAGTGGGAGAGGGAAATGGGAAAGTGGGGGAGGGAAATGGGAGAGTGGGAGAGGGAAATGGGAAAGTGGGAGAGGGAAATGGGAGAGTGGGAGAGGGAAATGGGAGAGTGGGAGAGGGAAATGGGAAAGTGGGGGAGGGAAATGGGAGAGTGGGAGAGGGAAATGGGAAAGTGGGAGAGGGAAATGGGAGAGTGAGGGAGGGAAATGGGAGAGTGAGGGATTGAAATGGGAGAGTGAAGGAGGGAATGGGACTGTGAGGGAGGGAAATGGGAGAGTGGGGGAGGGAAATGGGAGACGATGCAGTGGGATAAAAAAGTGATTGATCACGGAGACCAGCATTGAGGAAATTCAGATTAGTGGAATAAAATTTTGGGAGAAATGATGACGCAAATGGATGATATTGAATAGATACTTTTATTCAACGAAACAGTAAAGAAAAAATGTAGCAGAATTTAAACAAAAAACTTGTCTCTTTAGCCTGGAATATTTTTCGTCAAATTTAACATAAAGGCGTAGAAAAAGGAAGAAGGGAAGAAGGCAGTCCCAAATTCAGTGCCAACTACAGCTAGAGGGAAGTGAAAAAGCAGCCGAGAGCAGAAAAATTTGCAAAAGGAACAGAGAAAATCTGAGGGCCATTCTAGAAGAAGAGGACAGCCTTAAGCTTGTAAGTAGGGGCTCGGCTACATGTGAAAAGACCAAGCATTGCGATGCTACAAAAGAGCTGTCCAATTTCTGTGTCCACATGACTAGAGACAGAAAAGCGGCGCTTCTTGTAAAAAAAACGCAACGGGCGGGGAAGACAAGAAAACGCTAGAAAAACGGGAAATTTGGGAGGGGCGTGGAAAGTAATAAGAGATTAGGTATAGGACGGAAATCTGCGGATAAAGATAGGGAGATGGATAAATAATAGAGGGGAAAGAGGCGAGTGGAGTTGGAGGCGGGTAAAGATAGATGGCGGGCAAATGAAGGAGAGGCGGGTAAATGATGGAGACAGGCGGGTAAATAATGGAGACAGGCGGGTAAATAATGGAGACAGGCGGGTAAATAATGGAGACAGGTGGGTAAATAATGGAGAGAGGCGAGTTAATAATGGATAGAGGCGGGTGAATAATGGATAGAGGCGGGTGAATAATGGATAGAGGCGGGTGAATAATGGATAGAGGCGGGCAAATGATGGAGAGAGGCGGGTAAATAATGGAGAGGGGCGGGTAAATAATGGAGAGGGGCGGGTAAATAATGGAGACAGGCAGGTCAAGCGAGCAAAACGGAACAAGCAGTTAGAATCAGAAGAAGAGAGATCCCACAAGGAGAATGCGGACAGAAGGCCGATGTAGCACGTATAATTTTGCTTTCAATTAACAAAACACTTCAGAGGAAGTCAGAAAGGAAGCACAGGAAGGTAGTAAATATTCTGTCGTACAACAGAAAAGGAAACGGGTCGCAAATGGACGGCCAAACCTTTTAGCAGTCGCAAAAGCAAAGCTAATCTGCTAATGCCAGCTGCACAAAGACGTAAACCAAAGAAAAACATTTCGGCCTGTCCTGTTATTAACAAGCTACACGAAAACAAATTTGCGGCTAATTCTAACCGTCCAGGTGGAACGTTTCGGTCACGTGGTTTTCTTGCTTCTACTGACAGTAGGGTACATAGCAAATTTATACAAAAGTACGCAAGTGACACGTTTGCATAAAAGTACAGCACAGAAAAAATGGGGCGAAGGGGTAGACAGATAAAAAGACAGGGGAGAAAGGCAGACAGGGAGAAAAGCCGAAGCGGACAGACAAGGAGACAGTGGAGAAAGGCGGAGGTGGACAGACAAGGAGACAGTGGAGAAAGGCGGAGGTGGACAGACAAGGAGACAGTGGAGAAAGGCGGAGGTGGACAGACAAGGAGACAGGGGAGAAAGGCGGAGGTGGACAGACACACAGAGACAGGGGAGAAAGGCAGAGGTGGACAGAAACACCGAGACAGGGGAGAAAGGTGGAGGCGGACAGACACCGAGACAGGGGAGAAAGGTGGAGGCGGACAGACACAGAGACAGGGGAGAAAGGCGGAGGTGGACAGACACACAGCGACAGGGGTGAAAGGCGGAGGTGGACAGACACAGACAGGGGAGAAAGGCGGAGGTGGACAGACACACAGCGACAGGGGTGAAAGGCGGAGGTGGACAGACACAGACAGGGGAGAAAGGCGGAGGTGGACAGACACACAGCGACAGGGGTGAAAGGCGGAGGTGGACAGACACAGACAGGGGAGAAAGGCGGAGGTTGACAGACACGGAGACAGAGAAAGGCGGAGTTGGACAGACAGACACATGGAAGAACTTACAGGGAAACAGACAGTGGGGAAAGAGAGACAGCAGAATTGGAAGGCAGCGGGAAATCATCAAGACAAAAAGCGGGGCGGGCCAACCTGAAGGCCAGATGCACCGAGTCCGAGCAAACAGCCGACTGCTCGCTTGGCTGCGGCTGCGGCTGCCGCTGCTGCGGCGATGCCAGCGATGCCTCTTCGCGGGCCCGACGCCTAGATGCGGAGCGCAATACTCTTTGAACGGCCGGCTGAGACCGGCTGCTGCTACTGCTGCTGCGGCTGTCTTGACCGCGCACAGTTGATTTGGTCGACGATTGCGAGTGCGACTGGTTTTGACGAATTCGTTTGCGCCCGCGATTAACCGATTCCGGTTCCGGCTGGCGTTCGAATGTCGATTGACGTCGGCGCTGCGACTGCGGACTGACTTTGCGGTGAGTTGGTTGGCTGCGCGATTTACTGGCGGCCTGCGGAGGAGTTCCAACAGGCGAGGGCGTTAATAGCAACGCTTGTGTGGCCTAGCCTAATCTATAGCCTATGGACACATTCGCAGTCTGAAGCCTATAGACACAACTAAATTTAGGTTAATAATAATAATATGTTAGCCATATGGCGAGAAAAACTGCGTACTTCTGTTATTTGCCAGGGTAGGAGCACAGAGGACAACGCCCAAATAGAATATTTAGTTTTATTTTCTGATAAATGTTGCCTTTGGGTAAGGCCGATGCATTTTATGCTTTATTATGGTAGGGCTTTAGGAATTCTGACAAATAGGTTAGTGAGTGACTGACTGGCTGACTGACGGGTTGAGTGACTGACTGACTGAGTGGTTGAGTGAGTGACTGACTGACTGACGGGTTGAGTGACTGACTGACTGAGTGGTTGAGTGAGTGACTGACTGACTGACGGGTTGAGTGAATGGCTGACTGACTGACAGGGTGAGTGACTGAGAGGGCGAGTGACTGACTGACGGGTTGAGTGACTGAATGACTGACTGACTGACTGAGTGGTTGAGTGACTAACTGACTGACTGACGGGTTGAGTGAATGGCTGACTGACTGACAGGGTGAGTGACTGAGAGGGTGTGTGACTGACTGACAGGGTGGGCGAGTGACTGACGGGGTGTGACTGACGGAGTGACTGACGGGGTGACTGACAGGGTGAGTGACTGACGGGGTGTGACTGACGGGGTGAGTGAGTGAGTGACTGACTGACTGACTGAGTGACTGACTAAGCGAGCTATGGAAAGCAAAGAATCAGGGAATTTCTGCCTTACCGAACTGGCAGCTGTGCTGCTGGCTGCGCTGGAAGTGCTGCGTCTGAAAAGCAAGCGAGAAAAATGCGAGTTCTTTACACAATGAGGACGGATAAGTGTACAAAAATTTTAAGAGCACTCTATTTTATAGGATTATCACAAAAATGATACGAGTGGCAAGTAATTTATTTAGGGGGAGACCAAGCTAGTTAATAAAATTTCCAATTTAATAAATAAATTCACCTGGACGATTGTTGCTTGTCTGACTGGCTTGTCCGCGCAGATTTCTTATTTTTCCTTGCCATAGGGTTGAATAGCAGAGCCAATCATCGACGCGCTGGTTTTCTGGAATGCGATTCATTACCTTTAATTTGTTAAAGCAAAAATGCCCTATTTTGTTCTTTCTGAGTCCCATTTTTTATCTTAAGTTCTTCTATTTGGTAGAGGAAATAGAATAAAGTAAAAGGCAATATAACTTTCTTATATAGTGCTGTTAAGTTCTGTTTTTTTCTTAACTTTTAAAAGGGCAAAAACTTCCTAGTAAAGATTAGATGAGACAGAAGCAAAATATTAATTTGATTTACCAATTGAATTTTGTCTTATGTCATATTAAGGGATTTAGTTTAGACTACTTAAAGAATAAAGTAACTTAGCATACTTGTATGATACACATTTTACTTATAAATACTTCATTTTTACTGAATTGTGGGTAGGTTGCAACTTAGGACTAAAATTTTATTTTAAAATTTGAGCATGCAAGCAACCCATACTTGCATGTTAAACATGGTTAAGTGATATAACAAGTTTCAAAGTTAAGTCTATTTAAACTAGCTTTTTGCATCACAGTTATTATGAAGACTATCACTGACAGATCAGTTGCATACTTTTTATATGTCACCTCTATTTTATTGTTTTGAGCTCTAAAAAAGATGGAGTAATTCATTTAGGCATACATTTTAGAGATTTATAGTCATACATCTTGGGCATATATGCACAACATCCAGCAAATCTGGTTGGGTAAAAATTTTGCCAACCAAGGTAAGTTGCAAAATTGGTCAAAATTGGGTATATAATTCACAAAATTGGTGGTGCAGGGTGCAAAATCGGGGAAGAATGATGAATATTTGTAGAAAATATATAGCAAGAAGTAAGGTATTGCTAGGAGGTGGCTTGTGGGACCTTTTTTTGCTCTTAGAAAATTTTCTAATGTAAGTTGCAAATTTTGATAAAACTATGTTGCACTGGCTGATTGACTTCAGGAGGTTTTGCATGTATGATCTTGGGCAAAAGCAATTGGCAAGCCAATTCCAGTTAACAAGTAATTGTCATAATCATTATTTTTTTATACTAATAAATGCTGGTTTCTAGACTGAGGACTTCTAAATAGATTTTTTCTTGCTTTAAAATGTTTCACTAATTAATTATAAAAACTATTCTTTATTATAATAAATATATAGGTAACTCAGTAGTTGGCTAGATAAAAAGCTAATTCTTTTTCCAAAAACATTATTAATAAATCCAAAAGAAATTTGAAATCTTATTGAAATACTTGCCTTCTTATAACCTTGCAATTTTTGGTACAACTAAAAACGACAAAATCTTTTATAAGAAAAATATATGGTTGTCTATTGGCTATTGATAAAGTGATACATATGTGCACAACTTGAAAAATTTGGACAACTGTTGCAACTTAGTTAAAACAAAATTTGTGACTTACTTGGGGCCAAAGTTCAAAGGACCAAAAAAGGTCCCACAAACCACTTCTTACCTATAACTTGCCTACTTGCTACATTGTTTTACTATTCTTCTCCAAATCTGACACTTCCACCACCCATTGTATTACTCACCCTCTCTATTTTCTCATACATGCGCAACACCCAGCCGACCCGGCCGAATCGGCCGGGTGACAGGCCTGCCAAGCAAGGGCGAAATCGCAAAATCACAAAATCGGCGATGCAAGTCAAAAAATCGCCGATGTAAGTTACAAAATTGGTGAAAAACACGAGGGGTAAGTCGCAAAATGGAGAAGAATTGGGAAGATTCAGGCAAGAATCATTCGCGGGACCTCTTTTTTTTTGGTCCTTTGAAATTTTTGTGGCCAACTAAGTCACAAATTTTTCCACTGACAACCTATGTCGCACTTACACTGAACAACGTCGCACTTTTGGTCAGAAACAATGTTGCACTTTTGGTCAGAAACAATGTCGCACTTACACTAAACAACGTCGCACTGGCCGGGTAAGATTCAGGAGGTTGCGCATGTATGTATTTTCTGAATTACCCCGTCCATTTTGTGACTTACCTACTTAATTTTTACCAATTTTGCAACTTACATCAGCAATTTTGAGACTTACATTGGCAATTTAGTGACTTACATTGGTCAGCCACCAAATCAATCGGCTGTATTGGCTGACTTGACTTACATCACTGATCATATGTGCACAAATTGGAAAACTTGGTTGGCCAATGTGACTTAGTTAAAAAAAATTTGCAACTTACTTAATGAAAAAATTTGAAGGACTAAAAAATTATTAAAAAAATAAAATAATATATATGTATATATATTAACTAATTGGAATGGGGCTACATTATTATCAAAATTTGTTGTACCAATAATAATAATACCTGGCTTATTTACATGGCAGCTTATTGTGCAAAGGGCTAGCTACTATAATACTTTATGTGCACAACAGTTGGCTAAGTCAGCTGATCCAGCTGACTGATTTGGTGGCTGACCAAGGTAAGTCACAAAATTGCCAATATAAATCACAAAATGGAGGCGGTACATTGCAAAATGGAGAAGAATTAGGAAACTTTAGGTGAAATTTGTTCACGGGACCTTTTTTGGTCCTTCGAACTTTGACCTGAAGTAAGTTGCAAATTTTTTAATTAAGTTGTTCCAGCCAACCAAATGCAAGCAATGTCGCTCTTAGACTAAACAACCTCCCACTTTTTGTCAGAAACAATGTTGCAATAGCTGGGTAAGATTCAGGAGGTTGCGAATATATGGTTGAAAATTTTTAGCACTATTGCTTTCCAAAGAGGGCAGCCATTTTTAGCAATTAGTATATATTTAGTAGTCTTTTGGGTAGATTCAAATGAATAATATACTTAAAACAAATTTGAATTAAATAGTTTTACTATTTAGAGTTTTATAATATTTATATATAATTTGTATTCTAAGTCTTTGTACTGGTAGAAGTTATTTTTTAGATTTATTTATTTATTTAATTTATTTATGTTTATTTAATATTTAAATATAGGCTAACCTTAGGCCTAATTATACATTTTTTAATTTAATTTATTTAGTCTGCTTGATTGAATTTATTAAAGTTTTTTAAACAAGCTTAAAGACTCAAAAATTGAAGTATTTGTAAGCCTTAAGGATATAAACAACATAACTTTTCTAATTTAAAAGCTTTAGCTCTAGGTAAATTTAAAGCAAAATACAAATGCGCATATGTCACAATAGGGAAATATAAGAAAAATGTAACCCAACTAAAAAGTTATAGTGTACATGTAAACAAACTCCAGAAGAAATAAGAGGCAAAAACGTGGTCTTTAAAGTTTTCTAAATTAGTTAGAAAGTTTGAGTGTAATGAAATGGACGTCGAGTGGGTAACAGTCCATTGCGACAACAGTCGATTTCTGTAGGCCTTAGTCGTAGTCTCGTAGACATTCTTGTCATGGCAGCCTAAGCTAAAGTAAAATCTATCTAAACTAAGATGTTTTGATGCGAGAAACTTTAATTCCAACGTAATAATAATCAATAATTTACTAAATAAAAATGTATACTGATAAGAGCGTCTAAATAACCTTTGTTGGCAATCATTACTTACTTACTTATTCTGTCAGCATGTCACAACAAGCGTTTTCATCTGGGTCTGCTGATCGACTACAGAAATCAAAAATTTTATAAACAGCTGATCAGCGTAAGCCTATGAAGTAGAATGCTAGTTATCATGCAGTTGTATTTTATAAAGTATTAAAGTGTTATTTTATAGATTACTTCAATAAATTCGTTACGGAAATCGTTAGATTTGTTTAAGCGTGATATATTGACACCAGTAACGCATCATTTAAAGTGAAATACTTTGCATATTTTTAAGAAGTTTAGTGTGATCGCTAATAAATGTAAAAGAGGATACGAAGATATTCCTCTATATTTCTGTGAAATAATTGCTTTCATTGTTATTTTATATTTAGGTTGCTTTTTGTAGGTAAAAGTGGCGAAAAATGGGCTTTATCCCCCCAAACACGCTTATCAACAATTGCTACTTCCTAGACATAGCTATGCCACTGCTTCTCAGAAAAAATGAAAGTCGCTAATTTCGGTGCAAAATTTACAGCATAAAAGTGTACAAGACAGTTAATGACAAAAATTCTAATTTCTCTTTAAAAAATCTTCTGAGAGAATTTACCTTTTATACAGTAAAACAAATGTCAGCGATTTTCGAGTTTAGACTTTTTTACTTAGAAAGAAATGCATCTAGCTATTTTAAATATGCGTAAAACTGTAGCCCTACATACGTGACATCATGTACTTACAGCACCTGTCACTTAATTAAGCCTATAAATGTATTTTTATAGCCTGTTAATGAAAAAATGCAACTTTCTGGTTCTTATATTTAAAGAAAGTTAAACTAGTGCTTGCGAAATCGGTCGTAAATATTTCACTTCTCAGTGTTTTTTTCACTGATTTTGCTTGCCCCAACGAAATGAATACCTCAATATACATTCTGGGCATACATTACTGATATATCGCTAGTAAAAATAAAATTGTATCATACAAATTCGTATGTTAAGAAATACTGCCTTGACTGACAAGCTAATCTCTGTGCCCTTTGACGTTATTCAAGTGGATTTAGGTGAAGTACTTAATTGCAAAATTCTCTATGCTATATGGGGCCTATAAATTTTTTATTGCCTTAAAGGTTGTTTTGCTTGAATTTTATTTCACTGCAAAATTGCAAGTTTATTAAATTTTTTTAAATTTTAAATTCTTTATCCACTATTAGTGGATATGACATTTAAAACTAATTCCAAATTTTTTTAAACTTCTTTCAGCAGTCATGAAACTGAAAACTCTAATTACTAAAGACCAGAAGCACACAGATCTTGTGAGTGCCGTCGGTTTTGCCAGTCCTGAGGAGGTCATATCCGCCGGCGATGACCATCAACTGATCCGTTGGAACTTGAACTCATCGGAGTCGCAGGCCCTACCAAAATTGGCTGACGGAGTTTTCCCGACGGACATGCACTGGCTGCCCATCGCATCCGGTGGCAGTGGGCCTGGGGCGAAGAAAGTCAGCGGCTCGGAGGTTTTTGCCTTGGGCTCAACAGATGGCAAGCTTTACATCATGTCCCGAGCTGGACGTGTAGAAAAAGTCATCGAAGGACACACCGGCGCGGTGCTGTCCGTCCGCTGGAGCTATGACGGCAGCATGCTGCTCAGCTGCGGCGAGGACGGAGCCGTGAAGATCTGGTCACGCAACGGAATGCTTCGCTCCGTGCTGTCCCAGAATGCCTATCCGGTGTACTCCGGCTCCTGGAGCGCTAACTCCGATCAAGTTGTTTACAGTCTGGGTAAACAACTTGTATTAAAGTCGCTACAACCAAACGCTCGGCCCACTGCTTGGAAGGCTCACGATAATCTTGTTTTAAAAGTTGACTGGAATCCAATCAACAATTTGATTGTATCGGGCGCTGAAGACTGTCGCTACAAGCTGTGGGACTCGTTTGGCCGCTGCGTTTACTCTAGCCCGGCGGTCTCCGACTATCCAGTGACTTCTGTTAGCTGGTCACCGGATGGCGAACTCTTTCTGGTTGGCAGCTTCAACTCAATCCGATTGTGCGACCGCTGCGGCTGGTCGTACAGTCTGGAGAAACTGGACTGCGGCTCGGTGTTTAACGTGTGCTGGAGCAGCGACAGCACCCAGGCGGTTGCAGCTGGCGGCAACGGTCGCGTCGTCTTCTGCCAGGTGGTCGGTCGCCGCCTTGAATGGAAAAATATCGAGGCCGTAATTGAAAGCGAGAAGTCAATTTCGGTTCGCAATGTCCTCGACGATGCGAAAGACAAGCTAGACTTTCGCGACCGCATCGTGAAGGCAAGTCTGAACTGGAACCATCTGGTAGTATGCACGGCCACTCAGTGTTTCGTCTACGGGACCCGCAATTGGAACACGCCGACAATATTTGATTTGAAAGGCGGCTGCGTCACCATGATTGACATGAGCGAGAAACAGTTTCTGCTAGCGGACCAGGGATCAGTGCACGTGTACTCGTATGAAGGTCGATTGATCTGCTCCCCGCGCTATCAGGACATGCGCGCAGACACGCTAAGCCCTCTGACCTGTTCGATCAGTCCAGATACTGTGGTACTCGCCGACAAAACTGACGAGAAAGCTATTTATGCATTTGACACGGCCACTGGCCGGCTGGTTGGCGACGGCAAGCCGATAACGCACAAGACGGATGTGGCTGAGGTCGCTCTGGACCAGTGCGGTCCCGCCACAGACCGAAAACTGGCTATAATTGATCGAAATAGGGATCTGTTTATTACTCAGGTAAGACAATAAGCGTAGTGAGCTACCTAAGCAGACTATTAGGAAGATCGAAATGGATTCAACCAACCAATATCCTCTCCCAGGTCCGCACCTACGGTGGGCAGCGTCGAATAGTGAAGATCGGCACCATGGTGGAGTCAATGTGCTGGAACAGCGACGCAAACATGCTGGCCTGCCTAGCCGGCAACAAGCTGCTGGTGTACTATTATCCAGCGGCCGCGCTGCAGGACGCCGCCCTGGTTCGACGTACTATATTCGAGCGCGACGCCGCCGTAGAGTTTGGCAAGAGTCCGCAGCTCATCGGCTTCCTTGGCCGGTCCGTCACGGTGCGCAAATCGGACGGCTCCCCCGTGACGCTGAGCATCTCGCCCTATCCCTGCACCCTGCACAGCTACGCGTCCGCTGGCAAATGGCGCGAGGCCATCAAACTGTGCCATTTTGTTGACGACGAAATCCTTTGGGCCGTTCTGGCCGCTATGAGCATCGCAAAGCGCGATTTGGACACCGCTGAAACCGCTTTCGCCGCCATCGCCGAGCCGGACAAGGTCGAGTACATCCAGTACATCCGGTCGCTGCCGCTCAAGGAAGCCTGCAATGCTGAGATGCTGCTGCTATCGGGTAATGTCCAGGACGCGGAGGGGCTGCTCGTCCAGGCCGGCCTAGTATTCCGAGCTGTGATGCTGCACCTGGGCCTGTACAACTGGGAGCGAGCCCTGGACCTCGCCCAGAAGCACCGGGCGCATGTGGACATTGTGCTGGCCTACCGGAGACAGTTTCTTGAGAGAGTTGGTCGAAAAGAGACGCTGCCGAAGTTTAAACAGCTGGCTGAAGAGGTGAGATCCGTTTTAAGTTGCTATGGCGGTGAAATTTCGAGACTACGTAAAGTGGTGGCCTCGAAAGGCTATACACAAACAATTATTGTATCTGGTATTCCCCATGGAATCATTTTTCTGGCCGACAAAAAAGACCGAGGGCAGAAGGGCGTTCATTGGCAGTTTAAAGCAGAAAAACTCAATCCTCGAAAATTCACCTTTCGGAAGTTTCAATTAATCCAAAAAGCCTATTAATCATTGAGTTTCTCCAAAACGTCGATACATAGGCCTCTCAACGTTTAACAATCCGAAAGTCGGCCCTAATATTCAAGGATACTTTAGGCATATGAAAAACAATAACAGTCATTGCATTCTTTCAGTGCCAGAATCCAGTCATTAAATATGAGCCTAGCTGTCCTTGAAGCGCAATATTTCTTAAAGCTCCATAAACCCATGCTAGCTCCATAATTAGCCCCGAATGAAAATTTATCGCATAATCCCACTTGATCGAGCCTGAATTTATCAAATGCCTCTTAAAACCGCAGTCGGTACCGTCCTGGGAGGAGGTGCAGAAGAAAGTCGAAACCGAGTACAAGAACGAGCGCGAACGACCAACTGGAGGCGGCAGCATGGCGGGCACTGCGGCAGCCAGACGGCCGGCAAAATGAGCTGCATGAACGCTTCTACTAACAGTAGAATATCACAGACTTTCTGACATTTTTCCGTTCTTAATTCACGTTTTTGCTTTCTACTGAAACTGATGGTCTCAATTGACTTGACTGCTTCTGCGAAGGGAGAAATAAAATATACGCTTGCTTTAACTGGCCTATTCTAAAGCGCTATTCATATTTTATTTAGCCAAGTTTCCTTAGAAAGTACACTAAATTAGAACTTTTTACAATTCGAACAAGCTTTTCAAGACTGGATCAGATTTGTCTATGCTATGTCTTCGATGTCTTGTAAGGCATTCGAAATGTAAAAATTTGGAAAAATTCAACAATGCGAGGTTCGGACACCAAAATTACTGATCCGCCAGGACCGCCACTTATGGTCCCCGATTTTTCCCATCGTCTATTTTCATTTGAAGCCGTCAAAATGAAAATATCTGGGAAGTTTTGGCGCTCGAAGGGATCTACGGCGTTACTGGTACTTCGAGCACTGCTCAGAGGCATCATCAGATTCTGAAGATGGGCCCTTGCCCATATTTTTATCGCCCCAATACTGTACTTTAGATTCTGTATCTATATTGTACTTTATCGATTTAACAAGCCGAGCTTACTGAGACATTCTGCGTCAAACCTACCATTTTTTCGATTTCAGATAGTTTTTAAGACTTTGTGAAATAACTCTGAAAGGTCTACACTTATCATTAAAAGGGTACTACGCTCGAATGGCTTATTCTTTCTAAATAGTTCAGCGCTCTCTCTGAAGTGCGTTCGTACGCTCCAAAACGGAAGTTCCCCCTTCTGCTGCGCACTATCAAAAGCACCTTATTTTATACTGCACTGTCCAATCCGGTGAAGTTCCCCTTTCTGATGAGCATGGGGATGCGTACGTATTTATATTAGTTATCTGAGCAAATTAAACAGATTCCGGAATAAAATTTTACGAGTATCATCGTGCGAAAAATATAGAAAAAATTAAACTGACGAACAGAAAGACAGACAGACAGACAGACATACATACATACAGACAGACACACAGACACACATGCAGACAGAGACAGACAAACAAGCAGACAGAGACAGACAAACAAGCAGACAGACAGCCAGACAGTCAGCCAGATAGACAGACGCAATGCAAACAGACAGCGTTAAGTCTGAAAAAATTTTAAGTACTGAATTTGCGGCACACCATTTGCCAGTTGTATCCATAAAAATTCTGTACATCGCTTTATTTTACCGCTTACCCCCCTGGACGGCAATGCGCCAATTATTTTCCATGGCAACCAACAGCCGCAACAGGCCCTCATCCCCAGAGTGAGCTATCTATATAGATGGGGCCGACGGAGGCTCAACAATCCCGCTGAGCGTTGCCCTTAGCGATTCGGCCTCAAAACTTGGCACTGCTCCTGCTCCTAACATGGCCAGCGCAGTGAGTTCGAAAGCTGCGACCGCACTTAAAAGCCTGCTCTCCGCTGTGGGCGTTGCTGAGAAAGTAGTTGCCACGGCAGACAGCATGCTGGCTCTGGTATCCAGCGTGGCAGGCAGTTGGGACAATATCCAGACCGAGCTGCAGAAAGAGTTGAGCCAAAACCAGAAAAGTGTGGATGAAATCGAGCTCACGATGAAATTTGGGGATGCCGTAGCATCGGCTCGGTCTTTCGGTCTCCTATGCGGCCGGCTGAACGCTCTTGCTGTAGGTACTGCGGCTACAACAGCAGCCGCTCCCACAGGATTTTTCACCAAAGAGACCGCATCTCGTCTAGACACTCTCAGGCAGAAATTCAATTCTCTACAGAAAAGTCTCGATAATTCAATTACCGACCTAAAAACGATCTGGGCAACGATATTGTGTCTCTGCGCACCGCCACGGAGTTCGTGGCTCTTGAAATTCAGGACTTGAAGCTGCTGGCTAAGGCTGAGGAGGATGCCGAGTTGCTCAAGCAGGAGCAGCAGCAGCAACTGTTGAAAGAGAAGGAAGATTTCAAGCTTGAGGCTGAGAAGAAGGACAGAGAGATACTGGAATTGAAGAAACGTTTGGACGCTGAGTCGAAGGCCAAGAAGAGCTCTGTGTGCACTCTTCTGTGACTGATAATAAACTAAAAAGGAAATATTTTTGAACTTTTTAGACGTTAATTTCAGTTTCTATTTAAGCGTTGCTAACATGAAAAGTATAAAATTGGAATTTAACATGTTTTTATAGATTCGATTCGTTTATAAGTTTTCCTTCTAAAAATGTTTATAATTCTTAATCTGCTTTCACAAAAAAGCTTTTGTACTTTACACTTGTTTAACTGTTCCGTGAATTGTGTATTTTAAGATATTTAACGAAAATGCTAAAAATATGACCAATTTTCGAAGTTTTTATAGATACTGAGTGTTGAACAAGTGTACGAACCAAACCTTATCATGCTTTTTTATGGTCAAATCTATAATTACTAAAGGTTATAAAAAGTTTATGGATGTCTCATTTATCTGTTCAGCTAATATTCGATTTTTCATTCAAAGAAAAAATAACAACTCGGAAAATTTCGAGGGTCCAACCTCTTTTTACTGACAGAAAAGCTAGATCCGTCATCTTTAGACCACTGCTAAATTTTCACTCCATAGTACATCCTCACTGCATAGTAAATCATCACCTCATAGTACATCCTCAATCCATAGTACATCCTCAATCCATAGTACATCCTCACCTCATAGTACATCCTCACTCCATAGTTCATCCTCACTGCATAGTAAATCCTCACCTCAGAGTACATCCTCAATCCATAGTTCATCCTCACTGCATAGTAAATCCTCACCTCATAGTACATCCTCAATCCATAGTTCATCCTCACTGCATAGTAAATCCTCACCTCATAGTACATCCTCAATCCATAGTTCATCCTCACTGCATAGTAAATCATCACCTCATAGTACATCCTCACTCCATAGTACATCCTCAATCCATAGTTCATCCTCACTGCATAGTAAATCCTCACCTCATAGTACATCCTCAATCCATAGTACATCCTCAATCCATAGTTCATCCTCACTGCATAGTAAATCATCACCTCATAGTACATCCTCAATCCATAGTAGATCCTCAATCCATAGTACATCCTCAATCCATAGTTCATCCTCACTGCATAGTAAATCATCACCTCATAGTACATCCTCAATCCATAGTACATCCTCAATCCATAGTTCATCCTCACTGCATAGTAAATCATCACCTCATAGTACATCCTCAATCCATAGTACATCCTCAATCCATAGTACATCCTCAATCCATAGTTCATCCTCACTGCATAGTAAATCATCACCTCATAGTACATCCTCAATCCATAGTACATCCTCAATCCATAGTACATCCTCAATCCATAGTTCATCCTCACTGCATAGTAAATCATCACCTCATAGTACATCCTCAATCCATAGTACATCCTCAATCCATAGTACATCCTCAATCCATAGTTCATCCTCACTGCATAGTAAATCATCACCTCATAGTACATCCTCAATCCATAGTACATCCTCAATCCATAGTACATCCTCAATCCATAGTACATCCTCAATCCATAGTTCATCCTCACTGCATGGTAAATCATCACCTCATAGTACATCCTCAATCCATAGTTCATCCTAACCCCATAGTACATCCTCACCCCATAGTACATCCTCAATCCATAGTACATCCTCTATCCATAGTACATCCTCTATCCATAGTACATCCTCTCTCCATAGTAAATCATCACCTCATAGTACATCCTCACTCCATTATACATTATCATCCCATAGTACATCCTCTCTCCATAGTACATCCTCAATCGATAGTACATCCTCAATCCATAGTACATCCTCAATCCATAGTTCATCCTCACTGCATGGTAAATCATCACCTCATAGTACATCCTCAATCCATAGTTCATCCTAACCCCATAGTACATCCTCACCCCATAGTACATCCTCAATCCATAGTACATCCTCACCCCATAGTACATCCTCACTCCATAGTACATCCTCTCTCCATAGTACATCCTCAATCCATAGTACATCCTCTCTCCATAGTAAATCATCACCTCATAGTACATCCTCACTCCATTATACATTATCATCCCATAGTACATCCTCTCTCCATAGTACATCCTCACTCCATAGTAAATCATCACCTCATAGTACATCCTCACTCCATAGTACATCCTCAATCCATAGTACATCATCACCTCATAGTACATCCTCACTCCATAGTACATCCTCTCTCCATCGTACATCATCACCTCATAGTACATCCTCACTCCATAGTACATCCTCTCTCCATCGTACATCCTCACTCCATAGTACATCCTCTCTCCATAGTACATCCTCTCTCCATAGTACATCCTCTCTCCATAGTAAATCATCACCTCATAGTACATCCTCACTCCATTATACATTATCATCCCATAGTACATCCTCTCTCCATAGTACATCCTCACTCCATAGTAAATCATCACCTCATAGTACATCCTCACTCCATAGTACATCCTCAATCCATAGTACATCCTCAATCCATAGTACATCCTAACCCCATAGTACATCCTCAATCCATAGTACATCCTCAATCCATAGTTCATCCTCACTGCATAGTAAATCATCACCTCATAGTACATCCTCAATCCATAGTAGATCCTCAATCCATAGTACATCCTCAATCCATAGTTCATCCTCACTGCATAGTAAATCATCACCTCATAGTACATCCTCAATCCATAGTACATCCTCAATCCATAGTTCATCCTCACTGCATAGTAAATCATCACCTCATAGTACATCCTCAATCCATAGTACATCCTCAATCCATAGTACATCCTCAATCCATAGTTCATCCTCACTGCATAGTAAATCATCACCTCATAGTACATCCTCAATCCATAGTACATCCTCAATCCATAGTACATCCTCAATCCATAGTTCATCCTCACTGCATAGTAAATCATCACCTCATAGTACATCCTCAATCCATAGTACATCCTCAATCCATAGTACATCCTCAATCCATAGTTCATCCTCACTGCATAGTAAATCATCACCTCATAGTACATCCTCAATCCATAGTACATCCTCAATCCATAGTACATCCTCAATCCATAGTACATCCTCAATCCATAGTTCATCCTCACTGCATGGTAAATCATCACCTCATAGTACATCCTCAATCCATAGTTCATCCTAACCCCATAGTACATCCTCACCCCATAGTACATCCTCAATCCATAGTACATCCTCACCCCATAGTACATCCTCACTCCATAGTACATCCTCTCTCCATAGTACATCCTCTATCCATAGTACATCCTCTCTCCATAGTAAATCATCACCTCATAGTACATCCTCACTCCATTATACATTATCATCCCATAGTACATCCTCTCTCCATAGTACATCCTCACTCCATAGTAAATCATCACCTCATAGTACATCCTCACTCCATAGTACATCCTCAATCCATAGTACATCATCACCTCATAGTACATCCTCACTCCATAGTACATCCTCTCTCCATCGTACATCATCACCTCATAGTACATCCTCACTCCATAGTACATCCTCTCTCCATCGTACATCCTCACTCCATAGTACATCCTCTCTCCATAGTACATCCTCTCTCCATAGTACATCCTCTCTCCATAGTAAATCATCACCTCATAGTACATCCTCACTCCATTATACATTATCATCCCATAGTACATCCTCTCTCCATAGTACATCCTCACTCCATAGTAAATCATCACCTCATAGTACATCCTCACTCCATAGTACATCCTCAATCCATAGTACATCCTCAATCCATAGTACATCCTAACCCCATAGTACATCCTCACTCCATAGTACATCATCACCTCATAGTACATCCTCACTCCATAGTACATCCTCAATCCATAGTACATCATCACCTCATAGTACATCCTCACTCCATAGTACATCCTCTCTCCATCGTACATCCTCACTCCATAGTACATCCTCACTCCATAGTACATCCTCACTCTATAGTAAATCCTCACTCCATAGTACATCCTTACTCCATAGTACATCATCACCTCATAGTACATCCTCACCCCATAGTGGATCATCACCCTATAGTGCATCCCCACTCCATAGTACATCCTTACTCTATTTTTATTGACACATTTAAGCCCGTATCTGGATATTTTCCCTCTGCGTATGATACCATTAAAAGTGATTTACAAGCGCAAAAATCAACAGCAAAATTATGTATTTTAATGTCAACGTGTAATATTAGTTTTATTCGCGATTAAAACTCTAATTTAATTGTCACTTAGTTTCACGCCACAAAACTTAAAAAGTACAAATGTGTGCTGAATTTGATTTGATTGAACAGCCAAAAAAATTCTGTGCAAAAAAAAAATTATTAAGTCAACTTTGGGGATTTTTTCAATGAATTCACTTTCGACAGCAAATATCGCATTATACGCAGAGATTGCACTAAAGATAAAAATGTTTTAACTGTGAAACACTCTGCTTTCATTTTGATCTAGCGAGTTGTCAAGCTCATCAAAGCGACTTTGTGTGCGAAGTGAGTGTCAAATTTGCGCAAGCAAAATTACGTCAACAATAATACAAATCAACCTAAGGCATCTTGGGTGAAGGGAAATGGGTAGAGAAAAAAACTACTGCACAGCTTTTGGTTGGGTTGTAAAAAATTAAATTCGAAAAATTGGGGAAACATTTAAATATACTTTATAAGCCAAACTCAACAAGCCAAAAGGAAATAAGTGACAAAAAAAACAAAATAAAAACTACTAACTGAACAATCAAACAAAAGTTGAATTAAAAAATAGCCTAAGTAATAAACTTAACATACTACTTCTTAAACTTTTCCAACTGCCCAAATCAGATTTCCACATCTAAGACAAAATCGAATTGAACACCGCTGTTTGAATGCCCAAACTAAAACAGACTTGTAGCAAATGCTGTAGTCATTACAGTCTTTTGACACAAATTAATAAACATAGTTGAATATTAATAATGTAGGTTTGACAAAGATAACAAAATAAAACGCGCGCCTTACAACACATACTGACATCAATGGTAAGCGATCATTAGCTGGTTAGTTAGCTAATTTCGGGACGTGAACAAATATTCAAACGACATGGTCGAAGGGTTGCAACGCACTCATCCAGCCCCCTAGATAACGAACACCGATCCAAATAGACACAAAAAAATCTGGCACAGTCTGCGAATCCCTACTGTTAGTAGCAATGCATGAAAAAAAGTTGCAAAAGTGAAAAAAAATCGACTTTGAACGCAGGATCTACTGGCCAGAAGGCGGTTTGCAGCGCTGATTTTGTCACAATTAAATTACAGACTTGCTGAAGCTCACTCTGAGATGATAATTGGCGCTAAGCTGGTAGTTGTGCAGTTTCTGAAGTGGATATTTAATTCAGGAATACGTTGGGTACCTTGTCATGAACCCATTAGATCACAGTTGCTACAAAGTATCGAAACACGATCTCACAATCAGAGCCACAACGCTGTCCTCCACTGAAGGCATCTGAACAAGGGCCATTTTCTTCTCCTTTCTGAAATTGTTAATTAATTTTAAACTTGTTTTTGTTTTTTGAATCAATTGATTCATCAAAAAATATGGTTAGCTTTGATGTAGTACACTCACTGGAAAAACTTGATAGCCACTACGTTAAATCCGAAATCATCAAAGATCGATTTGATCTTCTCCTCGGGCACCTCCTGCGGAATGTTGCTCAGGTGAAGAATCTGCGATGGCGGAAAGATGTTTTGAAAATTTTTCGAGTGCGGCTTCTTGAACCGGTGCAGCGGGCTGTTGGTGAAGATCTTTGTCAGGCCAGCGTCTGAGCCTTCTTTGGGCAGCGCCACCTGCGAGTGCCGGCTGTATGCGATCTTCAGCGGCCGGCCAAACAGCCTAACGCCGTTGAGGTTTTGAAGTGCCTGCTGGGCTTGGCTGGCGTCCGTGAACTGAATGAGTGCGTTGTCCTTCTTGTTGTACATGATCTTCACGCGCTGTACATCTCCGTATACGCCTGCGGATGCAAACAGAAGCTTCGGTTATTTATTTTGGCTTGCACTTTTGTGTTAATTAAACTGTTGATTTAAAGCTTTCACAATGCACTTTGATACACTAAAAGCTAAATCTGCAGGAGGGCTGCAGGCACTTTGACGCTTAAAGCGACATCGTCCCACAACCAGCGACTGGGCATCACTGTCCATTGCGCTGACAGTCACACTAAATACGGTATGCAGGCATAGACACAAACACAAGCCGGCAGCCAGGCACGCACTTACATAGAGTGTACAAGCGGTGATTCCAGGTATGTACACTCTCCATGCCTTGGGGGGTTGCCCTCATGGGCCTAAATTGCACAACTGGCCCATAGCCCAACCAATTCGTGCACAAGGCCCCAAATTAATGTGACCCTGCACACGAAACCGCGCTAGGGAAAATAGCCAACCTACAACGCGCGGTCGAACCTGGACCAGTGGCACACAAGGCAGACGCGCTAGACCGCCGAGCCACTCGCCCCTCTGCACTTTGATACACACTCTAAAGTACTATTGCACATGCAAGCTTTGTCTACTTGTTTTTTTAATCGCTAGATCACAAGATTTTAGCTAGATCGATGCCCAGCAAAAAGCGCTTGTTTTTATTTCAAATCAGTACCTTTTAAAACGCTTAATAGTGCAACATGGCATACAAAACCATTAACGCAAGCGCCATTAAGCTGAATATGCTAACTTAAATATTCAAACCTTTTCTCCAATCTCACTTTCCAAATGTAAGTTTGTGCATTAAAAAATACTAACGGTATGTGCGGTGCATTTTAAATTAATACAAAAACCAAATATCCGTTTGGTAGTGGGTTCTTCTTATCAATTTGTAGCTACTGTTAAAGTTTTTCTGGACTTCTATTCTTCAGAAAACTTTGTCAGTTATTTGATTGGGTTCTGCCCATTAACTCTAACTAGACGGTTAAATTACAACAAATAAAACGTTAAGATACATAATGTAGTTATGTACAGAATTCGAACTAAACTAATGCTAAATAAAATCGACCAAAACTTAAAAAGTTAGTACAAATGCCACCATGCGCCATAAAAAAATAATCAAATCTAGCGGCTAATAGTACTGTTAGTAGCAAGGCAAAGCGTGAAGCAATTAAAAGTCAATAGACGTACCAAATAGTGTGAAGAGAGCGTCAGGAGTTATTTTCTATAGAATTGAAAAAAACAAATGAAATTCAAGCAGGAAATATGCTAAGCAACAGTGGGAATTTATAGTCAAGTAAGAAAAATCAGCTAAGTACGGCAAAAACTTTTTTCATTAGTTTCGTTTGCTTCAAATGCTCCAATTCACAAAAGATATATTGTTAATAGAATAGAAAATTTTTCAGATAAGACCAATTACCGTAAAAGTGGGAAGGTCATCACGAGTAGCTTAATAGCAAAACTTTTGAAAAGTTAGTAGCGAATAATCAACGAGAACGATGCGTCTTAAAGACTAATTTATGCGGTACATTAGCTGCTTCGCTGCTATATAAACATATTGGTTACACAATTTGGCCACGTGATATTACGTAATATAAATTTTAAAGTGATTCTATTGGCTAATTGGCCAATACTATCCATACTTTTGTTTCCCAACGCCAAGCCTTATACCCCACTGTAATTTGTTTCTATAAATAGAACATTAAGTATCTCTAAAGCAGCCATCTCACTCCACCTTAACAGCCAGCCAAGCATTTTCTAGGCACCATTTAGAATTAGAAAATTTAGGAGTGAGTCACCGAAGGGAAAGCCGTTAGTAAGGTTGTACTTATTTTTTTAAAGAATGCAATTTGAAATAGCGTCAGCATAACCGACAAATGAATGCTTAAAATGTTGCTGCTCGTAGTAAATATTCGAATTTATATTTTCCTACAGAGTCTTTTGATTCGCCCATTGTCTGTTTCAGGCTCTGTCTGTCTAATGGTTTGTTCCGCCACTGTTACTACGACTCGTATTTATAGTAGCCAACATTAGCCACTCCCTTTAGCCAAGATTATAAGCATTCAAAAGTCAGACAATTTTATGCGTGCACAATAAAGAATAGCTTGGCACTGGATTTTCAATTAAGAGAAGTGTGAAATGTTAAATAACAATAGCCGCTCTCACCTCCTCGTCCAAATTGGACACTAGCAGTATGGAATTCAAACTGGCCTGCGGAGCCAGCACTGCTGGACCAAATGGCAGCGCGGGACTCGTCAGGCCGTGCATTGATATAGCAGGCAGCTGGCCAGCTGGAAGCGCAAGAGATTAGGCATTGGACAGCATTTTCAAAAGTACACTCGTAATTTATTGATTAAATTATCTAGCGGCTGAAGAGCCTAAGATGCTCGTTATTTGAATGGGGTCATAAAAACATTAGAATAAAAGCGATTTTAAATGCTACTCTTCTGTCTCAATCGGAAATCCTTCCAGCCAATCATAGTAAAGAGGGAGGATAGAAGGTAAGGGTGGAGGCTGGCCTCCCACCTCCAGTAGAGATTATTCCAGCCAATCATAATGAAGAGTGGGGATAGAAGTTAAGGGTGAAGGCTGGCCTCCCACCTCCAGTAGAGATTATTCCATCCAATCATAATGAACAGTGGGGATAGAAGTTAAGGGTAAAGGCTGGCCTCCCACCTCCAGTAGAGATTATTCCAGCCAATCATAATGAAGAGTGGGGATAGAAGTTAAGGGTGAAGGCTGGCCTCCCACCTCCAGTAGAGATTATTCCAGCCAATCATAATGAACAGTGGGGATAGAAGTTAAGGGTGAAGGCTGGCCTCCCACCTCCAGTAGAGATTATTCCAGCCAATCATAATGAAGAGTGGGGATAGAAGTTAAGGGTGAAGGCTGGCCTCCTAAATTCGTTATGAATCCTTCCAGCCAATCGTTTTAGAGAGAATGGACTAAATTTTGGGCTTGAGGTGTGTCTTCCTGAAAAGTAAACTATTTTATAGCCAGTAAAAAGGAAAAGTTTAAGTAGAAGTTATGAGGCGATAAATGAGCCCAGCCAAATTTTTTTTGTGAATTTCTTAAATTTTAAGATGCTAAAAACCGGCAAACACTTCTGACAATTAAGAAGAACAAAACATATGCTTAAACAGTTGGCTCTTTGCGATATAATCAGGATGAAAACGTACCTCCAAATTCGAATGACTCACCGGGAAACATTCCCAGACTTGGGTGACCTAAAATAGATATTCGCTCAATGCATATAACAGCATAGATTCAATCACGCAATTTTAGTCTCCCAAAATATCAGCTACTTACCGTCCATGGTCTGCGGCAGAATCGGAGCGTGGGCAAACTCTAATCCGGTCGGAAGTCCGGGAATCATAGCCGGAAATAGGGTCGCTCCTGGATTAATTAAACGCAGTATTCATAATAATAATAACTATCCCATGAGGGTTTTGGCCTCACAAGCGCAATCGAACAGCCACTCCTGTTAGCACACACATATTGCACGCAGGCACACTTCCACACAAGTGTACATCTGCCCCGACTTTCTAATGTACACTCAGCGCGCCTTAACTTAGGTTGCAGCCCTTGAGGACACATTTATCACGACCCTAGGTTTTAGCACTCCGCGAAAAATTCCTGGGACTTTGGTTCACTCCAACCTTGAGTAGCCAGTATTTTATGAGTCTTACTGCCTACCTACTGTTGCAATTGTATTCGAAATTTACTAGCCTTAGTGACATTTGACGAAGCGAAGTTGCCAACGAGAGAGAAAAGCTCTAGGCGTGAGCGATAGACAACATGATGAAGAATGACAAAATCAGAAAGTCACTAGCAATTTGTTGAGCAGCCGAAGCAGCTGACGGCGACCTCATTCCCATGGGTGTCCAGGCAGGGATGTGAGTTCTAACTGACCTCAGCTTCTCTACGATTAGCTCTTCTGCTTCTGGGGACCTGTTTAGTTGTGAAGGCTTTTTTGATAGTACTCAAACTGTTGTACAGGCCTCAGCGAACCCTGCGGTTGCAGTTGATCAGAGAAGGCAGATTGGTTTAATTTGTGTAGCCAAGCTGAGCTGGAGCTCAAGTTGTATCGACAGATTCGCCTGTTTGGAGAATCGGGTCAGTCTATTTGGGCAAAATTGTTTCGCTCCTGACAGAGCCGGAATCAATGCGAATTAATGTCAAACTGGTTAACAGTCTCTTGCTCACGGACTCTTCTGCATCTCTTCCACTGTCTCTCTTTTTTCTCTCGTTGAGTCCTCACGCGAGCACGAATCCGGTTACGGTCAAGGATTCGACGCTGCTCAAAATGATCCAAACTGGACAGTTCCTGTCCTCCCAGCTCATCCAGGGCATCGAAGATACGCTTTGGTCGCGGGATTCGGTCGCCCTGTCTAACTGAATTAAGGCATCCCTGGCCTGTTCTTAGCTAGAGATGCGGCCTTATTCGATACCAGTAGCTAGATCTGAAGTCGATACTGCCTTAACTTGCTGACTTTATTCTAAATGCGGTTCAACTGTCATCACACACAGTTTAGCAGGGGAATTCGGACATCAGTGGGATGCCAGCGCATCGAGAGACTCACCGAGATGAGGCGCCAGATTTGGATCGAAGTAAGCCAGCGGATTGTCGCCGGGCGCGCGTTCGACAGTGAAGTCTCGACTCTTCTCATTGTTAAACTTGACGTTCAGCGTGTTCAGCTTGCTGAAGTCAATGCGCAGCGTGCAGCAGCCGTTGTAGATATTTTGGTCGTTCAGCACCTGAGACAGTTTGAGAGGCAGTCCATAAATTATAGATTTCTGAAGCATGGGTTTCATCGATTCTATTTCTGAATTGGTATGCATCGCTACACATTCAGCCAAAGCTGCTCTAAAAAATCTGCTTTTGCTGCATGCAAATGGCTGTTTTCAGTCACTGAAAATGCTAATTACGAATTAGATAGAAACCGTGCAAAAAATGAACTGCAATTAATGGAAAGAATTTTGATTTCAGGAGATGATAGAAGCCAGCGGAGACAGCTGCCTGGTGAGGCAACTCTGATTCGTTTTTTTCGAATGAATTTGCCCGCATTTGACAGCTGCCCGCATGCCCTGCTCCTTGGATGAAAATGTGAGAGTGCGAGCATGATTATGCAAACGGTGGCAGGAAGTCTTAGAGACATCTTCAGTTAGCTCAAGTGGCTTTCGTTTCTCCGGGACTAAACTAGCGCCTCTTCCTCTCCATCCGCGTTACTGCCTCTTGAGTCCCTCTCTTTCCTATCTTCTGTTTCGCGTATTTGCACAGCGGATGTCGTGGCAACAGTGCGCCAGGACTCACCAGCTTGGCGGCCAGGGCCTCTGTTGAGTTGCCCATCTGAATCAGTGCCTGGAATGTGTCTGCAAACGGGAAATGCTTCAGTTATGGAGATTTCGGATTATTAATAATGGTAGAAACAAAAAAATCAATCGTGCCACAGTTATTCTGCTCTAGGGGTGGGGGAGCAGCCGGGAAAAGCCTGGGAAGATTCGAAGGATTTAACAGCGACTGCCGCTGAGGGACGCGGGCTAGAGACTGGAGTTGCCTCTGTCTTTCCCACGGATCTCGGCTGTGTTTTCGGAACGAAGGGAAATGTCATCTCAGCTGGGCTGCGCTAAATCCCCAAAGCTCGGGTTCGTTCACTCCTCAAGTCCAAGCCACCGATGTGAGACAGTTGCGAAAGCAGAAATTGAATTCCCCGCAGTCCCGGCTGCTCTGCATCAATTAGAGCCCGCTGCTTACCCAGTCTCTCTTCTGTTTTTTTCTCTCATTTTTTTCTCTCCCCACACAGAACTGAGCCTTGCCGCGCCTGGCCCCATCAGACTCACTGTTTTTGCTGAAGATGACAATTTTCTGCACCAAACCGAAACGGGAGAAGATCTGCGAGGGATTTACAGAAAAAAATATATGAATTATTTTATCAAAACTGATGCTTTCTGTTACGCTACTGCACCGTTACTAATTAATTCATGAGCGGTTAAAAACTAACCTTGTGCAGCACTTCAATGGTGACGGGCGCCATCAGGTTTTCAACTATGACGCGCAGCACAGACGGCGGCTCGTCCTGCTGATAGGCGGTGACGAGGCCATTGGCCGAGCTCAGCGCGTTGTCAGCGGCCGCATTCTGCAGCAAGTTGATTATCGAAGATGGTGCATTGGGCAGAGTCTAATGATCAGGAATGCACAGGGAGAGAGGGACCTCACAATCATTCAGAGGGAGCACACTACCTACCTCATAACAATTCAGAGGGAGCACACTACCTACCTCATAACCGTTCAGAGGGAGCTGACTACCTACCTCATAACCGTTCAGAGGGAGCTAACTACCTACCTCATAATCGTTCAGAGGGAGCTAATTACCTACCTCATAACCGTTCAGAGGGAGCTAATTACCTAACTCATAACCGTTCAGAGGGAGCTACTGCCACTCATCGCTAGAGAAAGCTACCAGCACCTTCATGGAAATTTCGTCTTCAGACTTCAGACTTCCCCTTGTACGAAGGCCAAGTCACGCCAAGTCTTACATTTAAATCAACAATTTTTTTATTTGTGGCAATTTTAGAGGAAGCTAATTTTATTTTAACAAATTATATAACTGTGTTTTCCTCACACAGAAAACGGGTTACGCAACGACAGCATATCATTCCAATAAATCATTATTCAGCATTAAAATTCGTCATAAATTGGCTGCTCAGTAGGTAATATAACAGCGGGATCACGCTGTGAAATGACTCGGAGGAAAGAGCTGCAATGCACTGAGCAGATCGGGCATGCAGGCTAAATTTCCTGTTTAATTACTCAGCAGCTGTTCGATGCCGCATCTGCTTCGACACTGAATATAGCTAATTGGATGGGTTCAGTGGCGTCGCTTTGCTGGCTTGTGTATTGATGCAATTAAAAACTTGCTTTGACTTTGAGTACGGATTCTGTATTCTATTGATTTTCAATTCAGATCTTAAGTTCTTTGTTTGATTGCATGTGCTTGAACGATGGCCACAAGTCCTTGTCACTCAGTAAGCAAAGATGCATAGATACAAGGGGAAATCATAATTGAAACAAAAAAATCGATGCTTACCGGCTGCTCGGTTTTTAGTTCGGCGTGGTTCGAGTACTGGATAATTACTGTTCGACCTCGGATGGTAACCGGATGCACGCCATAGTACTCCACCATCTTTGTGGCCGCCTCTTGGCTCTTCATCTCTAGCAGAGCCTGCAATAATTCGAAATTCAAATTTGCAAATATGCGCATCTATCCATCTATGTATGAATGTACGCTCGTATTTATGTATGTATGCATGTATGTATGTATGCATGTATGTATGTATGTATGTATGTATGTATGTATGTATGTATGTATGTATGTATGTATGTATGTATGTATGTATGTATGTATGTATGTATGTATGTATGTATGTATGTATGTATGTATGTATGTATGTATGTATGTATGTATGTATGTATGTATGTATGTATGTATGTATGTATGTATGTATGTATGTATGTATGTATGTATGTATGTATGTATGTATGTATGTATGTATGTATGTATGTATGTATGTATGTATGTATGTATCTATCATTCTGTCTATCTATCATTCTGTCTATCTTTTTGCCAAGATTAGACCTGCGAAAAATGGGAAGAATTTGTGAATTGATATTTTTATTTCGGCTAATAAGTAGATGGCATCAACATTTTATCCCTCGGAAGCTCATTTCCCTTCTCTTAGTACCGGAAAGAAGCCACCAGTGTTTACTCTCAGGCTGTTCTCTTTCCGAGGTGCCATGAAGGCAATCTGAAGGCGCGGGTTTTTGTTATTTTTCCTTCCAATGCATCCCAGCCACTTTCTCCGCTTTCAGACACGAGTATCTCGCCAAGTACTCATACTCCCCTGCATGCTCCGACCGTGTGGTACCCGGCGAACTCTGGGAAGGCGGACGCGGCTGAGGAGGGGATGCGTTCGATTTTGCCTGTCCCACTTGACAAACAGAGGCTCCGTCAGACCCAAAGCAAATGCAGACAGGCAAGCAGGGGGTCACAGACCTGCTTCAGTGAGCTTGTGTGTCATTTTTTGTCAAAAACTACCCTTCATCCATTTGTTCCCAGCAGCAGCAATTGTTCCAACACGATTGTCAATAGCCTTGTTCTGGATCTGCTTTCGCGCTAACCTGCCTTTGCCTGAGTTAAATAATGCTGATGCTAGCTTACAACTATTCTAGTTCGCTAGAGCGCAGGACCAGCCTGGACAAACAACACATTTTCCAGTCGATGCGAGCAAACACTGCTCGGTAGCTGCTAGGGTCTGCCTGTCCTCTGTCCCCCTCTCTCTATCCGTGCCAGTCTCTGCGAGGGAGCTACTCCACTTTTTTTATCGAATGAAGGTATGGCTTGGCAGGCAGACCCGGGGGCTTATGAGAATGCGGCGATCGGCGTGGGGGGGGGGGCTTGGATTCAGGCTTGGCAGCTTTTAATGCAGGGTCTTCAGGTGAACGGGATGAAACCACCAGCTCAGCTCAGCTCAGGTCTTCCTCTCTCTCTTTCAACTCTCGCTTTCCCCTCTACGGGCTTAACCTGCCCCACCCTCCAACTCACTTGCTGATCAATGCGCTTCTTTCTGCTGATCAATTCTGGCTCTCATATAGCTAGTCAGAACTCGCTCGTTGCCCCCCCCCCCAACCCTCAATATCCTCCCCTCCCCACCTGTCACGTGGTATTGCTTATGTCTCATCTCGCCTGCCTGCCTGCCTGCCTGCCTGCCTGTCTGTCTAGTATATTTTGCTTTTTTCTCGCTCCCGCCCGGTTACTCATATTTTTAGGCCGCCTCGGAATGGGCTGTGTAGCGCCATTCCTAGAATTAGAGACAGAACAGCAGACAGGCACTGAGATGGCATGCTAATGGAGTCCGTGAGCGCGAGGTGCGGAGGGTTAAGCGGTGATGAGGCCGGTGCTGGGAGGCTTCTGCTCTGCGCTATTCCCTCCTCCCTGGCTTGTCTTAATCTTCTGGCCGAAAAATGGACGCAACTAAGGGATTAGCGGCGATACGGGGGACTGAAAATAAATGAGTGATGGCCAGATGAAATTCGGGCTGATTTTAGAAATTCGATTTAACGTTAGAGCGCTAATTTTTGTGCTAATATTTGCCGAATTTTTTATTTGCTTTTATTGTTAGTGCGCCAAATTTTCTAATCGCTTCATTTGACAATCGCTACATTTGAAAGTCGCTAAATTTGACAATCGCTAAATTTGACACTCGCTAAATTTGGCAATCGCTAAATTTGACAATTGCTAAATTTGACTGTCGCTAAATTCGACAATCCATAAATTAGAAAATCGTTATATTTGACTGGCGCTAAATTTGACAATCGCTAAATTTTAAAATCGCTAAATTTTAAAATCGCTAAATTTGACAATCGCTAAATTTGACAATCGATAAAATTGAAAATCACTAAATTTTAAAATCGCTAAATTTGAAAATCGCTAAATTTGACAGTCGCTAAAGTTTAAAATCGCTAAATTTGACAATCACTAAATATAGCCATCGCCAAATTTTCCTATTGCTGAATTAAAAAAATGGCTGAATCGAAACCTAATTCAAACAGAAGCCCCCTGCTCATTCATATCTGATGGTCAGAGGGAGGCCTCATCTGCTGTTTGTCTCAGTGTTTGGATTAAACCAAAAGTTTACTCAGAGCTGAGTCGGGCCTGTGGCCTGACCGCAATTAATTTAATGACGCGAGTTCCGAACTTCTGTAGTTTGCCTTCCCCGCCCCCACCCTCACACAGCTGGGTGAGCTGAGTCTGGGCTGATGCCTCATCGCAGAGGATTCGCCACCCCCCGCTCCCCCAGGAAGTGATTGACCCCCCCCCCCCCCAGCCAGTCTGCAAAATCGTTCCAATTGTGTTTTTCTGTACGCCAGCCACGCCAAAAGCTCCAGTCTTGCAGCTGTTTAATGGCTCAAACCGATCTGCTGAATGCCATGCTATCAATTTGTCGATTTTTAACATACATTTCACTAATCCGGTATTCCAGGTCGATAGAGGATTATTAGCTAAGCTAAAATTCTCCATCAATAGTGTGTCCTTACGATGTCATAATAAATCCAGTGATTTTACGATAGTTGCTATGTTAAATCTCGCTACTTATTATTATTTCTTCAATTATTGATTGCCTACCGCTGCTATTAATTAGACAAATAATTTTAGGGAGAAAAAGCTGTTTAATTCGTTTAACTTCAAGCAGCTGGACTAATATTGGCGCCGTTATTAAGAGGATTGACAGAGACTTGAGTTAGCCCAAGTCTCTAGCTGAGAGAATACCTGCTGAGTGCTTCACTAAAAAAATTGCCCCCCCCCACACACACACACACACACACACACACACACACACACTGCTCCCGTAAGTCAGTCAGCTGTGTACCCAGTGTGTTACTCAGCGCTATGCACCCCCTCACCCAACGTTCGGGAAGGAAGTAAGAGAAAGCAAAATTTTAAAAGCCTCCACAAAATGCTAAAAGCGACTCGACAGCTTATGGTGGATTCACCTGTTGCACCTTTCTTGCTGTTTGGCAGGGCTTTTCCACTCTTTATACTCCATGCCATACTCGTAGCCCAGTGGCTAGGGCATCTGTCTAATGACCAGAAGGTCGTCGGTTCGAGTCCCGGCTCTAGGAGACAATTTGTGCCGTTGAGCAAGACATATTCATACATCAATTTGGGTGAGGAAGCTGATGGGAAAACATCCCGCTGAAGTCCAATTAGCTCACCTGATTTTTCTTCTTCGCCAGCACCATGTTGGTCATCTCGCCAAACGGCACGCCCAGCTGTACAATATCATTCTCGATGGCGTCCTGCGGCACATTACGGATGTGCACCACCTTGGAGGGCGACGGTTCCGGGACGTGGTTCTCCAAGCGAACCTGTCAATCACAAGGTATGTTTTATTTCCACTCAAATCAATCGAATAGAATGTCAAACAGTAATTATTAGCTTAGTTTACGAGTAATCTACCTTTTTAGCGTCGTTAATCTCGAGCTGCTCCATCGGGCTGCCGATGCCGCCGGCGTGCCCGTTCTGACCGACTCTGTGCATGTCGTCCGGACCGCGCTGCAATACGGCGGACGGGTGGGGCGGCTGCCTATGGAAATCTGCCTGCTGCTGAACTGCCGCGCTGAACATCTGCTAACTGGGCTGCGGTCTTCAACTTAGTCAAAATTCAATTATAGAATGCAGCTTTCTAAATTACTCTTCCGCTCCTTCAGTTATAAATTTGGATGCCACCGTATCGCTTACTGTCCCGTTTAAACTTTCTGCCAGCCTGCCTGACTGCCTCTCATATTTCATTTCGGCAGAAATAGAGAAAAAGGTGTTTGCACAAGCGATCTTCAAGCTAGAAGCGATCCAAGTGCTTCCCCACCAATCTTTGCAGCTCTCGGGGGTCTGTTGGGGCGCCGCCCCCCTACAGCCACGCGGCCGTCCATCCAGTCATAATAGAATGTAAGGCCAGCTTCCACCTTATCAAAACAAACCTGAGGCTGCGTGCTGCATCGCTAGGGTTAATCAGTGGGGGGTGTGAACTTACTGCGCGCGGGTCTCTGCACTGAAGTAGAACAGACAACTATTATTCTATTAGGCTGCGCTTGCTGGCAAGACTGAGTGAATGCAGAAAATAGAATGGGTAAAAACTTGTATAGATAAAAAAATATATTGTTTTTTCTGCCTAGCCTAATATTCTTGGACTATTGACTGGAAAACAGACAGAAAGTAAGCAGAAAATACTGTGTTAAGATCGACTTTTGCTTTACACTCAAACATCCACAAGGGCTCAATAATGTGTCACCTCTCCAACTTGCTGCATCTCATTATTAATGGGAAGTAAATTCGACCGAGATTTTTTTCTTTCTAACGAGGAAGAAAGCGAAACAGAGGGAAATAGACGGGGTTTACGAACTCGCCTCCCAGGAGAAGTATTTTTAATTAGGAACGGCTCAAGTTGCATAGTGGATGAGGTAGCTAGCTATACGGGTTGAATGCTTGGTAAGAGCCTGATGTTGGGTCTATAGAAATGTGCGTCAGCTATGTGTACAGTTTTTAATCATCTTAACAACTAAGCCAAAGCAAATTGGGTGCCCTAGGCTGCAGCTATAGTTAATGCAGTTTAATAAACGTTCAACTATTTGCAACACACGAGCTTATGGGCTAAACAGTAGAATCATCCAAGTTAGTGCTCCGCCATGCACTGCAGTGTTAGCAATCGCAGACACGCACAGGAAGTTTCTAACAGTAAGGGAGGGGGGTGGTTAATTTCTGTCGGATATTAATTTTAGCAGCACCACGCCCGATCTTCCTTTTCATTTCTACACGTGCAACTGGGCACTGCAATATGCTGTGTGCAGCTTTTGAGCGACCAAGTTTGTCACTTGTTCATTGATGCTGCTCCGTTAAGTCGAATTCCGTGAGGAGTTGTAGCTTAGTGGCTAGGGTGCCTGTCTTATGACTGGAAGGTCGCGGGTTCGAGTCCCGGCTCTATTAGAACGGATTTGTGCCATTGAGCAAGTCAATTAATCTCGAATTGCTTCAGTCCACCCAGCTGAGATCGGGTACCAGTTCGAGCTGGGAAAAATTTAGGATGGGTGTTGGGGCCCCTCCAGCCTGTCAGGACTGAGCAGCTGTACACAGCCCTCTGATGCGCCGCGCACCTACCTGCGGTTGTAAGGCTGTGACATTTGGTTTTTGTGACTCAGTTTCATAGGTGGTGTAGTGAGTTTCTTAATCGATTTTTTTGAAACTAAAAATTCACTACATTAATTTCATTAATTAAAGCTTTGAAACCAGGGCTCGCCAACTACAATACTTCTAATTGCATACATATTTTTTAAGATTTTATTATTATTATAAAATAGAGGCAGCCGAACTGAAGACAGAGATGAAGTCAGGAACAGGAGTGTGGTGTGTGTCTGTGTGTGGCTGTGTGTTAAAGCAAGTGACTACGAGTAACAAGAGAACAGGTTGGAACAGGCGTCAAAGAGGGGAAGCTTAGGAAGACTTTTTTCAGAAATCCCAGGGACCGGTCGGTATCGGCACTTGCGGGCAGCGCAAGTCAAGCAAGGAAATTCAGCAGCTGGAAGGATTGGCTGTTGACTTTTAGCGGAAACTGGAATGATTCTCTGTGTTTGAGCAGCAGCAAAGAGAAAGCTTTAATATAAAAATCTCAGCCTCTTTCCCCCCTGAAGCTTCTTCTGTCAATATCAAAGTCGGCTTGGACTCGCTCGACTGGCGACTTCATTAAAAACTAGCGAGGAGGCGAAACGTTCAAACTGAGGCCTCGAGCCCCGGGGCGTGGTCCAGGACCTTTCGGCTAGTTTTTGCTTTCTTATTTCACCCGTTCAGGCCGGGAAACTGTTCCCAGTCTTCTCTCTCTTTTTTCAAGCTATTCAACGGTTTGCCTACTGTCTCTGTCTTTTTTTCTGTCTCGTTTTTATTCTTGCTCTTCGTTTTCTTCCCCCAGCCCCTGTCAATAATTGAAGCATCGACGTGCGCATCAACAGATGCGAGGCTCGGATGGCGAGCCATACGGGGAGGGCACAGCTAGGGTTAGGAAAGCTAGAAATGAATGAAATCGAGAAGGCTATTGGGAATGGATCGATACAAAAGAGTTGGATGAGTAGTGTGGGATTCTCAAGTCCAATTGGAAATGTAAAGCGGCAACATCTGCGACCCGCTGTGCCCTGCATTTTCGTTTCGAGATTCGAAATGGCTGAATTAGATACGAGCGTAGTAGGAAATTCTACTGTATCATAGAGTCCCGGGGTTCGAATCTCGTACCATCGTTACTATGTGTTTTCTACCGTTTCCCATCTCTCTTGTTGTTCTGATGACTCTGTATGCAGCCACATATCTCAACAGATTAAACTAAGCACTTAAAAAATTCCCTGCACTTACCTTGAGTTGGGCAGTCGTCATGCTGCTCAAGCTGCTCACTACGGCCTGCGGCGGCATGTACATAAATGCGCTGATAGGGATGTGCGCCGGGTGTCCCGCCTGCATGCCGTGTGGCGTCGAGAAGGCCGCCAGCTGACTGTAGGGAAACATGGCAGCCGCGGCAGCTGCGGCTGCACTTACAGGCGCGTTGGCAGCGGCGGCGGCCGCGGCGGCGGCGGCTGCGGCGGCAGTGGCGGCTGCCTGCTGCGTTGACTGCTGTTGCTGTTGCTGCTGCTGTTGCTGCTGCTGCTGATGATGGTGGCTGAAGTCAATACCCGACGTTAGATAGGCAGCCATGAGTTTTTCCTGTGGCTGAATCGGACCGTGTCTTCTGCAGCTCTGCTAGGAGGGACAATGGGAGAATACTCTGCGGCTGCTAGAATGGGATTTTTTATATATACATGCGATATTGACTTGGGCCTGGGGATATTGTGCGCGAGGCAGAGAGGGTACTGACGCAATATAAGCGAACCAGTTAGCCGTGGCAAAGCGCGGGAGAACAGAAGGGGAAGACAGGGGAAGAGGACGAGGAGAGTCAGGCCAGGCAGAAGTAAAACAATAGCTGGTTGGGGAGCTGCAAGGCCTCACTTGCTTCCGCGCAGTGCGATCGTTAGAATGGGAGGCCTGTTTTGCCTCGTCCCCCCAGATCCTGAGTTTTGCCACGGGCCTGGGGGGCACTGGAAGCTGGATGCATGCAGGATGCAGGAAAAACATGGGAGCAGCAAGCCTCGCAACTGAATGCAGCAAGCAGCCTCACCGACCCACCCACCCCCTCCGCCAGTTTTTACTCATCTGAGTCTCCACCTGAACAGTAAGCAGCGCCCCCCTCACCCCCCGGTGGAAAATAAATCGATGAGGCTGAAATAGTCAGGTGGCGCATTTTCCTAGGTGAAGGCTGGATGGAGAGGATTGAACTCCCAACTGGTTAAACAGAAGGCCTGGGAGAAAATTCTCCCAAGAGACGGGTGGGAGGGAGAAACACAGAAACAGAGAAATTTCCTCGCTTTGAATCCCCAACTGTTCTGGGGAATCAGTTGAATGCTGGCAGTTCAAGTTCTATTGTCTCAGCGAAGAGAAATCGGACTGCTTCGGGGGAAAATTTGCCTTAAAAATAGCTGGCCATTCAGACACATATGGGCGAACTCAAATTAGCCTGGAGATTTTGCTGTCACAATGAAAGGCAGAAACTAGTTCAGCTGCTCTTCTGCATAGCCTGCTCAGAAACATAGATGTGTGGGCTTCGTTCGAGAAGCAGACAATTTTGCCGATCTAGAGATAATAATGAAATAAAAATGAAGATTAAGATGAGCCACCTACCTTTGTTACGCCGTCCTGAGTCTGATTGCCTGTCAAGAAAGTTCCGTCTCGAGGTCCCGATATTGGCTGGTGCCCAGCAGCTCAAATATAGCCAATGCTCTTTTCTATTCGAGCTTGCCAAGCTCAAATCCTCATTGACGGGTTGGGCTGGCTCTCGCTGCCATTCGCTGAGGGGAAACCAAGCAGGGGGAGCACAAATCATCAATGGCAGTAGTTGGACATTGGATAGCGGAGGGCTGCGGACACTCACTAGTTGACCCAGCTCAGCAAGCTATTCGAAGAAATTCAACGGAATCGACTAATTAAGGTAGCCATTATCAAGCTGCGTGAGCCCTCCCTTCTATTTCCTTCGGGTGCCCCTGTCAAATATTATCTTTCAATTAGTGCTGGTCAAGTGCCAGCTCTCAGTCTTGCCACAGTTAAGTTAATCAACTTGCTGACTGCATTGACGGAAGCTCAAGGAATGGGGGGAGGTTAAAGTTAGGCGATAATCTGGTCTAATCACGGTTAATTGCACAGTCTCAGAAGCAGATCTTCTCCGCCTTATCATGGGGATTTTAACCAGAAGATGTGCCTGTTTTATATTAGAATCAGTGCCTTGAGCAACAATAAAAACGTTGAGGGAGCCGCTGCTTTCTGTCCTGCCAGGCAGGTTTGCTGACACTGACTATGCACATCAGCTTTCATTTGTTTAATTAAAGTCGAAGACAACCAGCTTTAGTGCTTGGTGAATGTGCAGAAGCATCTAGGGTTCGGAATGAAGCTTAGACGGATAGCAAGGTCATCTTGCTTATCAAAATGGTTACAAGTCACTTACACTTACAAGTGAATGAAACGCAGTTAAAAGCCATACATCTAATTCGGATAGCGTTAAACATTGCTGATTGTACAGTTTAGCAATGTCTAAATAAGCCTCTTCATTTTGTCATTTTGATCTTAACGTGTCCTTGGCAGATAAGGACTTTAGCAGGATTTGACAGAGTTATATAAATCAACTGATTTTTGTCATGCAAGCATCCTGTGGTTTTGCTGCGTACACCCTGCGAATAAACATAATCACAGGTTCTGGCTTTGAATTCTACTGAAACAATTCTAAAGTTAAAACAATCAACCGAGAGGCTTAATACAGAAAGTTTGTAAGTCAAAGCACGAACAAGGATGTATAGTGATGAAGAAAAACAGGTATGTTATTGCATTTTTGCTGCTTCAAAAAACAATTTTAACAATATGAAGAGCCGTGATCTTCGATAATTTTTATGCAATACTGAAGTACTAATTATTTAAGTCGTAGAAAGTTTAGTTTCAAATATCCAGCAATCGATGAAACAATCATTCTCAGGACGGACTCACGCAATCCGATGACAGCTCGATCCAGTCATTGTCAACTTTGACGAGATGCCACTCCCAGCAGGGTAGCATTTTGGTAGTCGAGCCTTCGGTGAAGCTGAGATGCTGCGTGTACTTGCTAAGTCTAATTGCTATCGGATTCATTGTCACTCTGGTCGAAACTGAATCCAACGAGCCCTTAAGCCCGTGCATTCAGCTTGCTAACTACACCACTAATGCGACCAGCTCGCAGTTTAACCCCTGGCAATGGGATGCGCACAAAACTATTAAAAAATACGTGTGCTTATCAATGAAATGCGTCTACTTTCTATTTGGCATAGCGGCAGTTATCTACCTAGAGAGGGCTGTGCTCGTTGAAGGCGAAATTCCAGAGGCGATTGCGTCACATGCCACTCAAAAGGATAGGCTCGTGCTTTTGCGCAACGCTCCCCGGTACATCAGAATTCCAAAACAATTTGGCGGCTACCCATCGACGCTGTTTATCCTGACCTTTTTATTTTTTCGATAGCGTTGTTATTGGAATCTGCCATCGATAGCACTTGCGGCATCATTGACTCCGTCACTGAACCTGGCGAAAACCTGCCGGATGTGTTCCGGCGCACTTTTTTGACCATATTTGTCGTTTTGCAAACCAAACTTTTCATGATTCACTACCGTCATTCGGCTCAGTGGAAATTGTCCGCGACTTGGTTTTGCGGATGCCAACTAATGGCGACAAACATCGCATCCTGGTTTTTTAACGTTGGCTTGGAGCTGCACGATCTGGATGCTGGCTCGAAGGGCACGCATAGAAATCAGAATAATTCATCGTTCTGCAAGTCGAATGGAATTATTATTGCGTCGCATCTGCTTTACCCATTCGGTGTGGAGTACTATGTAATGAGCGCATTGATGGCCTTCAATTTCGTGGCAAAGGCCGGCTGTCTTGGAAATTTTTTGAGGAAGCACTTCAGCGAACAAACTGAAGCTCAAGCTCAACAAATTCATCTTCGATCTCTGTTACGGTCGACTCCAAGTCCAGGGAATGTCGTTAGTGCTAACTCTGAGTTCTCAATCATTCGCAGAAACTTTTGGTCTTTCTTTTTTGGCCTTGGTTTGACCATTTTGTCCCTTTTGGTATCGACTTTTGTTCTGTTCGGTGAAAAGGACAGCGTGCATCCCATTATTCGTTGCGTCTTTCTTGGCGCTCTGATACTGATGTACTTGTGCGGTGTTGTGTGCTCAAGTATGCTGCTTTTCAATCTGAAAAGAAATAGCACAGACCAAATCTCCATGGTCCATCTCACAGACAGATCGCTACTGTGGTTAGGGGCCGCTGCCATCGCAATTAACGAACTAAATAAAATATGGATCACCACGATAGGAATTTCCGACGATGAAACTATCGAGGATATTTTATTAGTGACTAGTAGCGCCCTAAACATTTATCAAAGTCTAATGCAGATTTATGTCATCGAATGCGCTCTGCTATGGAAATTTCCAGTTAATAGAAATCAAGGCGTGAGTGGTCGAGCTTTGTTCAACTTGTTAATTCTGATCAATGCCGCCGAATGGATCATCAACACAAGCTGTTTCGGCCAGTTTTTCATTCAAGTTACCGGCAACTCGAAAATGTTGTCCCTGGCGACCATGCCACTGCAGGTGTTCTTTCGGTTCCATTCGGCTACGTGCATTCACGAGTTCAAGAAGCACTGCCAGCCCCATCATGAAACCGAAAGCGCTAATTCTGTAGCGGCCTCAGCGACTGAGGTGACAGATCCTCGGCTACAGCAGAATTTGGTGGTTGAATTCGCCTCGATGACCTCGCTGATTGACACGATTTACCGCAGGCGCTCGACACACGCTAACGGTAGCGAAGAAGGGATGCCATAAGATGCATATTCGACCAGCCTATTTACGAGCGCACTGAAGGTAGTCAATAAAAACAAATTTTTATCGTTTTGAAAATAAGGTTGACGGACAATTTTAGTACAAATAATTTGTCGTAATTATGACACCACTTAGGCAATTCACTACTAGCGCGTTAGCAAAGATTATTTTTTAGAGTTCCTAACCATCAATCCTAAACAATAACTTTAAAATTGGAAGAGTTTATGTACTAACACCCAGCAATAACCTTAAATATTTTCTCTAATTAATAATTTGTTCACTATTTTTAATAAACTCTCTACTGGGTACCGGAATCGCACAGAAAGTTGTCATCAAAGCTGGAGAAGTAATTCGATAGAGATTTTTGCCTTGAAAAGAAAACAACTATAAAATTTTTGTTATTTTGAGTTGCAAAAGATTTTTTCAGGTTTAATTATGAGAGAGAAATAGCATACCGGCCGTAAACAATGTAGCCCACCATGTTACAAAATAAAATAAGGTCACGATTTTAATTGCTACACGCTCTTACAGCAATCAAATAAATAAATAATATATATTTTATTATATTATATTACATATTATTTCGTTTATTTGTTAGTGCAAAAAAGTTTCTTTCTAAAAAAGCCCTTTAGTTATTGGTTTATAACTTTATACTGTATGCAGTAGAACACAACAGCAAGCATAGTGTAAAGACCGCTGTGTTTATTAAATAGACAAAAAATAAATTGACAAAAAAATCCATTTGTGTGCCGTGAAAAATTGCAAACTTCATGGCAGCGGGATACTTCCAGGTGAACCAAAAAAACTACGATCTGTATGCTTCCTCAATAAGCTCTGAACCAACAATGAAACTCTGAAATTAATTTATTTATGAATCCAGCGAAAAGGCTAAGGCTTATTGATTGCAATAGGAGATTAGGGATTTATGACAGAAATAATTCGATACATTCGTGCAGAAAGCACTGACTTCAGCCATAGAATAACAACAACAACAACAAAATTCGCTGTCAGGTGGAAAAGCAGCATAGAATAAAATAATAAATAAATTTAGACACCCGACCTTTCGATCAGATGTACAGCCCACGGCACAGCGGCGCATCCGAGGGCTGTGTACAGCTTTCAGCCAGACGGGCTGGAGGGGCCGCAACACCCACACTAAATTTACCCAGCTCAAACTGGTACCCGATCTCAGCTGGGTGGACTGAAGCAATGCGGGATTAAGTGCCTTGCTCAAGGGCACAAATTATCTTCTAGGGCCGGGACTCGAACCCACGACCTTCCGGTCATTAGGCAGGCGCCCTAGCTACTAGGCTTCAACTCCTGTTATAACATACATACATTTACTGTTTATCAGCCAGTAGACATCACAAAAGCATAGCCGTCAGTTTCTGCTGCACCAGCCGTCAATTTCTGCCACTTCAGCATCAGTCAACTCGCCCCTGGCCAGGCCAAAGCACTGCAGCCAGCCCGTCAAGCTGAACTTCGGGATTCTGAATCCACCAAACCTCAGACAGCTGTACTGATCCGGGGAATTAGGACGACCGGAAGTATTTATAGAGACGCGAACATTTTGGTTTTCACTCCGACCATTGTAAAACAAAACAGTTGATTCGTTGCTGCTTGAACGATAGCCCAACGATGCAAAGTCACTATTGCTGAGAAAGACGTCCATCTTCGTTGCATAGCTTGTATAATTAGTAGTGAGAGGCGAAAGTTGCGTTCTAGCCAGCACACCGTCTTGCAATAATACGAAACGCTCGCTCATCACCCTGGTGTTTGTGCACATTGTGAAGTAGAAGAAATTCATTGCTGACCGGCTGTTGCTGAAATTTTCATGTTCAATTTGCATAGCAAAAATTGGACAAGACTTTATCAAACTGGGATACAAGTATTTGGTTGCGCAAATGTTATAAGTACGTAGGCACTCAATTCAGCACAAATGCTATTCCAATATGCTCAAATCGCTAAAGTAGTTAAGTATTTCATTAATGAGCTAGCCTTCCTCACTCAAAGTTCGGCTCGAAAAGGCCCCGGATGTAGACCGTGACATTCGACACGGGAATGAACAGCTCGTGAAGGTCAGGCGCGGTGACCACTTCCAGCACAGAATCGTCCTGGCCAGTCAAGTAGATCCCCATCGACTTGTTGCGAGGGGCTCCGCGAGCCAGCGGGGCGTGCGGGTGGCCAGCGGCGCTGCGAATGGGGGCCAAGTTGAACATCCCGACGCGAAAGTTGAACAGCAGCCTCAGAGACTGGCGCACTCGGGGGCTGAGGCCGGCAGTGCGCTCTGGGGGTGTAGAATTGCATGCACTGACTAGCCTACTGATGGCAGTAGAGTGTTAGGACTTGGCGTTTTGATGCGGCTATTATTTAGATAAATCAGATTAGTAATCTATCTATCTATCTATCTATCTATCTATCTATCTATCTATCTATCTATCTATCTATCTATCTATCTATCTATCTATCTATCTATCTATCTATCTATCTATCTATCTATCTATCTATCTATCTATCTATCTATCTATCTATCTATCTATCTATCTATCTATCTATCTATCTATCTATCTATCTATCTATCTATCTATCTATCTATCTATCTATCTATCTATCTATCTATCTATCTATCTATCTATCTATCTATCTATCTATCTATCTATCTATCTATCTATCTATCTATCTATCTATCTATCTATCTATCTATCTATCTATCTATCTATCTATCTATCTATCTATCTATCTATCTATCTATCTATCTATCTATCTATCTATCTATCTATCTATCTATCTATCTATCTATCTATCTATCTATCTATCTATCTATCTATCTATCTATCTATCTATCTATCTATCTATCTATCTATCTATCTATCTATCTATCTATCTATCTATCTATCTATCTATCTATCTATCTATCTATCTATCTATCTATCTATCTATCTATCTATCTATCTATCTATCTATCTATCTATCTATCTATCTATCTATCTATCTATCTATCTATCTATCTATCTATCTATCTATCTATCTATCTATCTATCTATCTATCTATCTATCTATCTATCTATCTATCTATCTATCTATCTATCTATCTATCTATCTATCTATCTATCTATCTATCTATCTATCTATCTATCTATCTATCTATCTATCTATCTATCTATCTATCTATCTATCTATCTATCTATCTATCTATCTATCTATCTATCTATCTATCTATCTATCTATCTATCTATCTATCTATCTATCTATCTATCTATCTATCTATCTATCTATCTATCTATCTATCTATCTATCTATCTATCTATCTATCTATCTATCTATCTATCTATCTATCTATCTATCTATCTATCTATCTATCTATCTATCTATCTATCTATCTATCTATCTATCTATCTATCTATCTATCTATCTATCTATCTATCTATCTATCTATCTATCTATCTATCTATCTATCTATCTATCTATCTATCTATCTATCTATCTATCTATCTATCTATCTATCTATCTATCTATCTATCTATCTATCTATCTATCTATCTATCTATCTATCTATCTATCTATCTATCTATCTATCTATCTATCTATCTATCTATCTATCTATCTATCTATCTATCTATCTATCTATCTATCTATCTATCTATCTATCTATCTATCTATCTATCTATCTATCTATCTATCTATCTATCTATCTATCTATCTATCTATCTATCTATCTATCTATCTATCTATCTATCTATCTATCTATCTATCTATCTATCTATCTATCTATCTATCTATCTATCTATCTATCTATCTATCTATCTATCTATCTATCTATCTATCTATCTATCTATCTATCTATCTATCTATCTATCTATCTATCTATCTATCTATCTATCTATCTATCTATCTATCTATCTATCTATCTATCTATCTATCTATCTATCTATCTATCTATCTATCTATCTATCTATCTATCTATCTATCTATCTATCTATCTATCTATCTATCTATCTATCTATCTATCTATCTATCTATCTATCTATCTATCTATCTATCTATCTATCTATCTATCTATCTATCTATCTATCTATCTATCTATCTATCTATCTATCTATCTATCTATCTATCTATCTATCTATCTATCTATCTATCTATCTATCTATCTATCTATCTATCTATCTATCTATCTATCTATCTATCTATCTATCTATCTATCTATCTATCTATCTATCTATCTATCTATCTATCTATCTATCTATCTATCTATCTATCTATCTATCTATCTATCTATCTATCTATCTATCTATCTATCTATCTATCTATCTATCTATCTATCTATCTATCTATCTATCTATCTATCTATCTATCTATCTATCTATCTATCTATCTATCTATCTATCTATCTATCTATCTATCTATCTATCTATCTATCTATCTATCTATCTATCTATCTATCTATCTATCTATCTATCTATCTATCTATCTATCTATCTATCTATCTATCTATCTATCTATCTATCTATCTATCTATCTATCTATCTATCTATCTATCTATCTATCTATCTATCTATCTATCTATCTATCTATCTATCTATCTATCTATCTATCTATCTATCTATCTATCTATCTATCTATCTATCTATCTATCTATCTATCTATCTATCTATCTATCTATCTATCTATCTATCTATCTATCTATCTATCTATCTATCTATCTATCTATCTATCTATCTATCTATCTATCTATCTATCTATCTATCTATCTATCTATCTATCTATCTATCTATCTATCTATCTATCTATCTATCTATCTATCTATCTATCTATCTATCTATCTATCTATCTATCTATCTATCTATCTATCTATCTATCTATCTATCTATCTATCTATCTATCTATCTATCTATCTATCTATCTATCTATCTATCTATCTATCTATCTATCTATCTATCTATCTATCTATCTATCTATCTATCTATCTATCTATCTATCTATCTATCTATCTATCTATCTATCTATCTATCTATCTATCTATCTATCTATCTATCTATCTATCTATCTATCTATCTATCTATCTATCTATCTATCAAAAGGGGTTCGAAAATATCTAGCTGAATGCATTCTGAGGGAAATCAAGCAAATATTCTGTGGGTGGGTAAATTCAGCCTGCAGAACTTTTTTCCTTAGGCGAAAGCGTATGGAGCAAGTCCGCTCAATCTGTAGGCCGGGTAGAAGCGTGCTTTCAGCGGATCCAATTACAATTCCATTTGCCAGCGGCGCATTAGTTTGTTGTCAAAAAAGCTGCGCTAAAATCTCCCAGAATTTCGCTCAGGTAAAAATCTGAGAACAATGCAGGCATATGAGATGGGCATTAGCCATTAAAAATGTGAAAGATAGAAGATCGACAGACTATATTTTGGGGATTTGCTCCCATTTGGGATAGTACTGGTGCCGTTTAGCGTGGCTGTTAGTTGCATCTATACAATGCAAAAAAGTTAATATAGATAGAAATTCAAGCAATAAATAGTCATTGTAGCCTTGCTTGTCGGCAAAATTTCACACAGTGGCGACAATTTCTCAAATTTGCTCGTACATGTACTATTTTCCTTCACTGCTTCCGCTCTAGATGCTACTTGGTAACAGACTAAAATCCCGGATACTACAATAATGATTATTTTCATAATATGACTTGCTAAACAAAGACAGAATGGATGGTTCAGTTTTTATTGGTACGCCCTATAATGATCATTTCTTGTCGTCTAGCTGCAATTAACTACGACAAGAAAAAAATTATTTGGAGAGAATATAGACTTGAAATACTTAGAACTCCGCAGCCTAAAAGCGTATAGAATTATGCTACATTCGACACCAGTTAAAAAGTATTTTTTTAGTTTTATGTGCCCTATTTGATAAAAGAAATAGTAACATGGGTCTAAAATTTATAAAGAAACTTTAATCAAGCCTTATTTCAGACATGAACGCTAAATTTTTATGTAAACTACAACTTTGGCTAGCTCATCACGCCTATATGTCTTATAAGTAAGTTTGCCGACCAGCTCTGGCTCACCCAGCTGAAACGCTTCCACAGCTTCCGCGTTCACGAAGGTCCGGCAGCGATCGTCGGGCAGCCAGTGGCTCAGAAAAGCCTCGGCGCTGGCGGTCACGCACTCGCCTGAGCGGGACGCGGCAGCCGCGCAGCCCGGCTTCAGCCTGCAGCTCAGGGCGCATCGCAGCACAGGGCAGCTGCTGGCCGCCGCATCGAGCCCGGCTGAGCAGGCCAGCCGACGGGCGAGGCTGCCGTCCGACTCAATGCCGACACCGTCAAGCCGGATGGCCGACTCTGCGGGACAGGCGCTGAACTGGCGGAAGTCGGCGGCAGTCGAGCCGGACACTGGGCGGGCGGCGTTGCCAATGGAAACGAGCAGGACAGCCCAGCAGAAAACGGGACTGAGAAGCTGAAATATTATTGTAGTTTTTTTCGATCAATTGTAGAATTTTTTAAACATCCATTAAATTATGAAAAACAAACATTACGAAAGGTAGTTAAGGCAATTATTTTCTACCTTAGCCAGCATTGCACTCTCAAAGAGTCAGCTGCATTTTACAGAAAAAATAATTTTAAAAAAACTGCATGCAGCAAGTTTCTGTGGCCATCGCTACTAACTTTGTGTCAAATTCTGAATTTCAGTTTGCTTGTTACTATGGTTACTCGCCAAACGGTCCTAGGCACACTATTGGAGTATGAAAATGACTAGGATTTCAGACTTTACTCCACTGGTGCAGCCCACTTAACTTTTGCCTAGCGCTTCGGCACTAACTGGGCATCTGAAGGTCATTCTTGTTCTTTCACTGAATGACTACCTCGGAGCCTTTGTGGCCATTACGTAATGATGAGCAACTCCGATCTACAGTGTGTTTTGGCACCTTTTTTCGTTAGGTTTCAACTGGGTTCGCACTGGGTCGGTGTCTCGCTTGTCAAGTCAAGCAATTTTTTGTCTCGAATTCTTGGAATTATGTAATTTATGCTAATCTATTGGCAAAAAGCACCCGCGAAAAATTTTCGTAATGATTAAGCAACCTGAAGCCTGAAGCGATTTACGTTAGTAATGTCAACAAATCATCACAAAGAAATCAACACTTGTAGATGCATGACGTAGACTCCCACTGGTAAGTTGACGTTTGATTTACTCGTGACAATAATAAAATAGATAAAAAGACAAGTGGAAACAAAGGAAATTTTTCCATAATCAACAATGATGGTTAGCTAGTTAACCTGAAGATGCTTCATGAATTATCAATTTTTATTTTCACTGAGCGCGCAACTTCTAGCAAGCAAGCGTAAATTCCCAAGATTTACAGCTGCCATTCAAGCATTTGAGGACATTTCAGTTACGTTAAATAATGAACGATAATAATAGAACGAGTTCAGTTTTAAGCTAAACAGATTGTTGAAACAGTGAAGCACTTGCTTGAGGCCAAGCTCCAGTCACGCAGTTTATTTTTTTGGTGGACTGTTGAGTTCATAAGTTATTTCATTGAGAGCTCCTAGCCAATGAGGCCGCGGCAGGGCAAAGCCCAAATTCAAAATAAAAAATACGCTAATTCATTTCCGCTCCTACTCATAGTAAACATATAAGAACATGAGTCAATTAAATAGCCAAAACACAATTTTCTACTATGTAAAGGGTATGAAAAAAACAGAGAAAAGTGTTTTCAAATCGGATACTTTACATTAAATTCAACGTTCAGTCACAATTAATTGACTTTTTGAATTAAATTGGTAACGATAAATTTGACCGTGTTACAAAGGTTACCCGATTGATTCTCTCCATAAAACGTCGCAAAGGATACTTTGAAGGCAAGTGATCGTTCTGCATTACCACACAAACAAAATTTTTACGTTTGCCTCTTGGTACAATCTAAGAAACAATCAATTAACAGAAGATTCTGACCAAACGAACTTCTTATTCAAGTTATTTCCCATAAAACTCACAAAAATCTCACTATTACAATCGAATCCGTCAGTTTCTGCTGCACCAGCCGTCAATGTCTGCCACCTCAGCATCAGTCAGCTCGCCCCTGGCCAGGCCAAAGCACTGCAGCCAGCCCATCAGGTTAAACCAGGGCATTCTGAAGCCACCAAACCGCAGGCAGCTGTACTGATCCGGTGAATTGGGACGGTCCGCCCTCATGTTAGTGATGCGAGCATCTCTATATTCATGCCAGCCATTGTAGAACAGAGCAGTCGAGTCGTTGCTACTTGAGCGATAACCGAACGATGCAAAGTCGCTCGTGTTGAGAAAAGCGTCTATTTTTTTGCCAAAAGAGCTGTAATTGGTGGTTTCAACAGATAGCTGAAGCCGGACAATCCTGCCATTTTCTTCTACGCTGAACCGCTCGCTCATTACACCGGTGTCGTTGCACATTGTGAAGTAAAAAAAGTGCGTCATTGTCCAGCGGTTGCTGAAATGGGCAAGTCAAGGTTTTTTATGCCAACTAACTGGCACATTGATTCAAACGGCGGCCCTCGGTTGACCCTTTAAAATCAGTTATGAGAGCTCGCCATTCTAAGAATTATTTTGCCTAATAGCGAAGCGAAGCACTAAATCGACAAGTTAGATTTTTATTGAAATTCCGGCCAGGCTTCACTCACTCAAAGTTCGGCTCGAAAAGGCCCCGGATGTAGACCGTGACATTCGACACGGGAATGAACAGCTGGTGAAGGTCAGGCGCGGTGACCACTTCCAGCACGGAATCGGCCTGGCCAGTCAAGTAGATCCCCATCGACTTGTTGCGAGGGGCTCCGCGAGCTAGCGGGGCGTGCGGGTGGCCAGCGGCGCTGCGAATGGGGGCCAAGTTGAACATCCCGACGCGAAAGTTGTACAGCAGCCTCAGAGACTGACGCACTCGGAGGCTGAGGCCGGCAGTGCGCTCTGGGGGTGTAGAATTGCGTGCACTGACTAGCCTACTGATGGCAGTAGAGAGCACATTTTTCGAAGCGCAAAGGTTAAAATGTCTTATGAATTTATAATTTTAATGTACGTTAATGAGCCTATTTGTGCTGTTAAGCAAAGCCCTTAATCATGCATTGCTTAAGTCCACCCTGCTGAGATCGGTTACTAGTTTAAGCTGGGTAAATTTAGAATGGTTGTTACGGTGCTTTAAGCCTAACAGGACCGAGCAGCTTTAAACAGCTCTCGGATGCGTGGTGCTGTTAGCTGCGGCTGTACGATTGCAAAGCACAAAAAATGCAAGCACAGTTGCGGCTCACCCAGCTGAAACGCTTCCACAGCCTCCGCGTTCACGAAGGTCCGGCAGCGAGCGTCGGGCAGCCAGTGGCTCAGAAAAGCCTCGGCGCTGGCGGTCACGCACTCGCCCGAGCGGGACGCGGCAGCCGCGCAGCCCGGCTTCAGCCTGCAGCTCAGGGCGCATCGCAGCGCAGGGCAGCTGCTGGCCGCCGCATCGAGCCCGGCTGAGCAGGCCAGCCGACGGGCGAGGCTGCCGTCCGACTCAACGCCGACACCGTCAAGCCGGATGGCCGACTCTGCGGGGCAGGCGCTGAACTGGCGGAAGTCGGCGGCAGTCGAGCCGGACACTGGGCGGGCGGCGTTGCCAATGGAAACGAGCAGGACAGCCCAGCAGAAAACGGGACCGAAAAGCTGAAATTCGTGATGTAGCTATTGTCGTAATTGGTACGCAGTATGATTTCGCAAATACATAACGTCAAGGAATGATAGGAAGGCAATACAAATTTTCTCACCTTGCCTATCATGGCACGCTGAGTTAGTCTCTTGTATTTTGTCTCTTAGGGAAGAATAAGAAGGGTTTATGCTACATTCTGTGGCCAAGTCACTGTCCTTATGCCACATTCAGCCTTTCAAGTTGCCTCTTCGTTGCTATGGCTACTCGCCTACCGGCTCACATGCGGAGGACTGCACGTTATTGGAGTATGAAAAATGACTAGAATCTCAGGCTAGGCCTTGCTTCACTCCCTCCATTGGCGAAGCCCGCCTAATTTTGCCTCAGAAAGCCCGCCTAATCTTTGTTGCTTTTTTCCCCAATTTTGCTTAAATATTTTCTAATCTTTTGCAGACTCTTTGTTATTATTAGGGACTTGCGTTAAATTGTAAAAACGCGCTTTATTGAACAGATCTTCCCAAGAGCTTCAGCACTAACTGGGGCTCTGGAACTGGTCGATTTATTCATCGAAATGGGTACCTCATGCACTTTTGGCTCTTAGGTAATGATACGCAGCGCACATCGTAACAAGGTACGTACCTGTAGCGCACAGAAGTTGAGTTGAAATTTTCAAGTGAGAATTAGAAAAAGCACCCCAAGAAAATGCACTTTTAGGGATAAAAAATGGAAGGGAAGAATGTCTGTAGAAGTCGAGGAAGGAACAAATTCAGCTAGCGGCACACGATTTTCTAGGAACTCAAACGAACTCGAATTTGTCAATCATAAGCGGCGCTCTCAAGGACAAAGACTCGAGAGCATTGCTACAGCTATCATTTGTGTTTGGGACACAAATGATTTGGGAATCGAAAGAAGGAATTGTTGAAAGAGGAAAAAATTGTGAAATTATTGATGAGAATTTGTCAATGTTTCTGTATCAGGGGCAGCTGGTTTTTATCACGTCTCCCCAATAAGTTTGTTTCAAACCGCGCTGCCTCATGCCCCTATTGTTGTTTTTTGATTTTGACCTCACCTTAACCCCTTAAGAACTGTCATTTACATGTACGAGTATAAAGCCTTCTCAAAGCACCATTTGGACTCCTTGTGTGTATGCGTGTATGATTAATAGACATATCCACCTGCATCGAATTTTTGCAGCATTGAATGCAGCTTGTCATGGTGATTAGAAACCCAACTCGACGCCTTACTGTTGCTGCGCCTAAAGTTGACAGTCGATTACTGTCAGATAACGAAGATACGAACAACATTTTTCTGTTTCCTAAAGAGTCACACAATTGAGATTTTTAATGCTTGCTAAGTCGTATCACCCCAGTTAATTCTCGATGAGAATGTTGGATTTTAAATATGGTCTACTTCCATCAATTAAAAATACTAACAGTGTTGCGAATTTTCTTCTGTGGTTTATCTTTAAAACTTATTATTTTTTAATTAATTTTAATTTATTAATTGCCAATATAAATTCCGGTGCAGTCTTGTTAGCCTTGATTATATTCTAAGGTGGTCCACTGGACCACTAAGATTACCCTGCAATAAAAATGCTGTTTGCTGCATGCTGCATTTTACATAAACATAGCAATATACTTATCATACGATCAAGGACACTTTACCATCCTTGGTAATCATCCTATATATAAGATCTTATAATGATATATATAGAGAGAATATAAGATCTATATACGCTCGTATACGACTTTAAGTAATTAAAGGTGTCATTGCATACGATATGGATGATCTCAGCCAGCTTAGCCTGACTAACAAGCGAAATTCAATATTATTCATGGTAAGAAGATGGTAGATCGTAAACCCTTCGTTTTTCTTGGACCTGTGTTTAATTGCATTTCTTACTACGTGAAAACTCGTGAGCAAAAGTTTCCAGAGAAAAATATTTTTAAAGGTGTTTTTGGAAAAACGATTGCTTATGTGCATGAAGACAAGGACATCTTAAGTAGTCCTTGCATGAAGATTGAAATAAAAAGTTTTTCTCCTTTACAACATTATCAACTCACACAAAAATCTCGATTGCATAAAAATATTTTTTATAAATTAATAAAACTATAATTATTATAAAAATACAAGCGAAAATCAGACTTCCACATACCAAAGAAAATAGATATCTTTTTGTTTTTGCTCTAAAACGATTTTCGCGCTAAGCAATTCAACAGTACAGGGCGCCGGCGGCGCGGGCGAATGCATGGACCGACGTCAGTTAACTTATTTTATTGAAAAAAACAACCAGAAACAATTGAAATCAGAATCTTATTTACAAATTTACGGTAAATTATTTTTTGCTCTTTTCCCCTTTGTAAACTTTCGCACACTCTTTGTTATTATTAGGCACTTGCGTTAAATTGTAAAAATGCGCTTTATTGAACAGAGACAGCATGATTACTTTTTTCGGGTACAGTTGGTGCGTGAATGATTGCAGGATAAATCACTGCAATTGTAGAATTGTAAAAAGTGTTTTAAAATTTTCGCCGGTATAGCAAAGTAGCCGAAATTCGGTAAAAACGTTACTTACTATATTGCTTACTAACTAGTAAAAAGATGTTGAGTATTCTTGAATGAATCATTACAAAATCCTTGAACTGTTGAAAGATAGCATCCAAATTTGTCTTCATTTATCAATAGCTATATAAATATGTTTTTTAGCTATTTTACTGCTTTATTTATTTATTTAAGCTTTAGAGGCAATTTTCAACATATATAAATGTTTTACATTTGCATGTCTGATATTTATTATTTTTTTTTCTAAAAGTAGAATGTTAAAAGACAGTTTTGTGAAGCTTTTTGTTAATTTAACTATGATTCATAGAATGACAAAATAACAAATTTTATTTCAAGCATTTTTAATTATCTAAATTTATTTGTCTTTTACAATTAGGAGCAGCTATTGTTTTTGCTGCAATAAAATTGGATATATATGGAGTAAAATGCTATGTAGCATGCGTGCATTAAATCAATGGCCTTCTAAAGATTTTTTAATATTGCCATTAATATTTAATTATAGATAAAATTGTTTTAATGGCACATTTTTATGCTATTGCCGTTGAGTTAAATCAAGGCTACTAAGGATACCCTAGGATCCTAATTCCATTTTTTGATACTTTTTTCAGTCTAATTTTTAGTTTATAGTATTTTATATTTACAATTATTTTTTCCATGAAATAAAAAAATTCCAGTTTGAAATGACTAGTATTTTATGTCTTTTTGAAATATTATTTTGTAAATTAGGAAGCTAAGTATAAATGTTGTTTTTAAATCTTTTTTATTTTAAGAATTACTAAGAAAAAGTACAATGCCATTGTGTGGCATGATTTTTATTTTACTGTCTAATTAATGATTCTATTATATTTAAAGGGCCATAACTTCTGTCAAATTAACCTAACTTCTACATTATCTAACTATAGAACTACATTATAATGCTTAACTTCTCAAAGAAAAGGACAAATTTGATAAATTTTACACAATTTACTGTCTTGTCTTATAGTCCATAGTTGAGAATGGGGCAGATGCATCTTTGTCATTTAGGTGCTTATATCTGATCCTAATGGGAGAATAATTGGTATCTATCTAAACTGCATAGTTATACCAGCAAGCAGAATAATGATGGCGCATGCCCCAAAGAACAAAAGACTTTTCAAAAAATGTTTTTTGCATATTCATAGTCTGGGAATTACATATTTTTTCAAGACTGACTCTCTTGAGACCCCTGGATACTCTATTGTGTCACAGCTCAATTCAAATCAGCTGAATTCATGAAAAAAATTGAAATCTTACATCCAGCTCTTGTCTTATTCATAATCATAATTCATGAGGCGCATCCTATGTATTTTACATACTCTCCGGATGTGTCACATGGCTTTTTCTCACCCTCGACGCCCTCGAGACTGGCGCTTTGTACAGTAATATTGCGTAGATAAGAAATTCCGATCTATCATTTTCTTGTCGGCTAACAATTTAGATAATTTATTTTTCTTCTTCACGAGTGTACAATTGCTTGATTGGCTTGGCCCCCCAGTCTTACCCTTCAAGGCCCACATTCCAGGCTTTCGTCTGATAAGAAATGTGCAAACAAAGTTTTGGTTGAGACCATGATTTGACTTAATGGCTTGCCAGCGAAACACTGTTTGCTTGTCACTATCGAAGTTGGCAATTCTCACTGATGAATTTTTTACAGTGTGCAGCACTAGAAGACAGTGTTAACGGGCTTATTTAGCTGCTAACCGAAATATTTGTTGATGAAAACTGTTCACCCTATTCGAGGATTCTCTCCACTAAATGATATTCGTTTGGTCTTTAAAAGGGTAAGCTACTTTTTCGTTATTTTACAAAATTTTATCAGTCAGAATAACAGATCAAATTTTCGGACAGTTTTAAGTGCACCCGGATAGTGTACACAGGCAGTGCTAAGGTAGGGTGCGCAGTTCAATGCCTTGGTGTTTGCTCTCATGACTCTAAGCGAGCAAAGCACAAAAGGCCCACCATGGGCCAGCACTCCGAGCAAGACCCGAAATGAGCTCAACAGAGTCAAACTCAGTGGCGTGGGCACGAGAGAGATTTTACATTGCCGAAATCCCCATTTTAACCCCATTACCCCCTATCATCCCTTTGGAGAAATTTCCAGTACTCTTGTTGCTGCACACAAAACAATTAACTTGCACTGGTAAATAAACATTTTCTTATTGATTTAATTTTTTGCAAATCAGTTTTCAAGTACGAGTATAGGAAAAGTGAAGCACTTTAGCTTTAAAATATTTGAGGCACAGACTGCGCAGGTCAATTACTTTAAAACACTACTTAAATATTTACTTCTCAAAACATAAATATTTTGGTTTTTGCGACGCTTCCTTTGAATTAAACATAATTGAAAGGAAATTTCTAATACTTGACCATGCGTTTCCAAAAAATTAGCTTGCCTTTACGAGGGGTGATCAAAAAGTTCTGAAAGTCAGTTAATATTATTAATAATGACTCGAAGAAAATTTGTGCATACAATCAGCATTACATTGCCTTGTGCTATCTCCCATCAGCTTCTATGCACCGCTTCTGTCGCTTTTGTTACATCTGGAAGTAGCTACGATAATAGATTGCAAGCGAAATTTGTTTATTGTTTAGCTCGTGCGATTAACCAAAAGTGCCTGCCTGTGCTTGCCTGTAGCGTTAGCCAGACAAACTATGGCTGACTGATGGTTTCGCATTGCTTGCACTTTTAACTTTCGCTCTTGCTTGCCTCGATAGACGGATTAAGAATGTAATTGAGTTTGTGTAGTGTACGGGAGAGATTACAGACAAATGTATTTTCCAAACCCCACGTTGGGCATGTCTGCTCTTGAGTACACGCGAGGCGTGCAGCGATTATGAGTCCAAGGAAATAGTAAAGCCTATTGAATTAAAAATCTTCAGTGCCTACTGTAGAAACAACAGTCTATAGTAGTATCTATTGAAAATAATTACTATAGCTACAAAAAATAGTGCCAAAAATATATACCTTTAGTTGCGGAAGTGTTGAATTTGTTGGCGCTTAAGGATGTTAAAGGCTGGACTGTAATAGTTGAGTGCCATGCTAAATAAGAGTTCGGGGTAGGAGTGGGACCAGACATTGTGGCGCTAACTCTCAGCGCATAGTTGGGCGCCAGCGACTACTAACAGCCTATTAACTACCTACCTTTCCTTTTGTCCCTGCTACGCCTCCACATCTCTGGTCCCTTTTAAGTCTCGCTTGCCACACTGCAGGGCCACGCGATTGCATCCTGTCAGTCAAGCTCCAATGTTGCGGAAGTTGCAAAAAGCCCGTCCTCTGTATTTTTCTTCCTAGTTAAGTGCCGGTTGGAACAGTGAAAGTGGTAGCTAACTAAGCTTGCCTCAGTCAGTGTGGCGACCGGGGCACCCGCCGCTTTGTTGATGGCGACCGCGGAGTTCTACTGGCGCCAATTGAACGGCTCCAAGTGATCGTTGCATCTCCATTAAGCTTAATCTTAAAATTGGGAGGAGACCAAATAGCAAACGGAAAGGATTATGCGTGTTGAGCGCGCTGTAAATAGTTACTGGGGGGGTGGGGTTTATCGGTGCTTCACTGCTGTGATCTTCGTGTGAGATTTCCATCAAATGCTTAAATCTCGAAGATATAAGCGTTATAAGACTTCAAAACTTAGGTCAATGCAAAGTTTCATTCTCACTTTGACTTTAGGTTTCATTAACTTGCTCCCCGATCATAGTACTGGCAACCTGCTCCGGCTTTTGCGCTCTCTTTGCGTTCTCTCATTGCTTTGTGTCGTCATAGCCTCTCCCTCTTTTTCTCTTGTCCAGCGCAGTGTGTTGTTGATAGCAGAGTTTGTGGCCATGTTGGAGTGGTCGGCAGAGGGGGTTCAAGCAGTCCTAAACCTCTCTCTTACCCTTCAGCCATAAGCAGTTGGGCAATGCATTGCCATTCGCCCTAAACTTCACCTCCTCCCACTCCCACCTAACCCTCATCGCCAACCCCGTGTCGTCTCTCCCCCCTCCACCACCAGTCCTCTCCATTCCACTCATTTTTATCAGCCCCGATGCGGACCGTTTTCCCTCTTAGCTCTCAGACTCTCCATTTCTAACGAGCGCGTCGCAGCTTCCTTTTGCTCAAAGCTGATCACCCCGGCCAGCTTACTCACGCAATCCCTGTTTGCTTCAATCCTCCCCTGCTACAAGCCGTAAGTGATTATCGAATCCAAGGTATTTCGTCTTCGTCAAGGCAAGGACTTGCAAAAAGGAACGAGGACAGTCATCAGACTCGACAAAGCAATCCAGCGGAATCAGTAAAAAACTGGGCGAAAACAGCTGCGCCGATTTGTATCACTTTGTTTCTGGAAGTTGCCTAGCTAGAAGAATTTTCAAAGCCTGGTGAGTCAGCTACCTCGTGCAGTAATCCTGGCTTTAACAAGGGAAGGTTTAGCTTGCTTAGGAATTGAGGGAAACTAACATCACCTCCTTCCTACTAAATTTTGGGTTCAATCTCTGCTCACTGAATTGCCGACTTGCGTGCAGGTGTCTCGATCGTGCTCGCGTGCGACTAAGCGAAATACAAGATGACGGTGTGTTTTGCTACGTGTGTTTTTGTCTGTATTGCCTCACGGAGTGTGGATTACAGGGATTGTGTGTTCCTAGGTCCCCTCCTTTTTTCTAGATTTAAAAAAATTCCTGCCTTTCCTTAAAGCTCGATGACTTGTAAATCATTTGATCACTAAATATGTGGTTTAGACTTCGCCTGTCTTTCGCCCAGACCCTATATCAAGGTTATGGCTATGACTCTCAGTCTGTAATAGAGTAGCTAAGCTCTAGAATTAGCATGCTAAAAACCTGGGCATGCGTAATCATATGCAAGGGCCAATTAGTTTTAACTTGTTTACTTGTTTTATCTAGGTATTAGGTGCACGCTTTCAAGCAAGCGATACAAAAACAAGCACAATTTTCTCACAATTTGGATACGAGTATACCGAAAATATCTTCCTCGACGCACTGCGCGATTGCCTGCCCGTCTCTTATTAATTAGCTAATTTGAAGCCTTTCTACTTCCCCGAGAGTTACTTAACCCTGGTAATTTACATGGAAGGACCGGCTCGCTCCCTTACCTACTTGTACATTAATTTGCAACTTTGAAGTTTATTCTGTCGGCTCTGCATGATTCGATAGAGGCTATGCTATATTTGAAATGCGCTCGGATGCACGAGTTCATAATCTTTGGTGCTAAACTTTTGTTGTTTGCAGAAGCCGGAGTTCTATATGAATTTACGAGCTTTTATGGCATTTAATTTTAAGATAGGTTTTCCGTTGTAAACCGGGTTTGTTTTGCGTCGAAAACATTTCCTTGTCGGAAGTATCTATCTATGATACAGACTGACCTTGGATCGCCTTACAAAGGGATAATTACGCAAAGTCATTTAGAATGCACTGTGGTCAGCGGTCTTGTACATTGGTACGAAAAATTCCAATACTCTTGCGTCGCATCTGCGCAAGCTAATGCGCTATTCCAATTGATACAGACCGGAACTGTTCTGGTCTACAGAAACAAGGTTTGACGCTACGACATGAGGGAACACATTGTTGCATGCAGTTGCGCACACAGCTGTCGAATCCAAGGACTCGAGGTAAAGGAGGCCGATATTGAAAGAAACAGCTGACTTGGCATCACTAGTTCATTTCCAATAGGCTCAATTGCAGTCATTGCTGGTTTCGCCTTTCTTTAATACGCTTTGGAATTATTCTTTAGCTTCAAAGGCAACATATACGAGCGTACTCTAATGCTTTCATAAGTTTCACATTTCTCATATTGTTTAATTTTAGAAGCATTAGGAGTTTCTGCCTTTCTCTTCAAAGCGCTACTGTGCCGAGTTTTAAGTGCTCCTAACTATCTCGCCATGACTGCTGCGAGAAAAGTGCACCGATGATACGAAACCTTGCACTAAACACGTTCTCGGACTTTTCTAGCAAGTTTATTTGCAAGTTGATCCTGCTTGGTTACTGCAAGATGGGGCGCCAAAATCTGACCAATTAGTGAGGCAAACTTTGTGCTGACAGTATCGGGTAGAGAGAAAATTCTAACTAGAAATTCCACTGCAAGCTAAGCTGTTACACCTGCTGCTCCTTGGCATCTTAGCCTCACAGAACAACTGACAGATTTCTGATTCGCCGAATGTTTTCTAATGCATCGCTAATTGTAATTTTATTCCGGTTTTTTCCCATAAATTCTGCTTAATGTGTAAAAAACTATAGCGTTTGTCAAGCTTGATTACTAAACCATCATAGGGACTTAGTTTGCCGGTGTCACTGCGATTTTTTGCCTTGTTGAATTTGGCGCTCCCGTTCCTCATAATTCGAAGGCTGCGTGGATCAGCTGGTTCGAAAATATAAAGAAGCGCCTGGAAAGATTGTCAGCAATTCTAGGAGGTCTCTTCAGGCTTAGGCCAGCAACGATGATGACCCGGGTTGGAGGCTGACAAAATCTTTGCTAAAGGAATAGAAATGACGGATAAGCCAACCTCCTGCAGCTTCCTTTAGCTGTCTTAAGCGTCATCGGATCTTACCTTCCTCCATGACTGAAGCAGCAGCTTTTACAGTACCGGAGCTGTCCATGGTAAATGAATCTTTCTTCCCCTTGCCTGCGTAAGGTCTTAGCAGTTTTTTCTCTCTATTGCTACGGCTTGCAATGCCGTGATAGGCGCCTTATTCATTGCGTGCCTTTGACCGTCCGGTCGCTTCTTTTCATTGAATTATTAATAAATCTTGCAGAGCCCGTCCCGTCGGCAGGTCCGGAGAAGGGGGGTTTGGCTGATCGCCAACCTGAGATTCTATCCAACCATCCACAGGGATCATGAGAACTGATCCTCTTTCTCTTGGTCATTAGATTTCTCTCTGTGGGCACCAGTAGGACTTTGATATTTATTAAATTTTTTGCCTCTGCAAAATTTTAAAATGCCGATGGAGTTTTTATAATAGACTTTTAAGACGCCAGGCTGCTGAAGGTTACAGAGTTTATTTTTTAATTCACCCAGATAGGTAGAAGAGATGAACTTATTCGCCATAAGGATGTGTGATTGTCTGACTTTCTATTACTGTTAACCAATGGTGAATATGAAGCAGTTTCCTATACTTATTTAGTGACAAAGTTTGGATTCAGGATCGGAGAAGATTTTACTGCAAAGAATCATAAATATGCTGTGTCAGAAAGTTTGCATTTTCTCACGTGCCAGTTATGCAAACAATATTTTTGCATAGCTTCATACTGTCCTAGACTTTAAAGCTGCATAAAGTACGCGCTTTAGTCTCACAATGCTATAGCTTCGATTTCATGAAACGTGACAGTCTAAAAACTTCATAATGGCACCGTTATTTTCCCTGTTGAAGGTATTTTAGCAAATGAAGCGCAACTGATTGGATTCTATTGACATTAAGTGCATCTAACTCATTGCAGAGAGTAGAAAAATTAGAAAAGTAGAATCGTGTGTTACGTGCATGCAACAAGCTACTTATGATTAAACAATTCTCAACTTCAAATAATTTCCTTGTCCTATTTAGTCTCGCCTGTTGCATCACACAGTACCCTCTACCTTTACATTTATTTTATTTTTGGAAACCGAAACAGTCTGGGTCATTCACTCAGAGCTGGTTAGCCATAGGGAATCAAGAAAAAATTGACGTCCTGAAAAAAGCACTCGCATTCATTCGTACAAGCTTCTTCGGAACAGTTTATTGATCTTGCCTGAGCCGCTGCAGCAAGCCCAGAAGGAATTTGGGCGCGTCCGGTCTTAGCATGGGCTTTGGTTAGGCATTGATTATGCAGGTATAACGACTGAGCAGACCGCACCGCGGTCGCAGCTGCGCTGGAGCCTTCGGGACGATTCTCCATTTGTTTAGCTTCTTTCCCCAACCCTGCTCTACACGCCGGTCCATCTTGCTCTAGTTAACCTCTTTGCGTCCCAATTTTCCGGCTTGTCGCAATTCTCATTTCTCTCTTTCTTTGCCTTCCATCCGCGGGAAAGAATTAATAGCGGTGCCCCCCCCCCTGTGCGCGGCGAAGTCTTTTCGTGTTTGTCCTAGCGTTTGTCCCGCTTTGCTTTTTGCTTTTGTGCAATATAAAGCATTCTTCTCTCCCCCCGTGTCGCTGTGTCATCATATGTTATTCTCATCTTTTAGTGGAAAAAGGGATTCGATTGTGATGACGAAAGGGAGCTTGAAGCGGGTAGATATTTAGGATAGACCTTGCAGTCTTGCACGAATATTTTCTCATTTGGATTGGAGTTTTTTGTAATTTATACGGCATTTAATTGCGATTTTGCCGAGACTAAAACAATTAAACTACTATGCTACAGTGAATTAATGATACGAAAATGTAATCGTATTTTGATAATACAGTCCTACATTTCTCCATGTAGTTGACCTTCGCAATGAATAATAAGCCATAGGTTGAAGCAGGTCATGGTTGGGCCCCCCTGTCATGTATTCCAGAAATATGAACCCTGATGGAATTTAGGAATTTAAAGGGGTGTGCTTCTCATTTTTAGCTGCAAGAAAGTATAACGCTATTATACCAGTAGCTAAGTAAGGTTAGCTAGTCGCTTACGAGGGATTAGTATTGATATTAACTATTCTAAAAAGGGACGACCACACGCAGTAGTATGTTTGACAAAGCAGCACAGCATGTGTCCCTGTATCAAGTGACAGTTGCAGTCGGCTCGTGCCTGAATACTAGCTGTGCATCGCAGTGTCTATCAGGCCTAGGGCACAGATAGACGTGGTGATTTCCCTCTCAGGTAGTACTAGTATGCAGTGTGATCCGGCGCCTCTGCTGAATGTCTCGCCTCTGTTCTCTCCCTTCACCATTAATCAGACTTGGCCTGCTGTCAGCGCGGGGTGAACGATTCTATAGTCCGCAGTCGGCTATTCCGATGCTTCCTGGACCCGGACCCGTTAAAAACTTCCATTATTCAATGCCGCTGTTGCCGCTGAAGGTTCCTTTTTTCCAGTGTCCCGCATTTTCTGAAACCGATGCAGGTTCCTCAGTCAGTCCTTGTGCGTAATCCATTTGCGGTCGGCTGTCACCCGAAACTCTTCGCGGGTTTGCGGTAAACCCTGTCGTACCTGAACACACTCCTGGTCTGTCGATATTGATTCTCTACTGTAGTATTCATATTTTTTCTGTTGCGGCAAGCTGGAAGACATAGTCAGTGGTAGGCAAATACAAGCGCACCTATGTTCGGGTCATTAAAAGGTGCCGTTCATTTTAGAAACTTATTTATTACAGGTGTCAAAAGCGGTAATAATTAAAAGATGTCTTTTCACTCTTCTTCATCGATATTCTCTGTTAAAATGTGTTCGCACTTTACATGCCAATAGCTACTTCTCGTAAGCTCAGCGGAATGTAAATGTAAGTGAAGTGAATGTAAATTCGATAACAAAAGACTTGGAAAATTATCTTAGAGCGAAGGGTCTTCATGTTACATATTCCTTTGTCGATTTAGTTCTAAGATGAGAATGCATTCTTTCGGCAGATCTACTATCATACGGTCGTTGATTAGCAATTAGCCACTTTTCTGATTTCCCTCTTCCAGTTCAGTGCTCACTCAAATCCTTCTGAGTGGACAAAACAGACGGTTTCTTTGCATTTACGGCCCCTCGTTAGTGCACAAATTTGTCTTTCTCTTTTTGCCTACGTAACACACAGAGTGGACTACTGATGCGACGCCCTCTATTAGTCGGTTGGTGTAGTGTGTCAGTCAAAAGCTTCAGCACGTATTAAGAAGAGGTTGGTTGCAGGTGCTCTAGCAAGCTTAGATAAAACTCAGCGTTGCAGTGCGATGCTGGGGAGAAAGAGTGAAGCAGGTTTGACGGGTAACTAAAGAGTCTGCCGCGTGTCGCGTCGCAGTTTCCCTCTAGCACTCAATTGCTCGGTTCATCCGAGGCAAAGGTGTCCCTGTCCAAAAGAGTTCTCTCTGTTCAGCGGACCTTCCTTCATTCCGTCTAGCTAATCTTTTTGGCGCTGGCACACTTTTCTCATTTTGCTCCACTCCGCTTGCTGTGGCGTCGTCTTCCTTCTTAATCCGACAATTTTCGCCTACTTTTGCTTTCTCTCTCTCCCAAAACTCCTCACTCTTAGTCCTATCTGCTCATCTTCATCACAGAGATGAGTCCGCGCGATTTTCCAATGGGGAAGGCCGAATTTTTCTTGGCCTACTCAACTACTATTCTACAATTGTGCATATTATATATAAGGAAGACAGTCCCTCTGCTCCCAGGGTCTCTTGGGGGAGTGAAGTCGAGCAGAGTGAAGCAGAAAAGCGAGTCTGCTGTTTTGAGGTTGCCGTTAGTTTCCCTAGTGTCCATACATATTAATATTCTTTTCGCTTTCTCCACTTCAATTTGCAACCCTGATTGTTCGCGCAAGCGGGTTGTAATGATGCAAGTTTTATTGACGCAAAGCTCAGTGGCCAATATGTTTACTGCGTAAATGTGGGTCTTTCTCCTTGAGCCGGAAGCTAAATATCATAATAGCCTTTTATAATGCACGCCTGTATCGGTTGGCAACTAGCAGGGGTAAAACACAAAGAAGCTAAGAGGCACTGAATTAGCACATTTTAAATCCTGTCTGGGGGGGCTGCCTTCAAAGGATTGGGTCAGGTAGCGAGAAATAGGCCTTTGCAAGGGAGGAGGCATAGAAGGCATAACATATCCAAAGCTAGCTTTAGCTTCAAGTGGGTCCAGAATCAATCATCCAAAGTCTGGCCTTTTCAACATGGCCCCTTCCAACACACTATCTCCTAGCTCTTTCTCCCCGTCTCCCTCCGCCCTTCTGCTACTTTCTCGGGCAATTTGGCCGGCCCTTGCGGACCCGATCAGGCGGAGGCGGGCAAGCGCGGAGTCGCCTTCAGCCAGATGGAAAAAAGGGGAGCAATAGCCTATCTAAATTGCTTTCATACTGGCTAAGCCGCTACTCCCAAAAGCCGAACTGCAGCTAGGAGGCCTAGCCTACTCAATTTGCCAAGTTGATTTAATGGGGCCGTTTGCATCTAATGGAGTAAATTTAGTGAAAATGAGTTGACAGCTGCAGTGGAGTGGAATTATCTGAATGGTGGCTTATTTCTTGCTGCAGAAGCAAAAAATAGACGTTTTTGCGTCAGTTCCTAAGTTACCCATCAATTTTGTCAACCCCACAATTAGGTATTTGGTTTTTTGCACTGTAATGTATATAGCAGGCAAAGTGACGCATCTTCCAGCTGCTGTTTAAGTTGCATTCGTAATGCATCATACAGTCATTGGCAATGGTGAGCGAGTGATTATTTCCTAGCTGTTGCATATTGGGATTTTTTAACCTGAGATGACTGGTTTGAGTGAATATTGAGTCTCTATTGAAATTTCCTGCCTCTGAGGTCCCTCGTCTGGCTGCCGAGAGTGAGGCTGCTAGTTGGCTTCTGCATCATCCGCGGCCAACGACAACACGTGTGTGTGTGCGTTTTTCGGGCTCAGAACGCATGGCTTCTGTCTTCCTCTCTTTCCTGCGCAACACTAAAATGCTATAATATTTGTTAGGCGGACAGGCCTATGTGCTTATGCGCGTCCTCGGCAACTCTACTCTACTTCATTTTCTATGGGGAGCCTGGCTGGTGCATGACGCTTGGATTGGAAACTAGAGAAAAATGGGATGGGTAGTCAGTCGGGCTTTTTGGCGACTGTTCCCTCTCTCTCTCTCGGCTACTAAACTATACGTTTTTTGGGCTATGGCATTAATAAACTAGAAGAGGATTGAGGACGTGAGGCTCAGTTGGGGAAGGGAGAAAAAAACAGTCAGGGGGAGTCTGGATGACTCAGTGGCACTAACCCATCCACATAGTATAGGCGCCACCTGTGTGTGTAATGAGTGCGTGAGTGGATTGTTTGTTGCTTGTTGAACGCCGCTCACAGTCCCCCTTCTTCGCCCAGTTCCTCAGCTGTAGACTCTCTTAGCCGGTTTTTTACTGGCCCACTACTGCTGGCCCTCTTCCCTTGGCCCACCTTTGAGTTGCAGGGCGGGGCTTTGAGGTATAAAATAATTGTGGACGGACAAGAGGATGCAAAAGGATGTCACAGAGGGGGGCAATCGGATGGAAAGGAAAAGCAAATTAAGCAACATCGGCACAATTCAGCTTTAATTACAGTACACATCTGGGGACTATATTGTCTATGCAAGCGTGTAAACATCTTGTCAGGCATCTAGGTAAAAAATTTTCAAGAGTTCCTTCCGTTAGATAGAATAGTGATGCAGTGTTGGGCTTTTTTGCTGCATCGAGCACTTGATCATAGCGAGAGCACACAATCTATGATTACGAATGGTTCGCAAATGGTTTTTTTCTCGTGGCCTTATGACGTTAAAAGGTTTAAGTATTCGAGTAAGAGTCATAATGATCATTTTTGAGCCATTGGTTATATATTTTCCTTCATGCTTAAATTGTGAGTTAGATCCATTCTTAAATTAGGAATCAGTGCGCAAATGATCGCGAAAGGGTTCAGGTTTTTTTTCATCAAATTTCATGCTTTCAGATGTTTGAAAGAGACATTATACTCGTAAAAGAGTCGTATCATACAAGCTTGTCAAAAGACGATAATGAGATGCTTTAACACACTTTTGTTAGAATAACTTTGCGCTATCGAGTGTTCATACCGTGCTCATGAGCAAACTGCCCTTAACCCAGTGAGGTGCAAGAGTTCTTACGTAGCTGCATAGCTTGAACTCACGGTGTCCTTATGTTGCTTAGATGAAGTTAACAGTTGCGTGCGATCAGAAACTATAAGTGAGTCCGGAGTGAGAGCTACTGGTGTGTGTATGAGAGGGCAGTCTGAAAGTCAGGCAGTTATGCCCACTGGTCGCCTGTCAGTCAACTTTTTAGCGTCAGGATGAAGGCAATCGTTGCAGTACTGAAATTGTTTTTTTCATCTGGTCTCGCCCTTCGTGCCCTGCCCACGTCAGGTCACGTCGCGTCACTGCTGACATAAATTGTTGTCTCTCGCATTGAAGTATCATTTTATGCGACCAAAAATTGCTGACAGCTGAGTTAAAGTAAAAAAACCTGAGAAACTATCCCTGAAGACTTCTCAGAAACTCTCAGAAGTTTTATTTGAAATTGGCTTTCTTTGTTATTCTACGAGCTACAATGGCACTGTGGAAGCATCATTTGGATCTCCTGTCTTCTTCTCTCGGCGAGCTACAAATCTTTCTCACTTGTTGACTGCCTCCCGACCTCCACGCTCTAATATGGGCTAGACTGCTCAGCACACTATATTTCGCAGCCTGGTCTAGTCTGCAAAAAGCCTTGATTGAACTAGCTGGGAATCCCTAATGAGTGCAGGGCGTAGCAGTTTAGACTAAGAAATCAACAGTAGCTCAGCTTGTGGCTGGCTCTCCTCCTTAGATTTTTCTTTAGTGCATTGCTGGGTCTGGCTAGTTTGGTCATCGCCCAGCCTCAATGGTGAAAGTGTCTAACGCCCCCCCTCCCTTGGCGCACCAGGCGGAGCGAGAGTGAACTGATCGGGAATGGCGGGTCACGAGAGCCCGCGAATATTTGCATGGCGCAAACACTGCTATCGGGTTTGGGATTGCCCCGGTCCTCTCCCTCATTGTGGACAAGGAGAGTGCTGCCAATTTCTCGATTTCCGTTTCACTATATGCGCCCGTCTGTGTGCTCAATCGGATGGAGTTTTTGGGGGGGAGTAGAGCTGGATGAATTCGACTATGAGGCCTTGAGGTTGCAGGCATCTTGTTGGTTCTTTTGTCTGGCCTGAGAGGCTGAGTACCTGTTGACGCAGCGTTAAACTATTGAGTCCAAGATTCTTCTTGGGTGGCGCAATATTATTGCAAAGGAAATCGGCTCTTATTATTTACGATACCCGTTAGCGGATAAAATTTTCGAACACTAGGCGTATTTGTTGAGGACTGTGACGTATTATTGCATTCCACTCAGAAAGCATTGCTAGAGGATTCATCTTAGTTTTGGATGGATGGCATTTACATAATTCTTAAGGTGTTGTTAAGCATGTCTCCCCAATGCGCGAAGTTACTCAGCAGACGAAGCTGTAGAAGAAAAAAGATTTATTATGCTGTCACTATAAGTTTTTTTGGTTTTCCTCGTAGCTTATTGTGCCCATTCTTGGATAAGTAATGCATCTAACATGCGGTCTCGGGCCCTGCGGATGCAATAGTCAAGGAATTTAAGTTTTTGCGATACATTTTGCTCTTGCTAAATGGACAAGAAATTTCACTCTTCTGCAGACTATGTACCCGTGTAGCGTAGAAAATTGAAAATATTGTGCTTGGCTTCACGATGGCAAAAAACCGAGGCATTTCTCGAGTTCTCAGTTCCTGAAAGTAATTTTCCTGGCCTTGCATTCTTGTAACTTTTTATACCTTCTCTTTGGTGCGGCCTACACTACGCGTAACAATTTTTTCGTGCACAAAACTCGATGGTTCACAGTCTAATCTAAGCCCTCCATGGCTTTGATACTCTGCAATGAAGGCGCGATGTTTTACAACTTCTAGGAGGCCTAGTATCTGTCTCTCTGAAGGCAATTTATTGCTCCATGTCGCAATTTTGCGACTGCGATACTGTTGCTGATCGGCACACTTTAGTACCTTCTTTGCATATCAATTTCTGGCTAGATTGGTCCTCATTGGAAGCCTTGCGGTGCGATGAATAATAATGATAAAGGCTCCACTAATTTATGACCAAGCTAAGACTGCAGGAGAGGTGAGTTTTCGTCCAGGCGAGAATCGGCTTGGACTGCAGCTGAGTCAGTGCATAGGCTTGGGCAGAGTGAATGTCGAGGGGCGTGTCTGAGAGGGGCCTCTGGTAGATTGGGTCCACAGCTAAAATCCACCTCTCTTCATAGGAATCATTGCTCGAACGGCCATGGCCTGTGGCTGTCCCTGCACATCTGGCCTTGTCGGCTTCTCTCTGCGGTTCCCCCTTTTCTTTCTCTGGCCTGCTGCTGAGCTGACACACGTAAGTAGTGGAAGCTTTAGATTCTGTAGAGGCAAGGGATGGGCGCAGCAGTGGGAGGCAGCGAAGCGGCGGGTCAACCACGGAATGGGACTTCGATTTTTTGGCCCTTTATTCCTGCCTGCTTTCTTTCCATCCCCTGCCAGCCCTCTGTTCTGCCTAGTAAGTCCGGCCCTACTAAGAAACAAAATCCTGGCCGCCCGCGACCCCTTCAGAATCGGGAGGCGACTCTGCAGCAGTCATTCTTCAGCCAACTTTTAATTTAACCTTCTGCTCCGCCAAGCCAGATCGACGTTGCTCATTTGCTTCTGCCATTCCCGTCTGCCATCTTTCCCAGCGGCAGGTCCGGGGAGAGTTTTCAGAGTTTCTACAGCCAGAATATTGGAAGTAAAGCCACTTGCACGGAACCAGTTTCACTTTCCTTGCTCACGCAAATAGTCTTACGTTTTAGATAAACACAACTGCCTGGATGTGGAAAAGTCAATGTTCTGAAGGTGTCTGGAACTACCAGTCTGTCTATACATTAGCAGTCTAGCTCTGAGTCTGTACAAGTACGTTTGCATGTCTTAACAAATACTGAAAGAGCCGTTACTAAGATAACTATTTACCAAAAACGGGCGCCAATGTATACAGTGCTCAGAAGACTATTTGATGTTGCAAATGCGATCAGTCAAGAGGTGCTCGTAACTATCTTGCTCAAGAATATCCAGCGCGAGCTATTAGTACAGTCTCTCTAATGCTGGAAAAAATATCTCTGAGAGAGTGGATGGAAAGCAGAGCACTTCGCACAACAGCAAATTCTATTTGCGAGATTAAAAAATCACAGTAAAACCATGTGATGATAAACATCCTAAGCTTATGCGCTTTACAGTCAAACCGTTTTGTACCGGGCCAACGCGTAATATTGTCTTGTAATAATTGGTGTTGAAACAATTGGTAGTAAAATTGACTGCTCCCAGCAATCAGCGCCTCTGCTCAATTTAGCCGCATTGAATTGTGCTGCGCTGCCAGCTACTAAAGCGCCTAACCCTTTCCGGAGTTGGAGTCGACAGGCATATAAAAATTTGATTTACTGTGTTCACACGCAACTTTGCCGCCTTCTCCCTTTGTTTTCGGTCCTCCGTTATCAAGTTTTGATCCGTGATTTTTACTAAACTACAGTTCACCCTCGCTGTGCTATAATCGTAAAAAAATTTGGAGATTTGTGCAGCAAGGCAGACGGCAGACGTACGAGCGTACCGTCTACTGTTCTGAAAGTTTTTAGCTACATCAAACCGAGCGCGTGAGCTCTTGCTCAGAGAGAAATTGAAGTCGGCAGTCTTGTGATGACAAAGCCGTCAATGCTAGTATATTATATTATATATAGGTCTCAGCCGATTCTATGAAATCTAATATTCAATGACTAATCCATGACGTTAGCTTGTGGTGCGCCGCGATGAGGCAGCTCTCAATTTTAGAGAATTTCGGTCGCTTAGGAGACAGTCGTTGGATTGGGTTAGGAAAAGTTTCGGTTAAAAACTACGTCCTCTATTTTGAACAGCCTGTTTTGACCTTATCCGCGCTTTCATCCCCCCCCCCTTTACTGTCCGATCCCATGAGACCGAGTCAGAGTTTTTTCATTCCCTGGTGTATGTGTTTGTGTGCCCAGAAGCGCATCAGCAATGCACAGGGGAGCAGATTACGTAGAGGCGGAGCACTGACATTCCTATCCGCTAGTCTCGGTCGTCATCTCGAGGCCATTGACCCCGGCACTGATTCCTGGGGCAAGACCTGTACAGCTTAGGAACAGTTCAGGATCTCTGCGTGTGCCTCGCCAGTAGCCATTTCGACTCACTTCATTCTGTTTTTTTTCACTCTCAATGGCCGCCATGTTGTTTCAAGTCAAGTACCGCATTCCCCTTGCGACGCGTTTTTTACTTCGTCCCCAGGTTGGGCGCCCCTGTTCCCCCATCTCCATCCCTCTTCTCAATCTCTGTGTAGCTACCCACACGCCTGCAGTGCCTTCCCCTCTCAATCATTCAGTGAGCAACCTTCGTTAAGTGTGTAGCTGGTGAAGGTCATCACGGCACTTTATTGTTTTATAACGGGAGAATTTTTATGCGGTCAAGTTTATTTTTGGTCTAAGTCTCTTAGTTTTATTGTTGCCATTCTAGCATAGTTAGGTTTTGTATTCCATTGCCTCCTATAAGTATTATATTTTCAAGTCAAACAGAGTTCTAATAGAACTGTTATTCAAAGCATTTCGTACTTCTGTGCTTCTCTATAATTATTGATTATGTAAACTAGAACTGAATAGGCAAAGAAATAATTTAGCGTCCATTGACTCTATTGTTAATTTCGCTACATTAGCTTTATAGAATTAGTAACGGACGGACTCTGCGTGCAGCAATTATTGCTCGCCATCCATCACCCTGGCTTGAGCTGGCGACGCACCCGAACCTTCGGGGCCTACTAAGCTGCCCACCCGTTCCCATCTTTGGCAGTGGCCTCGCGTGCTTCGCCTAAGTCCCCTTCCAGACGCGAGTTTGTCCTGGCGTGACACACAATTCCGGGGATTTTTTGGATTGCTTGGCTAGAAGGGATGTTGGAAAGCAGCATTGTGGGAGTGGGGATTTCAATTCGTTTTTTTTGTAAACCCCTTTTACTCTGTCGCTGTCTTTCTGTCTCTGTCTCTTGCTTTCGGGGAAAAAAGACAAAATCTATGCTGGCAGGCGGCAGACACAAGCCAGCATATGTTGAAGCCCTTTCAATTCGGAGGCCATGAGAGGTGACGAAGGATCCTACAGTAGCTTTTGTTTACTACACGCATATTAGTGCCCAAAAATTCCACACAAATTCGTTTTAAAGACATTTTCGCTTGGTTTTGCTGAAGCTTATCTTGTAGCAAATCGTTATAAAAGGTTTATTTGCAAGCATAATTATAATAAATTTCACGATGACTTTAAAATTATTAAACTTTAATAGGTCGCTGTTTCATTTATTTTTACTTCAGCGCTGACCCCGTACGTAACGCGGCAACACGTTACAGTTGTGAATTATCCCACGTCACTGGCATTCAATCTACAGTGTCCACTGCCAACAGGTTTGGTGAGTCTGGACGTATAAAATATCTTTAACGCGGATAAGATTATAAATTATGCAGAGTTTTACAGAGGAAGCGTAGTAGGTTACAGAGGAATCGGAGTAGGTTACAGAGGAAGCGGAGTAGGTTACAGAGGAAGCGTAGTAGGTTACAGAGGAATCGGAGTAGGTTACAGAGGAATCGGAGTAGGTTACAGAGGAATCGGAGTAGGTTACAGAGGAATCGGAGTAGGTTACAGAGGAAGCGGAGTAGGTTACAGAGGAATCGGAGTAGGTTACAGAGAAAACGGAGTAGGTTACAGAGGAATCGGAGTAGGTTACAGAGGAATCGGAGTAGGTTACAGAGGAATCGGAGTAGGTTACAGAGGAAGCGGAGTAGGTTACAGAGGAATCGGAGTAGGTTACAGAGGAATCGGAGTAGGTTACAGAGGAATCGGAGTAGGTTACAGAGGAATCGGAGTAGGTTACAGAGGAATCGGAGTAGGTTACAGAGGAAGCGGAGTAGGTTACAGAGGAAGCGGAGTAGGCTACAGAGGAAGCTTATGTGCTGATAATTTAGATATAGACTACATGGCTTACTGACGCTTATGAAAGGCACGTATTAACGGAAAAGAATATAGAATTCGCTCCTGACCCCCGTGGCTTACTATGTTTCACTCACATTAGGGATTTTCTACACCTTTTCGATATCATTTACCTACTTTCGTACTACCCCCGTCTTTCTAACGCCTTATCTGCCTTGTCCCTTTCTACGTCGTACCTTTCTATGTATTCAAAGCACGGGCCTTTGTCCCCCTACTACTCTGTCTGCGCAGGTCTTCTCTCTCGTGCTAAGGTCTACTCCATCTTACTGAGACTCATTAATTATTAATTAGCTGCTCAATGCCAAAAAAGCGCAGGTGACGCGGACGGATTATTACAAGATTTTTTGGGCCCGAGAGAAGGAAGGGCAGTTTGGTTTGGTGAATCGAAAACGAAATCCGAGAAGCCTTGACACGTTTTGCGACTACCGTGTGAATGCTAATTAGATTGATGAGTGCGAGTTGATCCGTCTTTTTATTTGCCTGCATTCAACTTAACGAGTTGATTTTCGCTTCGAAAAATTACGAAAATCCACAGTTATCCAGCGAGGGTTAGGAGAATGGACAGATGCAGACTGAGAGAGGAAGCCCCCCCCCCTACCGGTACGGTGTAAATCACAGCCGTCTGCAAGATGCTGAATGGGTTTGGGGCAATTCATTTCTCAGACGATCGCCGAATTGCCGCCAGACAACAGACTGTGTGCGCTTAGGTTTTGTTGTTTGCCTAACACTATAGATCTTGTATTTTTTTATGCGGCTTTGCTGATTCGGCGGCCCAGAGAGATTTTATTGCTTAATTTCTAACACTGTGCTGAAATAGCGAGCAGCCTGTTCGGCGTGATTTGCGAGCCGCCGCCGCCGCCGCCACCTTCCCCGATGTACTTGTCTAGCTCGACAGCGTAAATTATCTCCTCGCAGGGCTGCCCTTTCTTCGAATCGCTCTCTCAAGAGTCTTTGCTTAAAGATGAAGCTATGTTTTTATGCATTTTTACAATAAAAAAACAGCGATTTGTTGAAGTGGCAAGGCGCATGCTTGAATTATGTATTGCTTGTAAACTGTTGTTCAGTGAGCACTTCTATCTATTTCGGCCTTTCGTAGTAATCCCAATTTGTATCTCCCACTCCCCTCTCTCAGTTCCTCCTCTCTTCCACTCCTTTTATCCCACTCCTCTCCGACTCCTTCTTTCAAAATCCTGCTTGGGAGGATTTTGAGAAGGCTCTCTCCTTTATCTCTCTCTCTATCTCTCCCTCACTTCTTATCTCCCACTCCCTCTCCCAATGCCTGTCTCCTACTCACTGATCTTTCCTCATTTCCTTTTACTTCTCTCTCCCTGTCTCCGATTTCCGATTACTCTCCCTTCTCTTGCTGCCTGCCGATGTGACGCAGAAGGTGTGAAGAATTCAGTCAAGTTGAACCAGTTTCTCCATCAATTTAAAACAAGTAGCGACCCCAAAAAAATACATACAGGTCACAACAAACCCTGAGTATAGACGAACGGTGGCAACATTTAGACTAGGAAATCATAGCCTAGCACGCGAGACACTTCGAAAAGTGAGACCTAGAATACCCTATGAAAATAAACTGTTGAAAATGAAGTTCACTTTCTATTTAAGTGTCCCTGGAATGAATAAATAGCTCCTAGGGAAAATTTTATCAAGGAGATATCCAACGAATTACGTAACTTTAAGTTGCTAACAGAGAAGGATAAATTTCTTTTTCTTATGGTACAAGAAAATTTTGAACTCATCAACAAATTAGCCAAATACATGCAGGAAATCAGAATGCGGCTGCTCTGAGGTTTTTAATAAAAAAATTCTCTTGTTTTTAATTCCCAGGGGGTTTACAAAATTTAAAATTTGTTAGCAATTATTTTTTAACTACAATATTAACCAAACTAACTCTCGTTTTTTCCTAGCCGTAAACTCTCGTAAAATCAATATTTGTTAAAGTTTCGTTTATACCATATTACAAATAAACAAAAAAATTGGCACCCGTGTGGCGTGCGCAAATTGTAATGATTATATTTAATAATAATAATAATAATGACTAACTACCCAAAAAACCTAGAATTGTTTCAAAAATAAAACTATGCTTAGGATGGTTGATTTCAACACAAATAGGAAAACTTTTTTCTGTTGCATAGATAAAAAACTCGCATAAAATGCAACCTCCACCACTAGGGGAAGTGATTGCGGCCAGGGCTGGCGAACATTCCTGTTCTCAATTCAGACAGTAAAAATATTTTCCCAGCAGGAAACCAGCGTTTCTCCTCTTTACTCGCTATTCAGTGTTTTTATAACCGCCAACACTGAGACCTCTTCCGCTTTCACTTGTCGGCATGTTTTTTTCACTTTTAGTCTCGAGCTTAGTTCGTATCCCATCCTTCCGTGGCTAGCCAGTTTCTAGTGTTTTTTTATTGAACTTGGAGGCCCACAGTCTCCAATAGTTTCTCTGCATTCTCAACTTATTGATTCACGGCTTCATTTGCCGACGCTTTTCGTCTAAAGTGTGGTTTGACAAATCGTTTGAGTGCATCAATATTATGGTTACTAACTATATTTATTTATTATCGTCGGATTTTTCGAGTGCATCGCACGATTTTGTACCCAGACCTGACTATGAGTGCTCTTTATTGAAATTTTAATTAATTAGTTCAGTTGCTTTATTTCTCAAACAGAAATTCTCAAGAGTAAAAGAGCGAGCGGGATAGAGAAGCCAAATAAATGACTTTCCCTGGCACTCCCCAACTATGGCACTGCCGAAGCTCGGGGGAACTAAGGCGGAGCTGGCAATGCATGGGGAATAAAAGGGACCGGGGTTGGGGCGGGATTTAAGCGAAAACTCCTGCAGCCCGGTGTCCGCGCGAGTCGGCAGGAATTTCTCCCGGTGCCCGGCCAAGCCGCCCCCCCCCTCTGTCAGCTCGTATTTTAGAGATAAGAACGGCCAGCCCGGATAATCTCCCGAGCACGACTGCTGCGGGGGAAACTTGAGCCTGCCGTCCGCCGCGCCAATCCTGAAGCCTAAGTCTTCTTCTTCTTCTTCCAGTGCTGCTTTTGCTGACGCTGCCCGGATTGCCAAGCCTTGGCGCTCTCACGTTTTTCTTTCATCCTTGGATGGGGGGAGACAGAGAGAAGTCCCTTTTCTGTTCATAGAGGAAATGCGAGTTCGAGCCTCCTGGAGAAATGGGAATTCATTGGGGGGGGGAGTGGCGTTAAGAGGAGACAGGGGAGAGATTAGTTTAAGAAGAAGAAAGTCTGTTCGGAAATAAGGGTTCGTCGCCTTCGCTTTTTGCTGCCTTCTTTGCCCTCAGTCTCTTTATTTGCCATTTCATAACTCAATCAGGGAGAGAGGCCCTGCATAACTGCCCTATTGACCAGTAGCTCGGTCTCTTGGCAGCTACTGATCAAGCAGACAGACGCACGATAAGGCAGTTGTGTCTGTCTGTCTGTCTGCCTGTCTGCCTGTCTGTCTGTCTGTCTGTCTGCCTGCCTGTCTGTCTGTCTGTCTGCCTGCCTGTCTGTCTGTCTGTCTGCCTGTCTATCTGTCTGTCTGTGTGTCTGTCTGCCTGTCTGTCTGTCTGTCTGTCTGTCTGTCTGTCTGTCTGTCGGTCTGTCTGTCTGTGTGTCTGTCTGCCTGTATGTCTGTCTGTGTGTCTGTCTGTCTGTCTGTCTGTCTGTCTGTCTGTCTGTCTGTCTGTCTGTCGGTCTGTCTGTCTGTCTGTCTGTCTGTCGGTCTGTCTGTCTGTCTGTCTGTCTCCCTGTCTGCCTGTCTGTCTGCCTGTCAATCTGTCTGTGTGTCTGTCTGTCGGTCTGTCTATACTAATTTAAAATTAAATTCGCATTAGCTGTTAACTAAACATGGCGCTGTTGCAAAAAAATTCTAAGCAACAGGTATCAACAGAAAGTCCAAAAAATTAACTTCAATCGGTGATAGCCCTGCGTACTTTATTTTTGGATTCACCGGTGCTGCTGGCCCCGCGAGGCCGTTCACTTCTCAATCTATAGACACCGGGTGTGGGTTGTTGCTGAGCACGGGGGGGGAGGGAGCAGCTCCCCATCAGCCCCAAGCCGTCCTGCCGCTGAAGCGAGCACTCGGATACAATGCCCGTGGCCCCGGGCTGCGTCCTCTCTTCCTCTGCATCTCCCCAGCTCCACCCGGCACTGCGTTAGCGCCGCGCCATAATTGTATCTGGCACGCGGCCAGAGCCTTAGAGCCTAGGCCGCTGCTGCCTATATTTATTGGGTTTTTTCTGGAAGGCTGAGAGCCTCGGTGCCCGCAGCATTAGCGCGTCTGGCAATGCGATTAGCCCTTTGGCCAGGCGTTGATCCGCTAGACGTCGCCGCCGCCGCCGCCGTTTTCTCGCATATAAAGGCTCCAGAGTCCGCTGTGTACCCGGAGGCGGTAGCCGTGGCCCGCTCTGTTGCTATGCACTGACTTTTGTTAACTAGCAACTGGTGCGACTGACAGCGTAAGGCTGCCTATGCCTGGGGATTGGGTGTACAGCTCTTAGATTTTTTTGCTTGTTTATTCTGCTCTTTTAGTGGAATGAACCGACTCACTTATTAATAAAATTTACTCATAAACGAACTCATTGATAAAGAAACTCACTCACTAATGATCGCACTCTTTCATGAACGAACTCATTCATTATCGAACTCATTGATAAAATAACTCACTCACCAATGATCGAACTCCTTCATGATCGAACTCCTTCATGATCGAACTCCTTCATGATCGAACTCCTTCATGATCGAACTCCTTCATGATCGAACTCCTTCATGATCGAACTCCTTCATGATCGAACTCCTTCATGATCGAACTCCTTCATGATCGAACTCCTTCATGATCGAACTCCTTCATGATCGAACTCCTTCATGATCGAACTCCTTCATGATCGAACTCCTTCATGATCGAACTCCTTCATGATCGAACTCATTCATGATCGAACTCCTTTATGATCGAACTCATTCTTGATCGAACTTATTCATGAGCGAACTCCTTGATGAACAAACTCACTCACTAATGATCGAACTCATTCATGATCGAACTCACTCACTAATGATCGAAATTTTTCATGAACGAACTCATTGATGAACAAACTCACTGACCAATGCTCGAACTCATTCATGATCGAACTCATTTATGAACGAACTTATTCATGAACAAACTCATTGATTAACAAACTCACTCACCAATAATCGAACTCATTCATGATTGAACTCATTCATGATCCAACTCATTCATGAACAAACTAATTCATGAACAAACTCACTCACCAATGATCGAACTCATTCATGAACAGACTCACTTATGAAGGAGCTCAATAATACACGGGGGATGACTCATAATTTTACTTACTTATCTATATAAACTCACTCAATTTGCTTTTATCACTTATGAACTAACTAACTAGCTCACTGGTGTGCATTATAATTCCACGAGGGCAGGGTATCTCTCGGTTTTCTTCTTAGACCCTATCGACTCTCTTAATGAGCCGCCCAAGACCGAGATGTTTGCCCTTAGCAACCAAGCTATATGTGGCCCACAAGTCGGTAGCCACTTGAATTTTTTGGCCTGAAGAGTATAACTAACTAAAGCGGGAGCGGCCTGAATTTTGAGCCCCGCGGGCTGAAGCGACTCATCGGGCACGATCTTCGTCGATCAATAAAATCGCAAGCCGAGGAGGAGGCGGCGCACCTCGCTTCCCCCGGTTGCCAATCTCAAGCGCTGGTTAGAAACCGGGCTCGCAGCAGAGAGTGCTTGTCGGTTGATATCTAATTTGCCTGCTCCTCCTGACGTAAGCTGCGCATCCTCTGAACCTGACCCCAAGCAAGCGACTCAACTGCATGTTAAGTCGCTTGCCTGTGTTTACTTTTCTATACAAGTCTTAGAGGTTGAAGGGTATCGTGTCATCAATGGTTTGCGTTGTACCCTTTCAAATGCCATTCATCCAATTTTATTTAAAACCTAAATATTAATTATGGCGCCTTTCCCATCAGCGCTGTAGCAGCAAGTGCATTAGATGCTAAAACAACAGGTGGCTCTCTGTCCGCTCTGTTTCTATAATGGAAACTCGTCGAAGCAAAGCTAAGGCACTCCACCCAACGCTAATATTTTGTTAACGCTGCTAGATCCTCATTGCGGGATTTACAGCGAGATTCATTCCGTACGTCGCTATATAGCAGACTTACTCAGTTGATGTGGTGAATGAGTTGAGCATACGATGCTACGCGGGCACAGTTTACAGACGGGCCATGCAGGGGGACGCAGAATGCTTCAATGCTCACTTGTCCGGAATGCCGAGACGGCAAATCCCCTCCCCCATACCCCGGTGGGGATTTGCAGCCGCATGCGAGGGGATAATTCTCCTCTTCCCTTCGCCATCGCGTGTGTTGCATCTGGAGATTCGGTGCGAACTCCCAGGCGCAGGGAGAAACTAGAGAAGAATTGAGAAATACCAAGCTCGTCTAGCGAAGCATTAGAAACGCATTTTATCAACCGCCAATGATTGCGTAACATTTTAAGCAATTGATTGCGTAATCATTATTTCGCAATTTAGTGCGCTATGCAGAATTCCAGCACTAGCAAAGGAGATGATGAGCAGCCGACAAAGTAAATTTTTATAGTTAATTTTATAGCAATTAACAAAATTATTATTGAGTCTTCTGTTTTGACACAGGATTTCATTTAAGCATACAAGTTGAAATGTTTTTTTTATCGAGTGTCGCTAATGCTTGAGCGATGTAGTAGCGCTATAGATCTTGGCGCGCTAGCCAAAGAACACACGCGTGGTCTCAGGCCTGCACTCTGGCCCTGGCCAGACTGACTGCCCAGAAGAAGACGAAGGAAAGAAGCAAAAAAAGAGGGGCTGCCTGGTACAGCTGCCGCAGGAGGCCAAAATTAATGAATAAATCATAAGAGAGTCGCCATGCCCTACGACACAAGCAGTTGCCTCCTAAGAAGTTGATTTTCAGTAAGCTAACTCCTTCTCAACTCGCCAATCTATTCTGTCCCGGTTGGCGTCCAGTCCTCCATCTTGGCTTCTTCCTTCAGCTAATGCACGCGCCTATTCAAATTCATTGCCCAGCCGGTATAAGCCCTTTGCCATATGCTATTAACTTCTTTTGTTTGAAGCTTATACACTTTACCAACTAAGCGTTCTCACTTAAAAACCGACCAAGTAGTTCTTCTCGTTTCCTTTCTTTTTTTCTCCTCTGCTGGCACTCATTGCCAGCAGCATCTGCTGTGGAATCATCTCTTCCTTGCTGTTCATTCTAGGGGGGGGGGTTCTTGCGAAGAAATCGATCCTACTAGGAGCAGGGGGGCCGGGCAAGGCGGCAGCAAAGGACGAAGCAGGGTAGGAAGAGAAAAAAATCAGTAGCTAATTAAGCCGCACTAAACATTTGCTGGGAGAGCGTGGACGCTGCATGAACGAGGGTAACCATTGAAAAGTTCACACTTGATGTCACCTCTGCCCCGGCCAGCGGCTCATAATCAGTGAAACTAATTATCCATCTTTTCAGACAGCTCGCTTTGCTTAGCTAATTATTCTCTTCCGGTTGGGATTTTGGCGCCTCACTTCCGGCTAGTTTTGTTTTCCGCTCCGATCCTTTACTGATGGTGTGAAATAGCAGTGCTTTTTTTCTGTCTTAAGATATCTGCTATCTGATAGACATTTCCAGTTTCATCTACGTCGTTAATTTGACTTAAAAATTCTATTTTGGTGTAGCTATTAATTGGCATTCGTAAAACTCCTAAATCTTTCAGTTGACTCCATCTTACGCTCGTATTACCCCCTAAGTGTGCAGACTATTGGTGAGACTGATGAGCTGTGGGACTCTGCACTCTGCTTCCCTTTTTAATTTGCATATTGACAAAGTCATTTTCTAAGTTTGCTTACTGAATATAAACTTCATTATTACTGCACTGCTAAGCCTTACCTGTTGAGCCGTGGACTTTTGTTGAGTTAAATTTTCTTCCCCTAGGACACTATTTTCTATAAAGCATCCTCGTTGGTAGGTAGACCAAAAAATAATGAAGCGAAAACGTGCCTGGAGCACTATAGAGGCCAATAGTGGAGCTTGGTTTAACCATGATATAGCCTGAATATTCAATGTCTAGATTACTGTTTCATTTGCACTGCAAGCATTTCCCGCTGCGCTGCCCGTCTCCAACTGATTATCTAGGCAGAAATTCAGCTAATTCTCTTCTAGTTCCCCGCAGCTGATCGCTTCCGCGTGTATCTATGGGATCCGTTTCTGCTTATAAAATCTTAGATTATTAGTCCCCGATAGTTGCCCTGAGATTGTCACGCTCCGGTTTTATCCCACAGTTCTCTTCTTTCTCTGTTTCGATCCCCAATCCTAGCTAATGTCGCTGGAGTAGCATTATCCCATTCCTCTTCCTTCATCTTTCACTAGTTTGTTGCCTTTAGCAGCCATTTCACAATTTTACAGCTCTCTCGACTATATCTCTCGAAAATAATTTTTATCACAGAAGTAAAATTTGTTGCCTCAGCTGCTTCTCCTAGAAGGATCTACATATATACGCTCGTAAAAGTACGACGAGAATGTAGTTGGTTCAGTCGAGGCATATAATGAGTTTAGATCGCTCCGGTCGGCACGAGAGTGGGCGGCACCAGTTGTTAATAAATAATTTACATGCTGAACACTTTAATTGCATTTTCGTTAACGACTCTGGCAGCCAGTGCACAGGGTGCACAAGCTAATAGCAGAATTTTGTCACATAATTTTGTCACGCTAGCCGACGGACACCTACGAGCGTAAAGTTCGCGCTACCCAGTCTGCCCAGTATTTATCTGCTTACGCAACATTTCTAGATAAAATTCATTCTAACTGTGTTAGCTCTTCGGGGCCAAATTTGTCTGCGCACTCTCTTCTACTCCAGTAGAGGTAATGATTTGATGCTATTTTTAGCTCTACTATGGCCTCTGCTTCTTATTCACTAGCGGGCGAGGGGTGATGTACATTCGCGCACTAAAACCGTTCTCTACAGCTAATTAGCTAGTCAAATCTGGATTAGCCAATCAGAATCTGAGTCAAATAGCAAGCTTGTTTATATTTTTTTGAAATAAATGAAATCAGTAATTAAGGTTGAATGAAGTTCTGCAAAATCGATGGGGCAATTAAATAAACAAAATACGACCTAAGGGTAAATCGGATCGATATCTTTATTGATAGGTTTTATATTAAAGAAAAACGGAATATATTTTCAAATCTGTCTTGGTGCCGATTGTTTGTTTGTTTGTCGGTGACATTCTGGGCTCAATAGTACTTAGAATTTTATTTTAACGGTAAAATCACAAACGGATTTTTTTATGTAAGTATATTCTAGTTTCGCCAAATTTCTTAAAAACAAGAATTTGTACTTAAAAAGATCTGAGCACCGCTGTCTGGGTTTTTACTACAGCTACTAACCGCCCACATCTGCCCTTACTCCGTGACTGCGCATAAATTAACAAAGTATTTTTTACATTAAATTCTTGCTTTAGTAGTAGCTGGGATTAGGCATTAAAATACTCGATTCTATTAGGTTCCGAAAATCTTTAAATATTATTAAGATGAAAACTATATCGATCACGAAAATTCGCATTCTTAGATACAGTCAGTTAGTTTAGCGTCCAAGTTCAAGGCGTTGTTGATCAGGCGAAGATTCTGGGCTGCGTGGCTGGTCTAGGAAGTTTATATTTTGTCAGCTGTCAAACGACAGTGGCACCAACCAAATAGACGCCACTCTCAGCAGTTTGGGAACATTTCTCTCTTTCCCTTTCTGCCTTCGTCAATCTGCCACTGCTGTTGTGTCCCCTTGTATCCCCTCTGAATGCCAACGCTTAGGTCGCGTCTTTCTCCACTTTTTGCTTTTGAAAAGCTTAACTGAGATTTCTAACTTGACTGGCCTGAGTGCGTTTTGTAAGGCGCGGCACGAATGTTATGCTTTGTAAACCGTTTTGAAAACTTAGCAATGCAGCCTAAGCTCCTGGCTTTCTTGTGCCAGGCGCAAACATCTGGGGGGAAACAGTAAATCGCCAGGACTGCCTCTGACTGCATCTGCGGCTAAGGAAGTTAGAAGAAAATAGAAAAAAACACACACACGCGGGGAATGGGATTGGGAGGTGAAGCGTGGACCGCGCGGGGATTCCTAGAGAGCGAAGTGAGAGGGGGAGAGGGAAGGTAGCTAGCAGACTGTCTCGGGACAAGTCTTTTAGGATGCTGTAGTTTTGCTACACAGTCTTGCTTCCTTCTGAAAGTTTCTTTTTATTCAATGGCTCTTCCTGCCCAAGCCGGACCTGCCCCCCTTGCTTTTTTTCCCGCCTCTGCTCTCTCCTCTGACTGCCCATCCTTCCTGTTCCGTCGCCTTCTCGCCCTGCCATCCTCTCCGTCGGTGTGTTAGAATAAAATAGGATAATTTTTTAAGCCGAAGCAAGTAATTGTTTGACACCGCGATGTGACACTTATCAGAATCTTTTTTTAATGCTCTACTCTACAGTCTCTCTGGTTTTTCCTGTCCGTCGTAAGCCATCTTAATCTTCTCTATAATTATTCTCCCTACCAACTGTTTCAGATTCTGCGTAGAACAAAAAAAACGATTTACTTCTCAGCTTGCCGCATGCACAACCAGTGACGGTGAGTTCCTTCGCGTATATTTATGCCGTATTGCTAAATTATTACAGTTTATATGTTGCTGTTATCAGTTAGTTGAGGATTATCTTGGACTGCCTGATTCTCTCCTGCCGGTAGCCAAGAAGGCATTTGGCGCAAGGGGCGCTGAGAATCGCCTCTTGCCAACTGAATATCCTGGCGTGCGTCCCAGCCAAGCCCAATGCATGATAAAATGCTGCCTGATCTGCTGCTGCGCATTTGAAACTGAACAAAAACACATTCATTCATTCGGCTGATTACTTAGATTGTCACCCCACACACACACAGACAGACACGCCCGCTAATATGAACACTCCATCTCCCCGTTTCACTTATTAATCCCATTAACTGCTGGCTAAGTGTAGTAGGACTTTATGACTATTCAGTCCGTTGGGGCCGTTGCAGTGTGACAATTCGCTGCGCATTTTTTTGTAATTTTATTTACGACCTCGATTGGGCTTCGCTGCGTGTGTTCTCTCTGCAGGGGTCTGCTGGGTCTCTGCAATCCTCTGGCAATCAGTGCTAAAATGCTGGTTTTTTTCTGCGGCTTTGTTTCAATTAGTTATTTTCGGAATTCATTATTGTTGTTTTTATGCTGTAGTCTTATTCGCTTTCTTCTCTTATCTAGTCTCCACTTCCACCTCCTCTCGTCGCTTGTATTGTGCTCCTCTCCTCTCCTCTCCTCTCCTCTCCTCTCCTCTCCTCTCCTCTCCTCTCCTCTCCTCTCCTCTCCTCTCCTCTCCTCTCCTCTCCTCTCCTCTCCTCTCCTCTCCTCTCCTCTCCTCTCCTCTCCTCTCCTCTCCTCTCCTCTCCTCTCCTCTCCTCTCCTCTCCTCTCCTCTCCTCTCCTCTCCTCTCCTCTCCTCTCCTCTCCTCTCCTCTCCTCTCCTCTCCTCTCCTCTCCTCAAATCTCTCCCAAAGATCCCACGCCAGATTAGAGAAGCCATGTAGTGGATAAGCTTTTACTGTAGCCTATATTTCTTTCTTATGTGAAATGATGGGCTTCATTCAAAAAGTCTCAAAAGCGCTCCCTTACCGGATTAAATAGAAAACGGTTGAACATTTCATAAAACTGAGCATTTTTAACTATAGGAAATTTTTTATTAATCAGCTTCGTACATGTAACCAGCCCTAAGTCGTGTCTTGCGCCAGATTATGCCAATAAAATATCAGAAAACGTCAAGATCCGTGCACCCAGCTTGGCATTTTGCTAAAGAGCTATCGGGGGGGATTTATCCTCGACAATCAGTGAGTAAAAGCTGGCCCACTTATTTTACACTGACAGACTGGCTGGCTGCCTTCCCCCCATAATAGCGGTTTGCAATTAGTTCTGACGTTCCGTGCCGGCACAGATAGAGAAATCTCTGCGGGATGGGCGGGGCTGGCAGTGTAAGCGGATTGGATTAGCATGCACTGGGGGCCAGCGCGCTGTTGTCGAGGCCTTGAACTCGGCGGCAGCTGTCGTATCGTTGGGCGGGCGCACGCCCTGCAATAATTTGTTGCGTAACAGCCCTAGCGTGCTTTGTTGCATGCCAATTGTGCGCGCTCAATGCTGGCAAGTCGTGACTCTGGACTCCTAGTCCTAGTGGCCCTGTGTTTTCATCTGAGAAATCAGTTTTCCCGTCTGTCTGTCTCTTTTTGAGTCTGTGTTAATGTCGGTCTTACTGCCTTTGTTATTGTCTGTCTTAGGGTCTGTCTTATTGTCTGTCTTAGGGTCTGTCTTATTGTCTGTCTTAGGGTCTGTCTTATTGTCTGTCTTAGGGTTTGTCTTATTGTCTGCCTTAGTGTCTGTCTTAGTGTCTGTCTTAGTGTCTGTCTTATTGTCTGTCTTAGGGTCTGTCTTATTGTCTGTCTTAGGGTCTGTCTTATTGTCTGTCTTAGGGTCTGTCTTATTGTCTGTCTAAGGGTCTGTCTTATTGTCTGCCTTAGTGTCTGTCTTATTGTCTGTCTTAGTGTCTGTCTTATTGTCTGTCTTAGGGTCTGTCTTATTGTCTGTCTAAGGGTCTGTCTTATTGTCTGTCTTAGGGTCTGACTTATTGTCTGTCTTAGTGTCTGTCTTATTGTCTGTCTTAGGGTCTGTCTTATTGTCTGTCTTAGGGTCTGTCTTATTGTCTGTCTAAGGGTCTGTCTTATTGTCTGCCTTAGTGTCTGTCTTAGTGTCTGTCTTAGTGTCTGTCTTATTGTCTGTCTTAGGGTCTGTCTTATTGTCTGTCTTAGGGTCTGTCTTATTGTCTGTCTAAGGGTCTGTCTTATTGTCTGCCTTAGTGTCTGTCTTAGTGTCTGTCTTATTGTCTGTCTTAGGGTCTGTCTTATTTTCTGTCTTAGGGTCTGTCTTATTGTCTGTCTTAGGGTCTGTCTTATTGTTGATCTTACCATTTGCCTAACTGTCTGTCTAAATGTCTGTCTGTCTGTCTATATGTCTATCTGCCTGTCTGCCTGCCTGCCTGCCTGCCTGCCTGTCTGTCTGTCTGTCTGTCTGTCTGTCTGTCTGTCTGTCTGTCTGTCTGTCTGTCTGTCTGTCTGTCTGTCTGTCTGTCTGTCTGTCTGTCTGTCTGTCTGTCTGTCTGTCTGTCTGTCTGTCTGTCTGTCTGTCTGTCTGTCTGTCTGTCTGTCTGTCATTTTGTGCTTTGCAGTCTAGGTTGTCCAAAATCTCAATGCATTAATCTGCATGATAAAAGTCCTTCAAGAAGCGCACGAAGCAGAGAATGAAGCTTGCCAGAATCCCTAAGATAGCGCCCTTGGAGAGCAAATCATTCTCTAGGATCTGTACTGTCCCCGCAACCGAGAGCACTGACTGAGCCATTATGACAGGCAAGTCTGCGATTTTTCTTGGTTAAAAATCGAGGGCCGATAGATTTGGATTAAGCGAGGGAACTCTGCGTTCTAGAGAGATTTAGCATTTAACTCCCCCATAGATGAGTGACGGTTCTTCAACTTCCAGCACCGAAAAACCGCTCTCTATCTTTCCAGGACCTCCGGCAACTGTGCCGTCCTTCGCGTTGCTGTCTCATAATTCCTCCTTGATAGCGTCGTATTTAATCATCCCCTTCTCGGCCTCCGCTTCGCTTCTATCTGCGTATCCTATCTAGCTATTTTCCTAGTCTTCGTGCTCGCCAGACTACGAGCTAGTGAGTTTTGAAACTATTTTCTTCGAAATCGCAAATTTTTCTAGCGACTTAATTCTGCATTTTTAGCCTGAGAAGTTTGACTTTCTATGAATCTATTCTATCTTTTCTCTTCTCAGCCTCTTTCTTTTCCCTATCTCGTATAATTTCTTCCTTCTGAGAGGATGAGATTCAAATTCAGTTTTTTTTGTCTGTCAAACTCTAAATTTGTTCTTTGGTTTGTAAGCACTCAAGCCTTTTGCAACGATCGAAATTGCTTCTCCAATCAATCAGTTTTCCATATTTTTCTGCAATAGTTGCCGCTTGTTTTTGAAGTCGCTCCTTATTTTCCCGTCCGTTTTCTGCATTGATTTTTGCCCATAAGTGTCAGGGCGCGGCCACAAGTAGAAGCCTTGCACTGATGACAGGTTGACACGCGCAGGGAGAAACAGAAACAGAAGCAAGCATCTGCAATAAGAAACACCTGCTTTCCTCTCCACTAATCGGAGCTGTTAAGCTACCTAATTTGTTCCGGTCTGTAATGCTAGAGGATTTCAATTTGCACCCTTTGATCAGCGGCGCTTCAGGGACTGTTTGATTAAGGGGTGCGGCTCACGGGTAGGTCTGTCTGGTGATCAAATTGACTGTGGAATCGGCTTGCAATTGAAGCAACGGCATTCTATAGGGTAGATGGTAAGTATTAGAGTGAAAAATAATATAGATGATGGCAATTTGGGAAATAGTATCGTGGATCATTGATTGACGAATTGGGATTTAGGCAGCTAGATAATTTAATGGCGGTCAGACAATAGAGACCATTTTGAGCATAAATATGGAAAAAATATATAATGCTGGGCTCGTATAGATGGAATATATAATGATTGAATAGCTTGATAAGCTGTTGGGCAGATTGACAATTGGAAGGCAGATAAATAAACTGAGTGGCATAGTTTTGTGCGTTGAGGTATAAATAAAGAAATAGATAAGCAGACAGTTAAATGAGCAGACAGGTAGATCAGGAGACAGGTAGATAAGCAGACAGTTAAATGAGCAGACAGGTAGATCAGGAGACAGGTAGATAAGCAGACAGTTAAATGAGCAGACAGGTAGATAAGCAGACAGTTAAATGAGCAGACAGGTAGATCAGGAGACAGGTAGATAAGCAGACAGTTAAATGAGCAGACAGGTAGATAAGCAGACAGTTAAATGAGCAGACAGGTAGATAAGCAGACAGTTAAATGAGCAGACAGGTAGATAAGCAGACAGGTAGATCTGCAGAAAAACACCAATCAGCGCGCTAATCCACTCAGAGGTCGCATACTTGACAGCTAGTAACTAGTTAGGTATGCGTTACAAAATTCGACCTGTCACTCTTGTATTTGCGTCTCTTTGTCTCTGCTAATATAGTTTCATGGTTGTTTATATTGAAGTCCATGGAAGAGTATTTATAACTATTTTAGCTTCCGATATAGGTAACTAAACTTACGATCGGGTTATCATGTTTGAAAGGAATTTTTTCCTTCCATAAGTATTGTTCGCGTCATCGGCAGACTCGTACGTAACTGTGCGGAGGCTGCGCGGTATTCCTATTATTCATATAGGGAATTAGTCAGCGCTGGTTATTTACTAGGAGGCATACAGCTGATAGGTAGCCTGTCGACTAGTTTGAAATGAGCGCTAATTGGTAGTTTAGAAACAGCCCAACAGTGTAGGAAAACGTGTGTTGATCGCCGAGGGAACAGAACATAAAAAAAATTATAGGAATCTTAACGCGGCTACTGACAGTAGAGTAACTCGGTAGTATGTTTCATAATTAAATAAAGTTGCTTTATTAAGAAAAATTTTTTATAAATACGTTTAAAGAAAGCGTAATGAAAGTAAAGTTAAGAATATAGGTAAAAAATTGTTTCCTAGAGCCAGGGCTCGAACTCACGACCTTTCCGTCATAAGGCAGGCGCCCTTGCCACTAGGCTACAAATCCTAAAATTATGAAGATCACACTAGTTGCAGTTTAACTGCAAGTAGATTAACTACTTTCTGTACAAACTTGAAGGCGACGGTTCTAACTCATAAGTTCTCACACCTATGTTTTTTTTCTGAATGTTGCTCAGTACTTTGAATAGGCTTTTCAGTTAGTATTGTAAAAAAACCAAGGATTGGTTAACGCAGCTAGTTATTTATTCATTTGACCCAGCAGGAATCCACTGGTCTACGGGCATGAATATTGATGAAGAGTTGGGAGAGTCTGGCACTGGGCTTATTCGGTTCGGCGAGCCACTACCCATGGTTGAAATTTCTTTTCCTTGAATTTCATCATCCCTTTAAGTCGTTATCTCTGGCAAACATGCTCTTAAAATGGTGAATTAATTCTGTTTTATTTACCAGTAGCGAGAATTTATTTTGTTTTCTAATTTCTCTAGCTAAGTACTTTTCTTTGTTTAATACTGATCTCTTCAAGGTAAAAATCAGCTTTTGATGAATTTCGATTTTGACGGGTGTCGGTTTTGACTGATGTCGGTTCTGACGAATGTCGATTTTGATGGATTTCGGTTTTGACGAATGTCGATTTTAAAGAATTTCGATTCTGACGCATAACGGTTCTGACGGATGTCGGTTCTGACGGATGTCGGTTCTGACTGATGTCGGTTCTGACGGATGTCGGTTCTGACTGATGTCGGTTCTGACTGATGTCAGTTCTGACTGATGTCGGTTCTGACTGATGTCGGTTCTGACGGATGTCGATTTTGAAGAATGTCGATTCTGACGGATGTCGGTTCTGACTGATGTCGGTTTTGACTGATGTCGGTTCTAACGGATGTCGGTTCTGACAGTTCTGACATAATTATTAAAAGCAACTCTGATTACTCAATCAAGGCTTCAGCTTGGATGACCAGAATTCGTAGCGCTAATGGATTGCTAAAAAGGGGCTAAAACTGCTAGATGCCGCCTATTTTACCTTTCCAAACTCTGTCAAAATTGCTTAGCGACTATGGGACGCAAAATTATCCCACTTAATCGAATCCCATTTAATGGGATCTTGCTCGGTCTAGTTGAACCGTTTCACAAGGTGTCTTGCCGTCAGTCGGGTTAGTCCGGAGCTGTCTGGAAAAATTCGGCCTAACTAACTATATCACTAATGGAAAACAAGCCCGCACTCAATCCTTGGGCATCCTTGATGATGGGAAGGGAACGCAAGCAAAAGTGAGCTAGATTAGATAAGACTCTCTGTCTAGTGCATTTCACGCAGCTCCAGCATAATGCAAACTACTCTCTACTGCAGATTTGATTTCCAGCTCACCCCTAGCTAAGCGCTAACGAGTCTGAGGCAGCCAAGGAGTAAAAATCACTTTAAAACGTGTATCTTGCTACTGTTTTCATATTGAAAAGTCCTCGTTAGCTGAGCGGGGGCGCCCTATATCGAGGCGTTTGGTAGGGAGAGTTCAAGATTCCCACACGTCCGTCAATCTTAGTTGCTAAACTCTAGGAGAGGCTGGGAGAGAGAGAGATGAAGTGCGTGGTAAAATGATTAAGATGATTAGCAGTAAATATATGTGCGCTCAAATTTGACGCGGCTCAAGGTGAGGCTTTGAGTGGCAAAGCAAGACTGAGCTCAGTTTTTGGACAGTTACGACAGGCGACAAGGCGAGAGAGAGAGGGGGGACGCGGGATTGGCAGGGAGCAGTTTGAGTCCCACCCGGGAGGTATTTTTTGGCTCTCATTGGTTGGCAAAGAAACCAGCGCTTATTGCCTTGGTAGATACCACTTTATATGGAGTTTGTTGAAAGCTCATCGGCCCTCACACGTTGGCCCTATTTTGCGGTATCAAATAGAAATAAAAATTCATTATTGGAGAAGTTTCTGCAACATTTACTGCCGCCTCTGCAATCGGCATTTTGAATCCTTTTTTGTGTCAAATTTTTGTACTGTCGTCTGTCTGTCTCTCAGTGTGTGCCTGTGTCTGCCTGTCTCTGTCCGTATGCTGGAGAACAGTCTCTTAAGCAAGGATGACTGTTCCCGAGCTGCATCAGCAGCATCACAAGTTGCACCGAGCCCCCCGAGGGATCAGGCAGTCCGCAGCCTAGTGACAAGACAATATAGCAGCCTTATTGCACCGTTTTGTTTTTGTCGCTAATTAAAGTAACGCAAAGCCTATTGGCCGCACAACAGGTATGCCTACACAGCTAGTTGCGTTCCGGTACACCGAACGGAACCGCTTCAATTTCATAATCATAATGCTTCTGCTCATGCTGGCGGTTGTCACGATATGCCCAGTCGCGTCGGCCCGTAAGTTTTACTAATCATTTTGATAATATTAATATTGCCAAAATCATAATTGGATTTGCCCTAGCTCTGCGCTCTGTCTGAAACAATAATTAATCGCTGAATAACGGTTGGCTCCGGAATGTAACGTGCCATAAATTTTATCAAATTCTCTCGTTTAAACACAATAAAAGTGCAACGCTATGCAGTGCGGGAGTCAGATTAAACAGAAGCAGAACAGAGTTGTAGAAATCTTGTCAGGTGGAAGTACTTATTCTAGTGGCATGGAGCTAACTGCAGAATTCTGACGCCACGAAATATAGGTTTACACAATTTAATTTTGTATTTACCCATGGATTTGGGCAGAATTAGTGGGCAGTACACGTGTAAGGCATGCGATTGTGAATGCGGATAATTGTTTAGTAATGAGGAATTCTAACAGTATTCTGCCGGCACCACTGACCCTGACTTTGTCACAGGTTGAATTGGACTCTGATGCCTCATCGGCTTCTTAGTGGGGCTGGGTAGAGACCGGGCTGGGCAGACAGTTTTGCCTAACCCCTCCGACCAGTGACCATTCATTATTTATTGCTCAGCCTCCCGGCGGCCGGCTCAGGTCCTGTTGCCTCTCGCCCTCCGGGGTCGTCATCGCTCGCTCTCCCTCCCCCCTTCACTCTCTCCCTCCTCCCCTCTGAACTACCCCTGTCCAGCGATTTGAAAGCGTGGCTGACTTATTTCTCAGACCAGTGTGGGTGGAGCCTGAACTGCTGGACAAGTTGTATTTGCCCGTTGTCTAACAAGCGGCTAATCCTCCTAGTCCTAGATCCTTATTTTTTAGTGGTCCTTTAGAGCGGTTGATTCCTATTGTTCAATTGAACAATAATGGCCATTTGTTCAGTCTGTAGATTTTGGAGCCACTGTAACTTTGAGGTCAATGCAATCGATTGGATGGGTTGCGGTGTCTACAGTTCGCGTGTACTATTAACAGAGACACCGTAAAAGCTGGAGCTACATTTTTATTTTCTTATTGAACATGGCCTTGTTTGAGCCCGGAATTTGGCATTCATTATCGCTTAAGAAAAGTTTCAGATCAGATGCATTGTCTCTGGATCAGTCTCTCCGCTCCCTCTCTCTCTCCTTGAATCAGCCTCTCCGCTCCCTCTCTCTCTCCTTGAATCAGCCTTTCCGCTCTCTTTCTCTCTCCTTGAATCAGCCTCTCCGCTCCCTCTCTCTCCTTGAATCAGCCTCTCCGCTCCCTCTCTCTCCTTGAATCAGCCTCTCCGCTCCCTCTCTCTCTCCTTGAATCAGCCTCTCCGCTCCCTCTCTCTCTCCTTGAATCAGCCTCTCCGCTCCCTCTCTCTCTCCTTGAATCAGCCTCTCCGCTCCCTCTCTCTCTCCTTGAATCAGCCTCTCCACTCCCTCTCTCTCTCCTTGAATCAGCCTCTCCGCTCTCTCTCTCCTTGAATCAGCCTCTCCGCTCCCTCTCTCTCTCCTTGAATCAGCCTCTCCACTCCCTCTCTCTCTCTCTCTCCTTGAATCAGCCTCTCCGCTCCCTCTCTCTCTCCTTGAATCAGCCTCTCCGCTTCCTCTGTCTCCTTGAATCAGCCTCTCCGCTCCCTCCCTCTCTCTCTCCTTGAATCAGCCTCTCCGCTTCCTCTCTCTCCTTGAATCAGCCTCTCCGCTCCCTCTCTCTCTCCTTGAATCAGCCTCTCCGCTCCCTCTCTCTCTCCTTGAATGAGCCTCTCCGCTTCCTCTGTCTCCTTGAATCAGCCTCTCCGCTCCCTCTCTCTCTCTCCTTGAATCAGCCTCTCCGCTTCCTCTCTCTCCTTGAATCAGCCTCTCCGCTCCCTCTCTCTCTCCTTGAATCAGCCTCTCCGCTTCCTCTGTCTCCTTGAATCAGCCTCTCCGCTTCCTCTCTCTCCTTGAATCAGCCTCTCCGCTCCCTCTCTCTCTCCTTGAATCAGCCTCTCCGCTTCCTCTCTCTCCTTGAATCAGCCTCTCCGCTCCCTCTCTCTCCTGGAATCAGCCTCTGCGCTCCCTCTTCTCTCTCCTATCTATTTAAATAAATATTGCAGCTGAGAACATTTTTTACCTGTCCTTATCTAAACCTGTCTTAAGCAAAGAGAAGCAGAACCAATTAAACATGTTTTACCATTCTCTGCGTGTGTGTCTATCTAGTCTGTTAATTTCCCTCTTGACCATGGGCCGCCTCTAAGCCTCTGAGTTGAGTTTTCATGGGAGCCATGCTGAAGCACTGGAGGGCAATAAATGACGGGCAGAGGCCTGGGTCTCCCAGCCTGTCTGGCCGATCGATGCCTCCAGCTTGCCTAGCCTGTGCAGTTTTTTTTGTTGGCTCGCCATCTTTCTCTTCCACAAAATGCGCGCGTATTTTTGTATCGGACCGTCGTCACTGGGTAGCCCCACCCCTGCGCGTATCTGTTGCTGTTTACACTTGATGTTGTACACCTTTACTATATAATGCTCTGTTACTCTTTGGGCTACGTTGTTAAACTTGGATTCTATTATTTTCTTTTATCCATCGCCTTCGTATTTTCCTTTTATTCCTGTCAATATTTGTCTGTTGAGTTGCATATTTAGCACGTTGACAATTCTGTCATTCTGTCACGAATAATCAAGTCATTAAGTTCATCTCCACTATAGTCTTCTTAATTGGCAATCCTCCGCAATAATTCGCTTTATATCAAAAAATTAATTCCTTGTGCTAGTTAATTTATGGCGCCAAAGACGCCACAGGGGGGTGGGGCGGTTGGTTTAGCATTTTTTTGTTCGCCCTACGGTACAGACAGACACACACAGACAAAGACAGGGACGGACTGTGTGTTGCTGTAGCTGTCGCTCCTTCCTCTTTCCCAAACCTCTCCCTCTTTCTCTCTCTCTATCTCGCTACTTTTGCCCCTTTCTAAGAAGCCTAAATGTAGTCGGGATGCGCGCTCGGACTTAACAGAGACCGGGAGCCAAGAAATGGAGAGAGGGAGTGTGTGTGTGTGTGTGTGTGTGTGTGTGTGTTTTACTATTAAAAAGCTGTTTCACCTACGCTTGATGCAGATTGGTAGGCGAAAATACGTCTAGAATACAGGTGTGGAATGGTGTAGAGAGCGGAGAGAGAGAGAGAGACATGGTTTCAGTGCAAGTGGTATTAGGCCTGAGCCGTGAAGCGGCCCCGAGACCCACGCTAAATTATGCATTCCCAATTCTTGGGATGCGAGGCAGAACTTGCTAGGTTGGTTTTCAGAATGCCCACAACCTTCAACATTTATATATATATGCGCGTGAGTAAATATATATAGCGTTGTCTTTGGGAGCCACCTGGTGACTATAAGTGGGAAAATTCTCCCAACTCGGCTAACTACCCACTAGTCAAGCAAGCCTACGTGTTGTCACTAGTTAGTCCCCCCGATAAAACAGAAGATCCCGCTTGTAATACCCCGCCCTCGCCAAAATTAATAATTAAATTTATCCGATAACTGCTTAGCACACCAATTATTTTGTTTGCTCTTTGGCCGCAGTGAAAGTGGAAAAGTTATCAACTGAGGGTTGAACAGGGGGTGATTGTTTAGTTAAATACTGCAGCTCGCATCGATAGGGGCATATAATGGATTGTGGGAGCTGGCTTTTCCACCCTAAACCATCTAAAAAGCCTCGGTGTTGGTTGGTATCAAATTTCCAATTACATGGCAGAAGATGCTTTGGTGGTAACGGGTGAGCTGAACAAGTTTGAGGAAGAGGCGCTAGAGGCAGAAAGATAACTCAACTGTAACTTATTGCCAGCTCTCACTTTATCCCCCCGTTTTCTAGGCCTGAGTAGGAGTTAATCTAAACTCAGGACACTGTCTGTTACGCAACAGCTCAGCTTAATTCGATCAACATTTTTAATGGAATACAAATGAGATTTGATTAGAAATTTTCGCCGCTCTGCTAGCAAGTCCAATCAGTATCTTATCTGCATCAATATTTCGTCTTTCTTCTGATCTTAGTAACACGATTGAATAATTTTGACCTCTCAAAAACGCTCTTAGATCCTCAGGTTGTGCGGCCACTCTCCCAGATCCTCACGTTGTGCCACCACTCTCCCAGATCCTCACGTTGTGCCACCACTCTCCCAGATCCTCACGTTGTGCCACCACTCTCCCTGATCCTCAGGTTGTGCGGCCACTCTCCCAGATCCTCAGGTTGTGCGGCCACTCTCCCAGATCCTCAGATCCTCAGGTTGTGCCACCACTCTCCCAGATCCTCAGGTTGTGCCACCACTCTCCCAGATCCTCAGGTTGTGCGGCCACTCTCCCAGATCCTCAGGTTGTGCCACCACTCTCCCAGATCCTCAGGTTGTGCCACCACTCTCCCAGATCCTCAGGTTGTGCGGCCACTCTCCCAGATTCTCAGATCCTCAGGTTGTGCCACCACTCTCCCAGATCCTCAGGTTGTGCGGCCACTCTCCCAGATCCTCAGATCCTCAGGTTGTGCTGCCACTCTCCCAGATCCTCAGGTTGTGCCACCACTCTCCCAGATCCTCAGGTTGTGCCGCCACTTTCCCAGATCCTCCGTTTGCACCGTCACTCCCCCAGATCCTCAGATTCTCTGGTTGTACCGCAGCTCTCCCTGATTATCAGGCTAGACTGTAAACAACCCAGATCCTAATATCCTAGTGTTTGATCTGCTAACCTCTTAAACTGGATTGCTAAGGCCTCAGACAGATTCTTTTACAAAGCGCAGTTTTATAGGGTTTAATCCTAGTACAGATATTACAGTGACATGAGCTAGCATGGAAAGATGCTTCTCCATTTCGTGACCAGCTTGAAGTTCCCCATTTTTAGTCGGCTTGGCCCCTCTCAGCTCTTTCAGTGACTCAAGAAAACGGAGGACGATTGTCCACCGTCGCTGCATAGCCGGTTGTAAAATTAAAAGTGAACGAAATAAACTGACGAGTTCATCTAGAGTTGGGATTTCACTCTGTCACGCGATCTCCCATTGGATAAATTGCTGGACCGTGTGATTTTCTTAGTATGATCCCATTTATAGGATCTTGTTCAGCTTTTGGTTCAATTCTCGCTTTTAATTGACATCTAGTCCACTTTTTATTCTATCGTATTAACTGCTATCTTATTACAATGTCCTCTTCTAGTGGGATCACTTCTAATCCAGGCAAGCGGGCTGCATCGAGCTGTTTTTATTATTCCCGTATGATGCATGCATGTGTTTTCATAGCACCGTTGCTCAGAAAATGGAGACAGGCGTTCCTTCGCTCGTTGGTTCTATCTCGTAGCTGGGAGAGTCCATCGATTCTCAATGCTGTCCCTTCTGTCTCTATCACACTCTCTCTTGCCGATCTGGCTGACTTGGCCCGGTTCGCCCCCCCCCATCCCCTCTGGGGGATCGAACTTTCGCTTGAGGTATGAATATGTAAAAAAAGTGGTGTCCGTCCGTCTCTCTCTTTTCTTATCCCCTGTCTAGCTATCTTAGTGTCTTTTCCTGCTCCTGTTCCTGGCAACTGTCTTCTTTCTGCCCATCAGCTTCCGATTTCCTTCGGCTGGTTGGCCCCCCTGTCCCAGGCCTGCCGCTGCGATGCCACTGGAGTAATTTCAATTTGCGCGGTGCCACTCGCCGGTTTGGCTAATATTCATATAACTTTCATCTATTCAGCCAATCTGATGCACGCTTGCTGCACTTTGACCAGTGGTCTTTGCGGCTTCGTTGCTCTTGAAATTGGAAAATTATTCGGCATTTTTAGTATCTCGGTTTTGGATGTCTGGAAAAACAAGATCTGTTTGTGCTGAGATGTTGCTGAACTACTGCGGTTTTCAAGTTTTCTCTGCGCTCCCAGATTCTCAGGCTTGACCTCCATTTTCCCAGATCCTCAGGCTTGACCTCCATCTTCCCAGATCCTCAGGGTTGACCTCCATTTTCCCAGATTCTCAGGCTTAATCTCCATTTTCCCAGATCGTCAGGCTTGACTTCCATCCTCCCAGATCCTCAGGCTTGACCTCCATCCTCCCAGATCCTCAGGCTTGACCTCCATCCTCCCAGATTCTCAGGCTTGACCTCCATTTTCCCAGATCCTCAGGGTTGACCTCCATTTTCCCAGATCCTCAGGTTGACCTCCATTTTCCCAGATTCTCAGGCTTAACCTCCATTTTCCCAGATCCTCAGGCTTGACCTCCATTTTCCCAGATCCTCAGGCTTGACCTCCATTTTCCCAGATCCTCAGGGTTGACCTCCATTTTCCCAGATCCTCAGGTTGACCTCCATTTTCCCAGATTCTCAGGCTTAACCTCCATTTTCCCAGATCCTCAGGCTTGACCTCCATCCTCCCAGATCCTCAGGCTTGACCTCCATCCTCCCAGATCCTCAGGGTTGACCTCCATTTTCCCAGATCCTCAGGCTTAACCTCCATTTTCCCAGATTCTCAGGCTTGACCTCCATTTTCCCAGATCCTCAGGGTTGGCTCCCATCATCCCAGGTCCTCAGGTTAAGATTTATTCCTTTACTCTTCCAAGTCCTCCGGTTTGACCCTTCCCAGATACTTAGGCCTTTTAAACTCCTCAGATTTGTCCTGCAGCCTTCTCAGATCCACAGGCTTTACATTCAAACTTCCGAACTCCTCCCAGCTCCTACCAACCCTCAGGATATTCAGTTTTTACCTCAACTCTTGCAGATCCTCAAGTTTGGCCTCAAAGCTCCCGAATCCCCAGGTTGGACCACCCTCCACACCAAAATAATCTCAAATACAATCGAAATTTCTTGAAACCTTTCACCATTTCATGCTTTGCCGATCGTGCTGTTCGGACCAAAATCCTGCGTGCTATCTTCCGTTTTATCCATTTTGGCACTCACCATGTAAAAGGAAGACACGCATTTACTGTGGCTTCTTTCAGGCTTTCAGGTTAGCTATCTGTTTCTATAGTACTAGCTTTTTGGCAGGCTCAGCTCCAAACCTGTCTTCAAGGCGGCTATAAGCAAGCAAGTAAGCAAGCAAAGGCGTACGATTATTCTGCTCAACAAGCGGAGCAGAATCTGTAGCAGCGGCAAAGTAAACTCTTCGTGCCACTGCTTAGTCGGGGCCTCGTCCCGTATGCACACAATTTGAAAGGAAACTAGGCGTGGATGCGATGGGGGAAACTGGCTTTTTTTTAAAATATGAAGCAGCAGAGACTTTCAAAGTGGTCTCATTTCCTATCGCCCATGGTGGGAGGCGAATATAATGGAATGAAGTCCTTGCTGCTAGCTAGCTATATGGGAAATTTCAAGCCTCTTTGCTCAAGATTTTACCCATGCGGTTGGAACTTGCACCATACAGCGTCATTCTTATTGTGTGCATCGCTATACTAATCAGCGAGGCCCACCAGCTTAGCTAGACCAAAACACTGTTGCCTAAAAGGGATTTATTCCCATTAGCTGCGACCGTAGACTTGCGTGTAATTCTTGTATGTGCCGGGGTAGTGAAAGAGCGCACGCACCCTGGTCAGTATCCATTGTGAGCTGTGTAAGAGTTAATGTCGGCTTATTGTGCTTCGCCTATAGCGGTCAGTTCTCCTCTCCAGCATAATTTAGTAGCTAGCCCTATAGGCCTGAACAATTGTCAATAGTAAGGAGTTGGCGCTTAACTCCGTGTTGAGGTCATTGATGGTCAGATCGGCGATAATTTATAACGAGTAAAAAACGCCTGCATTGACGCGCGCGTCATTATTCACCAGATTGGACTCAAATCCCACCCTGGGTGGCTTGTTGCCTACATGCTTTTTGGGCTAGGTTTCGGGATATATTTATTGAAACATATTTGGTAC
>CATNEM010000241.1:42500-72500 GCA_950096795.1 Macrostomum cliftonense | reverse complement strand
TTGGTAAACTCTTTGTGACGTAAAAAATATTTTTTTTCTTGGAAAAATTGCTTTTGTTTTATTTATTAAAAAGTTTATGTATTTTTCTAACATAGCAAAAGCAATGCTTCTAAAAAATCGAGTATTTTTCTGTATTTCTTTGTGCGCATTTGTTTCATTTTGCCCAAATTTAGAAAAGTCCACGCGCACTCATCCCTATTACTTATTATTATTGTCTCGTATTTTATTGACAAGTCGAATATATCAACCTACAGTCAGTATACGAAGGTCGCCTATCAGTTAAGTCAAATGCAATTTTTCTCTTTGAGCATTGTAGCCAGTTAATTAGAGCAACCCGGATGAGAGTCAAGAGTCTTTCCCCCGCATCCGTCCGCTACTTGTACTAGGCGTTCCCTATTTTTCACTGCCCCCTTTGTCCCCTTTCTGTATCTCACCCTCTTTACATATTTTACAAGTTGCCGACTTTTCAAGCTCTCTTACAGAGAGGTTAACTCAATCCGACTCCGCCCACCCTGCACACTTTCATTAACCTGAAGTCTCTGTGTGTCTGCCTGGCAACCTAACACTAATACAGCATCGTGAAGTGCTGGTGCAGATTTTTTCTAAATTAAACTTGAAGCTTTTAAGCTTAAGTACGTCAACCCGCTGACTTTCTTGTTTCCTTCTGAGCACTAGCAGACTTCTCATCAGTACGCGGGTAGGGTCTGCTTGTAAGCGCTGAAATTTCGGCTTCAGAAGTAGCACTTCCTGCATGGCGACTGGGGGCGAGGGTTGATTGCGTGCAGTGCCAGGTTAGTCAAATCTCGTCATTTACTGAGGTTTTGATGCCAACGTAACTGGGCAAAGGTACTGGGCCATGCTGCAGTTCTGTTAGGCCTCAGATGAGCGCTGTGTACCAGCTATGAAATGAAGCCTTTTAAATCTTTGAAGCGAAATTAATCGGCTGCGTTACGTAAATAGATTTTTTAGCACGGATGGACGGACAGGACAAGAGTTGAAAGCATTAGGGGAGCGCCGCTAGCATCCGACAAAGAAAACGCCGTGCGCGCGCGGGCGCTAAGTTTTTGTTATCCCAAACAACGTCTGGCGTTCAGTGAACCGGGGATAATCAACCAGCCCTTAGAATGTATTAAGGAGCTTTAAGCCTCGGGGGCGATTTGCTGAATATTTAGAAGATGAAGAGGCCTCATTGCGTGAGATGGTTAGCTGAGTAAAGCTGGCATAATTTTTTTTTCGAAGAAACACTGTTCAAGACTGTTTCATCTATTGCTTTTTTAATGGGATTCATTCTGCCTTGTTGGAGTGTTTGCTATATAGTAGTTTTCTTGGCATTGTCGGGTTTTTAACAAAAAAACATACACACAGCTGGAAGGTTTATGCATTGGCGATACAATTTCAATCGATAATTCTGCGATGGGAACCTCTGGTTATGGGGAAGAAAGATGGGAGCTAATGGAAACTTGGGTCCGAGCTTATTTTTTCCCGTTATGGTCAGGTGAGACTGATTGACTAAATTTAACGCAACGCAGATGAGGAGAACCCACGTAGAGAATATGCAGGTAGAGATTCGCTCTAGCTTGTTCGGGATGGAGCTGTGGTTTGCGGGATTTATTGATCCGGAGTTTATTTTACACCCCTAACGGACGCTGACCTTGCCAAGGCGCTGCATAGTTATCATATATAGATACAGTTTCTGTGTTTGTGTGTGTGTGTGTGTGTGTGTCCAGCTCACACAGCAAGGGTGACAATTGAGCGGGAGGACTAAAGCCAGTTCTGTATCCCTATAGAAAATTAATCCACAATCAACACACACGCTGACAGACCGACTATGCGCCTCCCTACCTCTCTCTCTGTTTTACCTATCTTCGGATAGCTAAAATCAACTAACTAGAAGTGTACAATCCACCTGGCCAGCCAGTCTCATTGCAGTTTATTGATATTGGCCTCATCATATTGGATTGCCTATACTGTCCTCGCGGCAGACAGTGCTGGCTACAGCCTCATCCTAGTGTGAGAAGCTGGAATTGGGGACAGGAACAGGCTGGGTAATTGTCGCAGTTTTTTAATCCCCTTATTAGATTGTGGACAATGGGCGCGGTTAAATGAGTGAGAAATTAGAGGAAGAGTAGGAAGGGAGGCTGGGGGGAAGGGCCAGAGCCATCAGCGCCTCACCCCATTAATTCTCTCGAGCCCCAAGACAGAACAAAACGAGGAAGTGCTGTGACAGACCGCATGAGTTTTTTTCTGGTCCTCCCTGGTCGTAGCCCAATCATCATATTTTCTATCTGTTTCTTCACCAAGCCAGCCAATTTGCTTCCACGCTTGCTTGATTGGTGTTTCTTGGCATCGGTTGTTGTCCTTCTTTTTCTGTCCCTTTCCTCCTGCCACCGCTGCCTCTCTCTCTCTTTCTCTGCTTTCTTTTCCTCGCCCTTCATCATGCGCTCAGTTATCCCAAGTCGCTTTTCTTTACGTTATGTCAGGTATTTTCTGGTAAGGAGGGGGTGTGCGCATATGGGGGCTGGTTTTGTGGGTAGTTTCTTTTTTTAACACTTTGCTTCTGGGACGAAATTTTAGGAGAAGCGTATGGGTGACTGAACTTCCTCTTTGGCACTTCTTGCCTATAGCCTATATGAACCAATTGGCACTTCTCTGAAATTCTGCAGCTGGCCGACACGCATATGCACCTCTTGTGTGTGTGTGTGTGTGTTGTGTACCTCCTGCCAACTTCTATTGTGCTCAGCATCGTGCATCAGCGTAGCTGAGAATGGGTTGCTAGCGTGTGTGTGGAGATGAAGCCACATAGGGGGGAACAGTAGGATTCTGTGCTAAGACGGGATAGGCCCGCGATACTTCTACGTTAGAGTGGCCCAAGGATCCAAAAGCTATTGGCTCAGGACCCAGGGGAGAGAGGTAGGCGAGAGGCAGGTCGACAGTGTTTGGCGAGGCAGCCCGGTTTTGGCAGTCTGCTGCATTTTTTTGTTTGAGTCTCACCCTCCCCTATTTTTCCTCCCCTCTGGGGCGGCCCACCCCCACAAAGCTCAGCCTCCGATGCCGTACTCGTCCGGTCCCTCGCCGCCCCCCTCCCCCCTGACTCCCCACCCCCTTCCTAGACGGGGTGAAGAATTATTTGACCCAAACTGCTGGGGCTTCTTTCGCCGTGCGATTCGCATTTAGCTTCGATTATTATTAATATATCTGTGCGATTCAGCCAAACGCGCGCTACATCAATAGGCATTCAGACATTATTCGCCAGCTTAGGAGCCCCAAGACTTGATTGTTGCACCGGCATTGAAATGCGAGCGCGACACAGTTCGCACCCATCAAGCTTGTGTTTACCAATCGAAAAGGATTTATAGTGTTTTTTGTTTGATATTTAAATTTTCGACGCTGGAAAATCGGCCAGCAGAAGAGGGGCATCATCAAAAACGATGCCGGCAGTGTTGCTTCTGCTGCTTCTGCTATGGCCAAGTGACGGCAGGCTACTGGCCTCGGCCGGCGCTCTGGACAACATGGACGAGATCATATCGTCCACCTCCAAGCTGATAGATAAGCTGCGTAAGAGAGAAAGAGAGCTGCGCTGTGGTGTCCTGTTCTATTTCGTGTCGTTATTTTTTTCCTAGGCTTTGGACTTGTCCATCCCAATTTCTGTCCTCGGTTTCTCCTTCGCCTTGAGAGATTGAATTTCGATCCGGCCCTTGCATCCCATACAATTGTTGCGTTTTTTCCTATTAGATATTTCGAACCGCCCGGAAAGTTCGCGGGACAAAAAAGTCCGCTATCTCATTTCTCCCCTGCCAGTTCGATTCAATCAGTGTTGACTGCTGGCTGGGAGTTTTGTTTCCAGAATGGGACAACCCTCTCCCCTTCCCAGGAAGTGGAGCCCAGCGGCCTGCACTGCCACTGCCGCATGAAATATCATTCGCTAAGTATTTTTTCCCACTTAGAGAGCTGCTTTCCACTTTTAGAGCGAATAGCTAGTTGCTGCCAGAACCAATATTTCATCTGCATTCGAGTTCATTCGTTTTTGCGCGAGTTTTTCTGTCCGTTCGGGTCGAGTAGCTGCGGTTAGCCGCATTTTTTTGTCGGGAATTTGAAGCGGTTATAGGCTGGCCCTGGTGAAGAGTTCGGAAGGGCTTGACTAGCAAAATTGTGTCGGCAGCCTTTGTGAAATTGCTGCTCCATCGAACCTCGGGGGGGGGGAACCCCCTTGCCTCACTCGAAGAGAGAGTGAAAGGCGGAAGTAGAAGCAAAGTGGCAGCCCACGATTTGAAGAGCTCCGCGCCCCAATCTCTCCGCGTGCTTGCCTGCTACTTCAAGCCTTATACTATTATTCTTAGTCAAAGCCCGAGATTTTTCTCTCTCGATATGAATTTGAATTAAAAAAAGAAGAAGAAGTTACATTGTACAAGCCGTCGGTTTGGACACGGATGGCTAACCGATGTAGCAACAATCCGAGCACTCGTTTTCTTGCGCATTCTAAATATAACACCGATCCTCCTTCATCGACTTTCAGCTGAGCTCCAAAGACTGCTTGGGGTAACAGGGGCTGGAATGCGGATAGCGCCTTTGGTAAATTGAATTTTCCGGCTTTCTAATCCAACAGCGTTAGTAACCTTCCCGACCCCGATCAGCTCTCTCGCATTCACTCTATTTCTCCGGCAGTCTCACACCGTTCGCTTCTCCCCCCTGGCCTGTAGCCAGTTTGTCAATTAATATCCTTCTCAACCCGTTGGTCACATTATTGCGGCACTTTTGCATCCCATATTACTAGTTTACGGACCCAGATGAATACTGCAAGAATATAGTATCAGCATTCGATGGTTTGTTATTGCTAGTCTACTGTATCTTCAGCAATGAAACCCTGTGATTACCGGTTCTTTGCTTCCTTATTCCTCTTCCCATATATCGTTCAAATTTATGACTAACGGGCTGCTTTACTTGACTAGTAGCATCCGCTTCTCATCCCCCCTCCGTGGTTTCATTTGAGCCCAATAATTATCCGCGGGAGTATACCATACTTATTTTCACCTCCGAGTTGTTTTTATCCTCCTAGAATTGGCGCTACGGAACTGAATTGTCCAACCAAACTTTTCTCGACCATCTGCTTTTATCGTAAAGTTGCCGCCCTCGTGCTTACCTTCATCGTCTCGCTAGACTGTGTGTTTGTGTTTGTGCAGACTGTAAGAGCTTGGGATAAGTGCCCATTGACTGGCCTGACTGACAGGGAGGGGGCCGGGGCCAGTCGGTGAGGGGGGAGGGGAAACCGACACAACAAGTGTAGCGGACCGTTGGTCTGAAGGGGGTTTGGTGCTTAGTACGAGCTTAGATTTTATGTAGAAATAAAAGCAAGAAAAAAATTGCCAAGTCTCTTCTGTGCCAATGCTGCTGCTGCTGCTGCTTCAATGAGATGAGAGCTTGTCCCAGGGCGATACTTCAACGCAGCTTCTTCTTCTTCTTTTTTTACGTGCCTCAGCTTAAATTTGTTGCGACGCTTAAGCGCTTAGGCGTAGCTGTACAGGGAAACGGGGAAAAATAAGGGGAAAGAAGTGACTAGAAAGCGCCGACGTGCTTCCATCTGGATTGAATGGCTTTGGGAGCCGGCCTGTCGGAGCTCTTTCAATTCAATTTTCCAGTCCGATTCTGCCCCCCCCCCACCGGTTTGCCAGCAAGCCCCAACAGAGCTAGGCGGCGTCGCTCCTGTCCATCACTGCGCCCGACTTTGAGACTTTCTTTTGCAAGCTGGAGGCTGGAATCTATTTGGCCTCGGCCATCAATCACTGCCACTGTGTCAGCGGTGAACGGGGAGGGGGGCCGATCGGGTTGAGCGCTGGCGTCTGATGTTGTGGAAGCTGGTTTAGTTTGTTTGATATGGCCCTATACGAGTTTGAGGAAATTATCCCTTGTACAGCCAGAATTGACAGGTTTGTATTGCTCTATTGCTCTCTGCCCCTGAGCGTGGCCTATAACAATCAGGAAGAAACGAGGACCAAAGCAGTTGGAGCAGTTAGTGGCTCACCCAGATACATGGTCTTGGCTAGATAAATAGATAGATAAGGCTTGACAAACGGTTGATAAATGACTTCTGTGAACATCGAGTGACAGTGACATTATTATTCATTATCTGTCTATACAAAGAATTCTACACATAGTGACTCTGAGATATAGACACACGCATTAATTAATATTGGGACTGGAGCACCGGGATATAGACAGGTATACTGTGAACGATTACACCGTTATAATCAGAGACAAGAGGATGTATACAGAAGGGAAAAGAGATAGGGACACTGAGAAATAAACTGTGATATTGACAGCGACACTGGGATAGAGACTGTGATAGTGACAGGGACACTGAGATAGAGACTGTGATAGTGACAGGGACACTGAGATAGAGACTGTGATAGTGACAGGGACACTGAGATAGAGACTGTGATAGTGACAGGGACACTGGGATAGAGACTGTGATAATGACAGGGACACTGAGATAGAGACTGTGATAATGACAGGGACACTGAGATAGAGACTGTGATAGTGACAGGGACACTGAGATAGAGACTGTGATAGTGTCAGGGGCACTAGGATAGAGATAAGGATGTCAGGATAGAGACCGGTACAGCAGGACAGACAGGGACCTCTAATAGATACGTGGACGCAGGGGCAGCGAGACAGAAAGAACAGCAGGCGACTCAAAATGCAAGCAAAGATGCGGCAAAAGATTCACCCTTATTTTCACCTGCCGGGTCACCCCTAATGATACGGGATGGCGCCTCCATAAGCTACTTATTTTTTAGTCCCCCAATCCCCTCGCCATACTTTTGCCTCTGACATGCCGGCGCATTTTTTTCACTTCATTCTTATAAAAAGCCGCCGACTGCCTTTATGCTTCTGCTGCTCATTTTCATCCTTTCCCCAATCCGAACACTCATCTGGCCCCGCCATAGAGGGGTCTCTTTTATGCTGCCGTTTTCACTTCCCAGCATTTCATAGCCAGAGCAGTATGAATAGTATAATAAAAGAATCGACCTTAGAGCAGGAAGGCTACTAAAGGTTTTTGTAGGGGCAAAAAATGCCAATCCTCGCATCCATTCTCAGGATGGATGCGAGCCAGCCAAAGAGATGGGTAGGATAGAGAGGGACAGAGAATCTTTCTGCATCTACCCTAGTTGATTAATTTTTAGAAATTTAACTACAGAAACGAAAAAAAACTGTTTGCCGCTTATAATCGCTTTTTGCCTCTGAACAGTCACTTTAATACATTCAGCTTTTATATTTATCTTCAGCTCAACATATGGCTGTGTTTGTGTCCGTAAAACTTAATCCACCTGCTCTTGCTGCTTTCTCCAATACTCCCTATCAGCCATTTTCACTCCCAATTTCCCTTCACTAGTTGGATCTGAAAAGTTCGGTTTTTTCTGTTAAATTTTCAAGTTTAACAAGTTTGAAACCGTACTCGGTTCTTAGTTGTACATGTCCATGATTTCAATAGTTAATAATGCTCATGGCTCAATAAAGTAGGAAAAACGGCGTCCCAGATTCCCGGGAAGTAGATAGCAGCTGATGAGTCAGACAGACTCGACAAAACTGAAATCGAACAGATTTTTCTGCCCCCTACCCTACCCCCCCCCGCTGGGTTGCTTGGCTTGTTGGTTTGCCTGTCGGTGTGTGTGTGCTGACTGTGACTGCTGGGCACGCGAAACCTGAGACGATTTTCTGAGATGCTGCTGCTGCTGCTGCTGCTGCTGCTGCTGCTGCTGCTGTTTCCATTAAAGAAACTGCTCGATTGAATTTAGCTTCTGCTCCTAGCACGATGCCGATGCAAGAGTCATCATTACTTGCCATCATTTCGCTATACAGGCTCTGCCTATCTACTTCTTGCCTTGCGCACCCCACCCATCATCCGAGTAATAAAACTGCGAGGCTTGGTTCCGCTCGCAGCTTATTCCAACTGGGGAATTATTATTTTCTTTTCCAACTCTGGGCCTGTCAGAAGCTTTAATCTGGAAGATTGAATCCTCATCGTTCAGCGCAGGCAACTCTGGGATCTCGGTGTGTTGTGGGTGGGGGGTGGATCGAGTGAGGCAGGGACGCTTTGTAAAGTTTTATTTTTACAATAAGTGGCCCAACTCAACTCAACTTTATTCCCCTGGGGATCGATAGGATGAATTGAGCTATTGTGCAGTTTCGCGTGGTAGCTAGGTAGTTAGACAATTTGCATATTCACCAACCCATTTGGGCTAATCAGGCACTGAAACTTGCCTAGGGAGTTATCTTTATTGGGCTGTCTGTGTCTCTAATTGGGCTCACTTTTAATGCTAATTTTGTTTTTGAAAAAGCTCCACTCTCAAGATTGACCGCCGTCTATAATTCGGCCATTAAGAGTTGCCATGAAAAGGGGATTCAGGCTCTAAAACCATCTCCCCTTGTCGGTCTGTGCCATTATTTTATTAGTTTCCTACACTTCCCCTAAGCTCCTAATTCGTAAGTTTGAAAAGCCTTTCTTGTCCTACACCAAAGTTTTCTTGCTCACTGTCTGTTGCAAAAGAAAACTTTCTAATTTTTTTCGATTCATGAGCGCCTCATAATTCTCCTTGTTCTGTCTTTCTCCCCGGCTGTGTTTGTGGCCTTCTCAAATTAAGCGACATGCAAATCAAACTGCTCAACTCAAAACCTGATCATCGATTGGCCTTTTGTGTGGGATCTTCGCTCCGAAGTGATTTTTTTGCAATACTAGCTTAGGCGCTGTCTTTTTGGGCGAGATGGAAATCAAGCCGTGCCGATGATAAAAGGAGATTTTAGCTGTCACTGCTAAGCCCCCTTTTGCTTGAGATGCTAATCACTGCTCCTATTGCAATTTCCTTGCCCCGTTTCCTGACCACACTTGACCGTCAGAAGGAAGCTAAGAGAGGGGAGGCTAAGACAGACTGATAGAAAAAAAATACTCTCGAAAGCAAATTGACACAGAGAGAAAATTTCTCTAATAATCAATGCGCAAGTGAAATTATTACGCAATAGGCCAGTAAGATTTTACTTGAGTTTTTATTTTGTAAAATCGTATTCAGCGTAGTTTTCTGTTGGTTTCAGACAATTGCGCGCGCAAGAGGCAGAGCAAACACTGATTATAATTTTGCCGACCCAATCCAAACTGTGTGACTGATTTGCCTGCTTCTACACTAGTAAATACTTCAAGTTTGATAACTGTGTGATAAAACAATATCGCATATTTTCCTTCACTCGACTAAAGCGTCCCAATCGGACAGCCGACAACAAGAATTGTCGCAAGCCGCGAAGCTGCAGCAACAGCAGCACCAAACGCAGCAGCCAAAGCTGCCTGCCCGCCTTGTTAGCCCAGTCATTCGGGATGAATATTATTTCATAGATTATGACAAGAGTGAGTGGTCTTGTATTTAGGCTAAACTGCTGTGGGAGAATTGTCCCATGCGCTCTGCGCGTGTTTTACGAGCGTATTTCCTGGCCAAATTGAACGCGGCTAGCTAGGTTGCGCTGTTAGTTCGTATCTCCGTAGGTGCAGACGGGTGCATAATTAATCAGAGGGAGGGGACAGCAGGGCGCGATCGTTTGCGTGCCAAGGCTGCAGCTTGCACGCGGGCGGCTGGGTCTTTTGATCGGCGCTGCTGCAACTGCAAGTTTCTGGCTACGCTGAGGAGTCCAGTCTAAGGAGAAAGCGAGGGAGGGAAGTGAGACAGACAGACAGACGTAGAGAGAGAGAGAAACTTTGAAAAAAAATGTTGGAGAAACCGGACTCGCTTGATTTCCTTGGTCCGGCGCGGATCTCCTTCCCGGTCGGTGCATCGGCGCCTCCCCTCTCGCCCAGTGCCCGGCTCACTAGCAGACACGATCGCGCAAACACATTGGAAAGAGCCTCATCACGGCTACCAACTATCGCAGGGAGAGACCGAGATGGAGTAGTTGTTTCGCTTAGTATTTTTTTTATTTCAGGAGGCCAGCAAAAAATCTGCCTTTCCAAATGCATCCTGGAGTCTCCCGGGGCGCGCTAACCGCCTCATCGCTCATTTGTCCGTAGGGCCCACAGAGAGAGAGGGGGTGGAAAGAAGGAGAGTTGTCAGATGGAATCAGGCAAAATTCGAGCAAAGTTATCCCTTCCCCCAGAGCGCCCCACAACTCGATGTCGGGCAAGACAGAGAAGGAACGGAGCAAGAACTGGCGGCTCGCAAAAGGAGTAGCCCAGTAAGGGATAAAGGGAACTGCTTCGACTTAAAAATCCCTCGCTCCCTCGTAGCCAAAGAGAGGTTAATACCGAAGGGCGGCTCGGGAGGCCCGCGCCGGATCAAGTTGAGTGAGGGCGAAAAAAAAACTGTGAAACTTGGATGCAAAAAAACTCCCGAGTATGCGGAGAATAAAATTACAAAAGAAGTTGTGAGAAAGTTCAGTTCAACCAGCCCGCTAGGGGAGGAACCTGCTAGATCCCAAATATCCTCTGGACCGGCTTCCTTTTCCCGCTTTACTCCACTTGTTTTTCTCCCCTCCCCTTTCATCTTGGCTCCGCTGCCCCGCGAAATCCCGGCGCTCAACTGAAATCCTACACCAGGCCCAGCTAGTCCAAACTCCCTTCGCTGCAGGTTCTGTCAAGATTTCAGATTTTACAATCCTTCAGTTTCTTCCTCGGCAACACCAGGATTGCAGATGGCGGCCTGCTCACTGCCCCGAGTCTCTCTGTGCTATTATTTTCCCCTTGCAAAACGGCTCCGTATAGCGGGTACCACCTGCGTACTTGTGCGCGCCTCCGAGGTGTGAGCAGCGACTCCACTTTGGTAGCTAGCAGAAATAGTTGAGATGTGCAACTGGAAAACCGGGGATCTGGCCTGAGGCTGCAGAGCTGCTGTTGAGTAGAGCCGAAAAGCTACTGCCTCTAGGAGAAGTTGAAGTGGGTGCCTCGCCTCACCTCCTCCCTTTCCAACCTCTTCTTCGCCTTCTTTTCCTCGCCCGTCGCCTCCCACGCCTTATTCTGCAGCGCGTCTGCAGCAGAGTTTCCTTCTCCACCCCCTTTTCCCAGCTTCCCCAGGAGCTCCCGCTTTTCAAAACCGGTTGGCGCCCAAATTCTTTCACAGCTTCCCTGCCCCTGTTAGAGCCCGCCCGCTGCATCGTGGCGCATCCGTCGTCCTCACTTTCCACGCCGGGGAACAATTTTGTCAATGAGAAAATGCGAACAGCTGGAGGAACGGTGGCGGGCCGTATTTTTAAACAAGCCCAGGGTGGAACGGCTTGGGTTGGGTAGTGTAAAGAGAAATGCCAGTGACGCAGATAACCGTGAACGTTACATTGTATCAGAACAGACTCGCTATCGTGTCTATCAAATGGCTGACATCTGTGAAAGATAAAATTTGCCTACAAAAAAATTGGTGCGGTGAAAACTTGCTGCTGGCCTCCTTGAGTTGATTTGTGTTTTTTTTTCACGCCAGGCGCTCAGGTTTTGGCCCCTCTGCCATGTCCCTCTCTGAGTCTGGGCGCTCCGCCCCTCAGCCCCTACCCCACCCTGACCGCTACCGCTGGCTCCGATTCTCAGGCAGTAGATGCCTTTCTCCATCAACACCAACCTCTGCAGTGCTATTGATTAGCCACTGGCTTGCTCTGCGCGCTTTGTTGCCTTGCGGTTGAAGGGACCTTTCCTCCCATCTACTCCTAACCCACTGGCTAGCCTAGTGTCTCTGGCTATAGCGCAGCCTCATTCATTTGCTTGCTTGGCCCCTATTGAAACAGCCTTGGACTGTCTGTCCCGCTCTAGGAGAAAGTTGCTGGATAGACAGGCTGGAGAGGCAGATATACAGTGAAAAAGGGCCGATGGGAAAGTTTATTTTTTAGAAAGTCTGGCCGGGGGCAGCGGGTACGGACAAGACACAATTTAGTGTGTCTGCATGTCCGCTTGCCTGCCACTCAGGCCGGTCTCCGCGCTTTTTGTCTTTGTCTTACAAATCTCCGGGTGCTGTTTTGAACTTATAGTTTTTTGTACTTTAAAGTGGATTTGTGCGCCGTGACAGATCCTATGCTGTTAGGAGTACGAAGAGTCTATTTTATTATTTGATCTGTAAAATTAATTAAATTTAAATAAATTTAGACACCCGACCTTTCGACCAGATGTACAGCCCATGGCACAGCCGCAGCTGGTTGCGCGGCGCATCCGAGGACTGTGTACAGCTTTCAGCCTGACGGGCTGGAGGGGCCGCAACACCCACCCTAAATTTACCCAGCTCAAACTGGTACCCAATCTCAGCTGGGTGGACTGAAGCAATGCGGGATTAAGTGCCTTGCTCAAGGGCACAAATTGTCTCCTAGGGCCGGGACTCGAACCCACGACCTTTCGGTCATGAGGCAGGCGCCCTAGCCACTAGGCTTCAACTCCTCTATTTACAATACTTGATCTGTAAATAAATCCATAGATCAATGAGATCAATCTGTTTGAGAACAAAGCATTAATTTGAAAGCATCGTTTCTAACAAAATGGCAGAGGAGGCCCGGATCACCCAGGGCCCGGAGACGATCACGGTGCTGGACAGCACGGCCGCCCTGTTCACCTGCCGGGCCGAGGGCAGTCCGGCGCCCGAGATCGAATGGCTGGTCAACGGCCGTCCACCGACGCCTTCGCTTACTCGCTTCTTCTCATTCGCCATCTCGTTTGGCAAAGTGCTTCGAATAGATCCGGCTAGGGCTAGCGAAGATAACAACACGCTGATCTCCTGCGTTGCCAAGAACGCCGTATCGTCCGCTTCCGTGACCCAGACAGCCAGGCTGTACGTCTATCCGAAAACTTCTGGTGAGAATGGTGTCTTAATTTTCTTTCTTTAACAGCTAAAAAATGCACATGCCTACAAAAAGAATTGTTCACCAGTGTATGACAGGTGACACAGTTTCCTGTTCCTCTTCATCATTCTTGATTAACAGTTTTATTCAGTGCACTTTTCTCTTTGTTCTCCACCAGCTGCGCACTTCTTTGTCATGACAGTTTCTCTTTTTGCCCGGCAGCTAAACCGCTTTACCTTTGTCCTTCCTCTTATTCTTCTTCTTTTACTTCTTTGACTTTATCGATCGTTAAGCGGGCAACCTTAGCACTAAGTTGGCGTTTCATCCTGAGTAGCAGGGCCCCCCTTGGGCGACCTGCTTAGCCTTTCAAAATCTATTAAAATGACGAGTTAACACTTAGTTTATGTACTTTTTTAAGTAGTTTCGTTATGAAATACAAAAGAAGAGAAAAAATTCGAACGAAAGCGCATTAGAACATTTGAAGGTCATCATACTATCACCCATTTGGACCCTTCAGTGATCCCGGTTGGATTTCCGCGCATCGTCAAGCCGCCCGGCATGCAGGTTGTTGAAAAGGATCAGCGAGTCACCCTGACCTGCGAGGTGGCCGGCGAGCCTCGGCCGCGCATTCTGTGGATCAAGGACTACATACCGGTGGACCTCGGCCTGCCCAGATTGTCAACTAATCCCAATGGTAAGCTGGTATGGGCCCCCTGTTCTGATTGTGGCCATGGGCGTAGCCATGGTTCATATTTCCCGAATTGGCTGGCGAGTGGGTGGCGCCCCTTTCCAGTAGCATTGGCGCCCCTTTCCAGTAGCATTGGCGCCCCTTTCCAGTAGCTTTGGCGCCCCTTTCCAGTAGCTTTGGCGCCCCTTGTCAGCAGCTTTGGCGCCCCCCTAGTTAGCAGCTTTGGTGCCCATCCGCCCCTTCAAAACATGCTAGCAGTGTTTTATTTCGTTTGGGGGCCAATATTTAGTATAATTGACTAGCCCAATGAAACCCCGACCTGCGATGACGTGCTTGCCGATTTTTTTTTACAATTTTACACATTTTAGCAAGTGTATATGGTTGAAAAAAATGATTGTCCCTCTAATTTTCCTGCTGGCTGGCAAAACATCTAGCTTGTTTACTTATTTACTCATCGTCTTCCTTCAGCTGCTTATTTAATTACATGTTTTCGTCTTAGCTCGTGTTTTCTTCAAAAATCATAGCTTCGTATTTCTTGTCTGTCAATAGAAAATTATCCAGCTTATGCTCCTTCACCCCTGTCCTAATAAGTCATTGAGGCTGGCAGCTCCTCATCGGGGAAAAGAAGGTTAGTAGCCCTAGTTTTCGGACAAAAAATACCTTCAAAAATTTATATTGTCGGGATAAAGGCATGCTGAAAGGACAGAGAGGGAGAGAGAGAGACAGCTCTAAACCGATCCTCCAGTTCACTTTTGCTCTTCCGCATTAAATGCGATTGACTACTCAAATTACTCAATCTGCAGCCAGAATGGCCTCTAACTCCTACTTGTCCGCCTTGTTAATGCGTGGCTGGGGGGGGGGGTAGGGAAGCTAGCTATATTCAAGCAATTTGACTGCGGCATTCTGGTAATTGATGCAGCGACCTGGCAGGCTGGCAGGGCTTAGTGGTGGAGGGGAAATTTTCCGGGAAAAAATCAATGCTCCAGCAAAGATGGTCGGCCCGACAAAATCGGAGTGACCTCTTGGGTTAACCTTGCCGCCAGGTTGCATGCAGCTTTGCAGCCTTTGTGCCCCGCCTCCGCCTACATTGAGTCCGCCTTAATTAAACTTGATGAAGCACAGGCTTCACCAAGGCAAAACATTTTGCCTATTATCAATTTTCCACGCGCAATTCTGTCAGTTGTTAATCTGTCAATCTTCAACATTCTGGAATAGAGTAACCTGCTTCTTTTTTGGCTTCTGTTTTGCTCCAACTTCAAAAAACTTTGCTGATTGAAATTTTTTGACAAACACAGAAATCTCTCAAACGATTGAATCCTTAGATTGGTAAAAATTTCAGATCCTCAGATAGACTTCCACCATTTCAGATCCCCAGGATAGACTGCCACATTCCCACATCCTCAGGATAGACTGCCACCATTCCCACATCCTCAGGATAGACTGCCACATTCCCACATCCTCAGGATAGACTGCCACATTCCCACATCCTCAGGATAGACTGCCACCATTCCCACATCCTCAGGATAGACTGCCACATTCCCACATCCTCAGGATAGACTGCCACATTCCCACATCCTCAGGATAGACTGCCACCATTCCCACATCCTCAGGATAGACTGCCACCATTCCCACATCCTCAGGATAGACTTACTCCATAGTCGATCCTCTAGGTTAGACGCAAAGTTTCCAAATAAAAGATTAATAACTTATTTGTTAGTTAAACTGAATAACTTAGCCTCATAGAGTGCGACGCACTCAAGCTTTCTTGAATTATCAATTCCCTTTCTCCATCCAACCTCGTGTATTAGTGTGTTCTCCCCATGCAACCGAGAGTATGGGGAATGCTTAGTTAGTTAGGATTGGGTTTGACTTGTATCACTCGTTTGCACGGGCCAAGTTTTACCTGACTTAGTGCTTGTTTTTCCGATACTGTCTATTCCGCCTTGACTGGATGTAGCTAGCCTAGCCCCTTAGCCAGCGACTGAATCTGCCCCGAGGGTAAACGGACGGCATGGCAATGTGCTAACGACTCAGCATTCGTTATGCGTTGTAAAATTAGCGGGGGCGTATTAGTGACTGGCCTCTTGCCAATCTTGTGCTTTCCTAAATTTGGGCAACTAAAGTAGGAAAACTTGTCCCCCGCTGAGTTGTTTTCTTGTCCACTTATTCACTTCCCTGATCTACCTATCTGTCTTTTCAATGCTTTCACTACCAGTAGCAATCTGTCTGTCATCTTAGCATTGATGCATGTCATTCTTAATCTTTTTACAGTCTCATTTCTAAATAGTAAAGTCTGTCTGAGCGTCAGCTTATCGCATTCGCATCACTGCTGTTCTTTGAGCAACTGTGTTTTTTTCTCTCGATATTGTCCAAGCCACAAGCTATTTTAATAAGGCATTACGGGCCTAGACCCACCCGATGTTGCATACTTAAGCCCTGCCCCCAAAAAGGTACTAACTTAATCCATCAGCTAGCTACGTTTGTTTTTGCTAGTAAAAAAACACACGCAAACTTCATGTAGGATTGCATTTGGTACTGCTACTAGCAAAAAATTGGCATCTGATAATGGCTTCTGGCCTCTGGCTGCTAACAAGCTAACTTGCTGTAGGCAGGGTAGGTAAGCCAAGCTGTTGGGAACCAAATTAGTGAGCGGCTCCCAACTAAGCAACGCAGCCTGCCGATTCTTGGAAACCAAACCTGTATGGGAGGCGAAGAGCGTTCTTAGGGGAAGTCAGAACGAAATTGAAAGTGAAATTTCCAAATTTCACACCTTAAGTCTTAGTCTTCAGTCGGTAAACTTAGCTAAGATAAAAAATTCCAGAATCTGATGCAGTACAACTAGCAGGTGTGGTAGGTGTGGAAAAATTCCCAGTAATTCTATCTGTTAGGGAAAGTCTGACCGACTTCCTCATTAATACTTTGCTTCTGTGTCGCCGTGCCCGCGGCCTTTGCCAGTGTTTGTTGCTTGTCCGCGATTTGATGCCCAAATTTGTTTCCGCCTCGTTGAGCTGGTCTGTTTCCTCTCTTCTTTTTGATTTTTTATCGACCTGACATTAGAGCCAAGTGTCATTGTAAGGTGACAATTAGTTTTTTTGTGGCAGACGGAGATTTTTTGTGTACTTTTATAGTACATAAGTGCACTGTGTAGTTTACAGTATGCAGTTGCAACTTCTTTCTTGTGACTTTTCTAGTGAAATATAGCTAAAAATATTTCAGTAAAATTCCTCATTAATCTGTCATTATTTTTGCAATAAAAGGAAAGGTTGAACTGAGCTGTCAATCGAGCCAAGGCTTGTATTGTTTGTCATGCTGTTAGCTGTTAGAGGATCCGATCGCCTTTTTAGTTACTAAGGTTACCCGCCAGATATCTGAGGCCATTAGCTCTTACCATAAATTTATAATTGAGTTTTTTTATGGCTTAGTTGGCGGTTGATCAAAGTTAATATTCAATCTCGTAGTACGCATCTAATTGGGATCAGTTTTATTTAAGCGTTTTTACGGCGTCACAAAAATGCTTTTCCAGCGATAACAATCGGGCGCCTACGCCTACGCTTTTTTAGATTTTTTGCTGTTTCAGTAAAAAATAATTATAAAAGCAAGTAGCAAGGTCAATTTTGGAAAATTTGGAAGCTGGGCCACAGCACAGCTGCAGCTAGCTGCTCGACGCATCCAAAGGCTGTGTACAGCTCAAATTTTGTTAGCTTAAACTGGTACCCAATCTCAGCTGGGTGAACTGAAGCAATTAATGTGGGATTAAGTGCCTTGCTCAAAGGCGAGGGGCGAGTGGCTCGGCGGTCTAGCGCGTCTGCCTTGAGTGCCACTGGTCCAGGTTCGATCCCGCGTTGTAGGTTTGCCATTTTCCCTAGCGCGGTTTCGTGTGCAAGGTCACATTAATTTGAGGCTTTGTGCACGAAGTGTGCAATTTACGACCATGAGGGCAACCCCAAAGACATAGAGAGTGTGTACATGCCTGGAACCGCCGCTTGTACTTGTACGCCCTATATGAGTGCGTGACTCGGTGCCGGCCTGTGTGTGTGTCTATGCCTGCATACCGTATTTAGTGTGACTGAACGCGCTTCAGGAGTCAGCGCAATGGACAGTCATGCCCCATCGCTGGCTATGGGACGATGTCGCATTAAGCATCAAAGTGCCTACAGCCCTCCTGCAGATTTAGATTTTTTAGCTTTGCTCAATGGCACACGGGCTCCTAAAGCTGGGACTCGAATACACGACCTTCCGGTGATGAGACAAGCGCCCTAGCTTAGCTGCGGTTGTTCTGTGTCTCCGCGAAGACAGGCCCCGCAGACAGGTCCCGCATTGTATCTTGTGTCAGCCGGGCAAGATACTTTAATAAATTTCTGTGCTAAAGCATTCCTCACATTATCATCTCGGATGATATCAATTCTTGGCAGTTGCACTTTTGCCTAACTTTGCCTAGTCTCCAACTCCCAACTGAGACAGATGAACTACTGTAATGCTAAGGAGCCTACCTGCCCCTTACTCTGTGCCCCCGCACCTATCGAGCGACCGGTCCTCCTTCAAGTTAGCAAAGGTAATCCGAAGCCACGCGTTGGGTGCGGATTCGGCTAGGATAGGGGCTTAGGAGAAAAAGACGAAAAATCATAAGAAAAATAAGAGGAATATAACCGAAGGCGTGGATCCCAATTTGAGCGGGGGAGGGGCGCGAGTTGCGAGTAAAGATTATAATAATGGATTTCTAGTCTATCTATCAAATGCGTTGGTATTGCGTGTGCCGGGCGCGTTATTGATTATCAGCTAGTCCGTTTCGTCACTGCTCGCCTATTCCGTCTATTTCTTCTTGGCGTTATCTCTGTTTTATTCTTATCTGTCCATCATCAGTATTACGACAAATAGGAGTTAAAGATTAATCATGGATTTCTATGCATTTGACGTCTTTAGCTGAAAATTTTTGTGAACTTTTTTTGCAAGAACCAAATGAGCCTACACCACTGTAACCTACACCACTGTAACCTACACCACTGTAACCTACACCACTCGAGCCTACCCCACTGGAACCTACCCCATTGGAACCTACTTCACTGGAACCTACACCACTGAAGCCTACCCCACTGGAACCTACCCCACGGGAACCTACCCCATTGGAACCTACCCCACTGGAACCTACCCCACTGGAGCCTACCCCACTGTAACCTACACCACTGTAACCTACACCACTCGAGCCTACCCCACTGGAACCTACCCCATTGGAACCTACTTCACTGGAACCTACACCACTGAAGCCTACCCCACTGGAACCTACCCCATTGGAACCTACTTCACTGGAACCTACACCACTGAAGCCTACCCCACTGGAGCCTACCCCACTGGAGCCTACCCCACTGGAGCCTACCCCACTGGAACCTACCCCACTGGAGCCTACTCCACTGGAGCCTACCCCACTGGAACCTACCCCACTGGAGCCTACTCCACTGGAGCCTACCCCACTGGAGCCTACTCCACTGGAGCCTACCCCACTGGAGCCTACCCATTGAAATCTACCCGCTGGAACCTACCCCACTGGAGCCTACCCCACTGGAACCTACACCACTGGAACCTACACCACTGGAGCCTACCCCACTGGAGCCTACCCCACCGGAACCTACCCTACCGGAACCTAACCCACTGGAGCCTACCCTACTGGAGCCTACCCCACTGGAGCCTACCCCACTGGAGCCTACCCCACTGGAGCCTACCCCAAAGGAACCTAACCCACTGGAGCCTACCCCATCGGAACCTAACCCACTGGAACCTACCCCACCGGAACCTAACCTACTGGAGCCTACCCTACTGGAGCCTACCCCACTGGAGCCTACCCCACTGGAGCCTACCTCACTGGAGCCTACCCCAAGCCTATCCTCCGAAATGCACTCTGATAAAAGCTACGCCACCTTTCTTTAAAACACGCACTCAACCAGGTGACCTGATCATAGCCCAGGCGCTGACCCAGGACGAGGGCAAGTACGCTTGCATCGCCAGAAACGAATACGGTTCTGCCGAATCCACCGACGCACACCTGTTCGTCCGAGGTGAGAAAACTATCGGTTTTTTTATTTACCTGTTGAACCAGTTTTTTCGTTCGAATTTTAGTCACTTGGCACCTAGTCTTCACCTGAAAAATAACTAGTTATAGTACAAAAATTGTTAAATTAACTAGAAGTTTATAATGATAGCAAAATTGTGTGTGGTTTTTTTGTTTTCTTGATCGCGCGGGGCGTCCTTACCTTGTTTACACTTTGTTTTTTTATTATTGTGATCTGCGCACTTGGCTGTCAGGTATTTTGCGCTCCCACTAGGGGGCTCCAAGTGAGCAACTGGTTGAAGAAGAAGATTTTTAGACCTTGCATATTGTTATTGATTGTTATTTTTACCCAAGGGAGTGCTGACAGGTGAACCGAAATTTTACGAATAACTACCCCCCTTCCAATAATAGCTAGTGACCTATTCATCTTAGGGAGAACTATTTGACGGCAGGACTAAGAATCCTAATGATTTTTACCCATGCTTAGATTGATTCAAATAGCAAGGTTTTAGTTATCCTACTGCGCAATTGTTTTTGTTCTTTTTAATCTGTTTAATTGAATTTGTTCTGCTTTTTTTATGCGATCGGTTTGAAACAGACGATGTAGCCCTGACATTGGAATGGCTACTGAGAAATAACGGTAAATTGGCACGTCTCTCTGTCTTTATTTACTAATAGAGACGCCAGAGATTCAATAATAAAGGGAAAAAGAGAATCAATCAATTATCTTGCAAAGCTTCGTATTGGCTAAGCTAATAATACAGGTTGCTGGCCTGCTAACTGAATGTGTTCTGTTTAGATTTCAGAGTTTGCCTTTGCAATGCACGCATGCCAAATGGTTTCCAGCATGGCATGGAGTGATTTTGGTCTAGCTAACACATTGTCCTTGTTGGTCTGGTTGATGAGTGCCAAATTGACACTAGTCGGAAGTGCAGCTCTGGCTTTGCTTAAAGTTACTCTTCATCTCTCTATTATTCTTTAGGGACTACAAAAAGCATAATTTATGCTCACAGTGTTACTTTGTGCAAACAGATTGATTGAATTTTGTCATAAATTGGTTAGATTGTGACTTCCCACTTTGTCTACTATATGCTTACTTTACTACACTTCTCACCTCAGCCAATCAATGAGAGCTTTCATGCCCAGGCTTAGCGTATAGTTTTGTCTATGGCAGAATTGATCTAAGCATTACGGTATTATTTGATTGTCCATGACCGAAGTTATCAAGAGTTCTAAAATTAGCATCTATCTTCGGTATCTAAAGTACTTGGTTTTGCAACGGAGAAGTGAGAACCTTCATTCCTAAACGATAAAACATTAGCAGCGAAAAACACTAACACTACTGTGACACTAAAGTAAAGAAGCCTGGGAGATGGATGAGCTTGAAGCTTTAGGATTTTTTTAAACGACAGGCAAGATAGAAGACGAAAGATTTAAGATGGAAAGGCACAGACAGGGAGAGAGAGGTGGGGAATCAGGAAGGAGAGGATGGAGGATGGCGGGTGATTAACGCCTGCAGACGGCGATATTTCTAGTCTGATAAGGAAAAATGCAACGAAACTGGGAATAGGAAGAAGAGCGGGTAGGGATAGAGAAGGAGATAGATAAGCTGTTTTGTTATATCAAAGGCGCTTCTCACGTTTCAGCAGAGAGGAAACGAAAGACTGAGTATAAGGTCGGAGGGAGAGTCAGCGTGTTTGACCAGCCGAGTCAAGTGGGCGGGGGCAAGCGGCACAAGCAGAGTTGACCAAGGCGGCGAGATAAACTTTGCTTAGTTAGGGAATTCGGGAGACAGCAAGCGGGCCCTGTAATCGGTCGTGTGTGAAAAAATTATTATCATACCATTTTTTGGATTAGCTGCGTCCCTGAATGTCTGTCTGTCCCTATCTGTCTGTAACTCTTGTCTGTCTGTTTGCCTGTCTGTCTATCCGTCCCAAGGCGAACAGAGCTAGCGTTTTAAAGACTTTGAGTTTAGATTGCTACACCGAACCGAGTGCAGCAGCACGGGATTGGAGAGTCGCTGAAGCGGCTAAAGCTCGCCCTTGCCGCTTGTCTTTTCCACGATTTTTCCCCTCTCAGAATCCTTTCAACCCGCCAGTAACCCCCCGCCCTCGTGCCTCGCCTCCCAGTCCTTGTAGCGTGCGGCATCAGGGCCTGAAACGGCAAGGAGATGCAACGCTAATTAAAGAGTCGCAGTCAAAGAGAAACAAAAAACTAAGACGAAGATGAGAGAGACAGGCAGAGGCGGAAGCGGAGAAAGAGATGCGCAGCGTGAAGGGGGGGCGCTAGGCGGCGCGCGAGCGGCTAGCTAATTAAGAGCGGGGCAATGCGGTGCCGACACTGCTCAGCGATGCGATTCCAGGCCTGCATCGGCAGGAATGTCTTCAAGAAGATGAAGAAGAAGAAGAAGTTGAAATGCTCGCGAGAAGCTTGTTTGAGCATGTCCGAGCATGTCGAGTCTGGTCTATTTATTAGCATCGTATTATGCATATTCTCAGTATATAGACCATAATAGACCAGACCATATTGGACCAGAGTAAGTGAGTGGATTAGAACACAGTAAATATCATTTTTATAGCAAAATAAATCCGGTATGCGTCCGACTAGGGCAAAATTTGTCGTAAAAATGCTTTTGTTTTCAAGGTAATGATTAAAAAAATTATCTAAAAGCCCAGACCGAGTGTAAAAATATATTAAAAACAAACCTGACCTACACGAAATTCAATTTTGTCAGTCGAACAAGAGATGTAATAAAGTTGATCAAAGCCCGACTTCCTGTCTCCCCTGTCTATTATTCTCCTCACAATTCTGTAACCCCTGTGGAGGCATTGCAGCTATAGTATATAAAAAGTATTGCGCAGTAAGTGAGTACTCGCACACTAATGCTAAGAATGCATCACGAGCCGCTCCATAAGTGGATTAATAAGCCTCCAGGGTCGGGGCAAATACTGTTACGCAATCACTTCCGATTGCCTCGAAGGCTCTCTCTCTCTTTTTCTCTTTCTCTACCCAATATTTCTCTATCATTTATTCACCGGATCTGCGAGAACTGCAGCTCTTAGCAGAAAATTTCCCATTCCAAAGTAGTTGACCTTTGTTCGCGAATTTAGAACGTGTGTGTGTGTGTGTGTGTGTGTGTGTGTGTGTATGTATGTAATGTAACTAGCTGTCAGTCATAGCTGTGCGATTAGTTTCGTTTGCAAATGTGATTCTTAGCTAGGCCCGTACCGGGATTTAGTTGGGGCGAGCAAACAGAATAAAATGATTTTCTATTAAAAGAAAACTCTTTTTTGTGCGTGCGTGCGCAGGCGTGTGTCTCAGTGTGCAGCCATTCGGATTTCGGTAAAACTAAAACACTGGCTTAGAAAAGATTATTTGTAGGAAAAAAAATTGCAAAGTTGCCGTTCAGTGCAGCTGAGTGGGTGACAAGGTGAGCAAGGTCGCAGTCTCCTACGTGAAAGCATCCCCCGTCTCTTCACGGCCCTTTCGCCTGTGTCCTTAGCGGGTGTCACGCAATCCGAGAGGCTGGGACAAGAGACAAGAACGAGGATGATGCATTCCTAGAAAATTGAAGATGCGAGGATTGGGCATGCAGAAGACAATTTTTGTTTGCCGAAAGAAAAAAAATATTTTCACGCCAAGTTATTCTGCTTCTCATAGCCAGTACGAATGGAACGCTCTGTGCAAACTGAGGAAAATTCTTCAGCCAGCCACTGAGTAGGGGAATCTTTGCTTCACCAAATGGCGCGAAGCAGCTGCTCGATTGCGTCATCACACTTGCAGCTCTCGGCCCTTGGCTCTCGCCAATTCATGGGATCTGTGTCAGCCGTTCCTTCGCACCCACTTTGGCTTCTCCATTATTGGCCTGCCTTCAACTGAGGAATAGCTAAAGAGAGGTGCTTTAGTCGGAGCATAGGGAGCAGAGGGCCACAACAAGAGGGTCCTCTCGTCTAGCCTCCTCTGTGTCCTCCAGGAGAAGAAGAGTCATATACGATCCCTAGTTCTCTGTCTTGCCTTTAGTTCTTCCATTCGTTTGGAATTCATTTTTTTCGAAGCAATATTGTCGCAAATTTTAGGTAACTGCTAGAAACGGCTGCTGACTGCCTCGGTGCAAACAAAATTTATCACCCGCCTACGCAATTTTCGGGGCATCTGTCTGCAGACGTTTTTCGGAATAAAAATAGTAGGCTTTGCTTGCAAAGTGCAGAGCTGGATGTGCTACTCCTTTGTTCCTTTTCGTGACTTCTGATTTTTTGAATAGGATAAAAACTTTGCCAAGCTAATGCAGATTTCCATTTTTAGCGCGCCAGATTTCTTTCAGGCGGAACGTAAAATTAGATAATTGCGTTACCCTTGGCGCCCTTTTCTGCTACGCATTAAGCATTGACTTCTAAACTTAGAGCAAAAAAATCATACAGAAAATGAGGCAAACAAACTCACTGTCACTGGCTCACTCTTCACTGCGCCGTCTTTGACAAAGTGGCTGAGTTGGGATTGATAGATAGAATTCTATTGATGGAAATATTATTTTAACAGGCTGAAATGTTTTATCGTGTTTAACTGCATCTTCAAAAAGAAGTTGTGTATGGTTTTTTCTGAATCTGCGGTTTGTGCTATTTTCTTAGTGAAAAGTGTTCGAAATTTTTAAGTAATGTCTGATTGAAAACAGCATTGTCTTAATTAACAAATTTATCTTTCATTGATACTTGCAGTTTCAGCTTCCAACATCTGGAACTCAGGTCAATAAACGGACATGCTGTCTATGCAGAGTTGCATCAGTTGGCATGCTGCACATTAGCATTTTTTCTTAGTATATTTTTAGTAGATTTCAATTAATCAAATCCGCATGGAGACAGAGCTTGTTTTCTGGAAGTCACTTGTTGATTGTTGCTTGTGTTTTCGTGTCTGTCTGGCTGCCTGTCTGTCTATTTTTAAACGAAATAACGACGGGCTGGCTTCACTTTCTTAGTGAGTCATTTCCACATAGCTAATTCGGATTTTTCACGCGATATCACGTTTTTAGATTACGACGTTTTATTAAGTTTGTGCGAATATATCCCGCACATTCCGGAGCAGTCTATCCAAATGTACGTGCTCTTCTCTACAGCCACAGACAACCCTAATGTACATTCTCTCCCCGACTAGCCACAGACAACCCTAATGTACATTCTCTCCCCGACTAGCCACAGACAACCCTAATGTACATTCTCTCCCGACAAGCCACAGACAGCTTCAACGTACATTCTCTCTCCACCACACCGTGGTAGAATTTCAATTCTCGCGTACACATTCCCCCGATCCAGCTTGCAGCTATGTATCTGACTGTCTAAGGTTTAAATTGGATGAAACCAATGATATATGACTTAAAAACTGGGCCCAAGATCTCAATTTAAAATAATATTGAAATGTAGCTGGTGCTGGATTACTGGATTTTTATTTGGAAAGCAACCCGTCATGCTTTTACGAGCCAAAAAAAGTTTGGAAAGAATTTTACACTCACAGTATTTGTTTAAATTCACATTTTGATCCAAATTTTTTGTCTTAGCTATAATATTGGTGCTCTTATCCGGAAAAAAGTTAATTATTTGAACGTCGGTGTTTATTTCTGTAACAGCGCTTGCGAAAATTCTTATTTCACTATTTGTTTGACCTCGCCAAAGAAGGAACAGAGACTCAATTAGCAATTATCATTTTTTTCTCTTTCTCTTTTCAGCAAAATGTAAGTCGTCTATAGCAAATATTATTTTTTTGTTTTTTTTAATCTTGCAAAACTATTCGCGGTCTCTCGCTGAGCATCATCTTCGAGAAGCCTACTCGGTCAGCTTCACCCACCCCATGTCCTTCAGACTCAAATCAGCCTCTCGTTTTAAAAATAGCTACTCTAAAATTGACCTAAAAACAGCTTTTGTTTCTCAATTCGCGTTTATTTTGTCAAATTAAAGAAACCCGTTAATCGCCTGCTAATCCCCTGCATTCGCCAACATCCTTGGCTGCGTCGGCGTTGGGGATTTATGATGTCGCTAAAAGCTTATGCAATAGCCAAAAATCGCCAATAGTATAAAAATGTCCATATTAAAATATAATTATACAGTTTACAGTTTTGTTCATTCTAAATTAATTTTTGTCTGTACGCAGTTTTTTTATTATCAATTCTAATTATTGTTTGCCTACGAAACAACTTTTACCAAGTACTAAAATAAAGACTTGCCAAGCCATTTTCTTCATGTTTCTTCCATTATCGGCATATTGTCGTTGGAGATGTACGCTTGTAGTATGCCGTATCCGCGTCTTATGGGAAGTCTCAGAGCAAAGGCAGCTATGGTTCTTTTACCACTCTATTATTTGTCTGTCTCCGTCTCAATTTATCTCGAGAGTTCACTATTCCTTCTGAAATAAATACTTATTTATCCCTATCTGCATCAGTTTCTGTCCTTAGTTGAGAAAAATTAGTTGAGAAAAATCGAGAATAATCACTCGACAGGTTTACTGCATACTTTTTGCCTTCTCTCTCTATCTTATAATTGGCCCTGCAGAAACTTCATAGCAGGAGGGGGAAAAATATTAACTTTTCTTTAATAGCCATATTTTATGCATCAATGTGCTTGCAGACTGTGCATATACTAACTTTATGATCGTTATGATGTGCCATTATGATGGCGCAGAAAATTTAATTTTATTCTTAATGTGCGAATTTGTGCGATAAGTAGCAATATTTGGTGCGTTTTATGTCATATAGCAGTCGGCATATTTGATGCATTAATTCTTTTACTAAGTCGGTCGCCTCATTGACTGTCCTAGAAATATTTTTCATTGTACCTAATTTGATTTACATTCAATAGCGTATTTTATCTACAGAGAGATAGCGTCTTAATACTTTACTTATCTGCTATCGAATCGATAAACTATTAGTAAAGCAAAATTTATTGATTTTCACATCGTTCACCTGTGACTACCGGAATTATATAGGTATCTAATTCTAGGCCGGTGAAAACTCCTGGAGATTTGGGATTACTCTACGCTTCGCTAGAATACATTGTACATGTAATACGCCCACCTCGCGCCCCATGTACATTGCTTCTATAAATAGAAACGCCTTTCCGTACCCAACCCAGTCCTACTATTGTCAAGCTTTAACCAATCTGGTGTAGCACGAATGAGTTTAGCTACGAAACAAAACTCCCTTACCGATGTGGGATTTATTATTATTAATGGATTATACAGCTAGACTGACAATTGACTTTACGGTATCCGGTGGCTTAAAACTCCTATTGCCGAAGGGCCTATTTTCATATTTTATGCGCATTCTTATGTTAAAATTAAAAAAAACTCTGAAAAAAGTTTATCTTAGATTATCACTCTAATGCCTCTCTTTGCCTGCCTTTTTTTCCATCCCACTTTCTCGAATAGAGCTGCCTAGTTTTCTGTCTTAAACTCAACGTCAATTTGATGGATGACATTTGAATAGCTGACTTGCGAATGCCGATTTTTTTTGAATAACAAATTTTACTGATTCAATGCATTTGTTTCGGAGAGCAGCTGTGGCAATATCCTCTCCCATCATCGTGCCTCTCGCCAGTTCGCACAATCAGCCCGCACTTCTCGTCCCGACCCTCGAACGTGGAAGTGACGCCGGGCAGCAGCGCCAACATCACCTGCATCGCAGTCGGCTCCCCTATGCCAATTGTCCGTTGGTTCGACTCCCACGGCGTCGATCTAGACGAGAGATCAATAGTTGGCAAGAACGTACTCCGCCTGACTGACATTCAAGCCGACGAGAATTACACGTGCGTAGCGGACAATAATCTGGGCCGCATCCAATGGATGGTGCTTGTTAGGGTATTGAAAATGCCCGAGCCGCCAACCGAACTTCGAGTTGTAAGAGTCGAGGCCAGATCGGCCCTAATCGAATTTCGTCAATCGGCGACGCCCGAGGTTCGATCCTACACGGTCAGCTACAGGGAGGAGGCGGCCACCAGTCTGGGCACCAGTCAGAACTGGATCCAGATGGAGGGTGTGCCGAACACGCCCGATCCCAGCGCCGGAGACAGAATGATACGCGCGCACATCCGGGGCCTGAAACCGTTCACCAAATATCAACTGAAAGTCAATTCAATCACCACCAATGCCAGTTCAGTTAACGCCAAGAATAACACTGTTATTGAGTTCACCACCAAGGAGCTCGGTAAGATTTGCTTAAGTTAATTTTTTTACACAAACACGCACCGCACGAGAGAAGCTAAGCTTTCAAACAACTTCATATTTGGAGCATTTCTATTGAAGATAAAGCAATATTTTTTAGGCCAGCCTATTAAAGCTTTGGAACACTACAAATAGAAACTGTTTGAATTTGTAGTCAGTCATTAGAAAGTGAAATTCTGGCCGCCCAGTGTTTGCCTTGAGCACTCAAAGAGAGCGCACTCTCATTATCTTGAGTAGTCTGGGTCAGCTAACCATCGAGTCCTTCTGATGAGTTAGCATCACAGGCGGCAAAGAATAAAGAGATTGTAGATTGTTGTCCAGAACTGGGCTTATCCTGCGGTACTGAATGCTTGCTTAGTAGATAATAATACTAAAACCCGTACTAAAACATTTGCTGTCTTTGTCACACAAGCCTAGCTGTCGGTAATAAACCAATAAAATACTAACTGAATTACTAATTGCACTACTAATAACAGTCTCTAAAGCGCGCTTTTAAATTAAACAACTTTCTGTTATTCAGAAGGTTTCTTTGTCTTTTTTAACTATTTTTATTTTTATTCCGCGGAGCAAATGTTGCATTATTTTTTTGTTTTGTTCTGCTTCAGCGGCTAACAAGCAGCCGCAGCCTCAGCCGCTTCAGGGCGACTTTTTCCCGCCGCTTTCGCATGCCCGCGGCCTTCGTAAGGAGAAGACAGGCTGTTTTAATTGAAATTTCTTCAGCAAATTAGCTAGTTAAAGTAGATTAAGTCAGCTCACAAGAAATTTTATTCTGTCTCAAAATTTCTATTTTCCATTTATTACTTCAGCCTACGTTTTATCTATTAACTAACCATAGGCATTTATCCCAATCAAAAGTTATGCTTAAAATTCTGGCTCACTTCAATTGTTAAGTATTGACCAATAATTTCTATAGCTCTCTTTATAAATGTTCCACTATGGTCTCGACGAGCCCCCCTCCGCTCAACCAACATGTACATGCGCTAGCCAAGCTAAAAGTCAACCCCAATGTACACTCTCTTTCTCAACCCTAATGTACATCCTTTTAAACAAGCTAAGATCAACCCAGACTTCTTAAGCAGAATCTTAACTAAAACTTATCAGCTATTCAATCATCTTTTTTTCATACTCACAAACTAAATCAAGTTTTTTTTATTTACTAACCTTGAGAATATTTAGCTAGCTATTCAGATAGATACCAGAGTGATTAAAAGTGCTAGGAAAAAATAATGTTGCCTTATAGCCTCAGCGTGGACTGGCCGCCTGTCACTGATCACCGCGATGGAACGTGAGATTCTTGCGGAGCAAATTATAGATTTAACAAAAATATAACGCGCACAGTTTCATATCGACATATTTTAGTAATCCTACTATAATGCATACATAGCATCAGTAGGAACATCGTAAATAACGTCGCGTACTTGAGACTCCTACATCAGTCGTAACGTAGCCACGCTTTTTGTAGCTGAAGAGTGTCATAAAATTATATTTTTTTAAATGTTTTATTAGCCATAATCAGCTGCATCATATACCCAACGGCTAGTGGAAGTAGCTTAGCTGTTTACTAGCATTATTATTATAAAAATGCAGTTTGCTGCAATATTTCAAACTAGTGTCCTAGTAATATTTTTTAGGCGTTCACGAAAAAGTTTTTTTTATTTTTTGGCAGTTCAGACAATAATTTTACTGGATCGTAAAAATGGCTAAAAGATAGCGTCCCGTTATCGCATCATAAACTATTTATTAGTCAGTCAGTTATTTTCGCCGGTGGTGAAATATTTGGTATTTCAATTTCTTCATTGTTTTGTCAACACGCATATGTATATATCTAATCTATCACATTTTCGAGGGTCTACTGATAAGTAGACCATCGCGAATTTTAGAGTAAATAATCACTGATTTTATAAAAAATACTCCAGCGCCTGGTTCGCCGCCGCAAAACATCCGGGTGACAATGAGCTCAAGGGCGTCCGTTATGATCACCTGGGAGGAGCCACGCGAAACCTATGGGATACTAAAGGCGAGTCTGCATGCAAGCTTTGCTATTGTTTTTTTACGAGTACGGCTTTTTTGCGGTTAATTTCGCAACGGGGGCGTTCTACAACGCCGAAAAGACACCGTTGAAAAAAAGCACAACGCCGTAAAGACACCGCCGAGGAGACACAACGCCACAAATACACCACTGAGATGACATAACGGCAAAAAGACACGTCACCGAGGAGACACAACGCCGTAAAGACACCGCCGAGGAGACACGCCGCCGAGGAGACACAACGCCGTAAAGACACCACCGAAAAGTCAT
>CATNEM010000241.1:0-37500 GCA_950096795.1 Macrostomum cliftonense | reverse complement strand
CGTTTAGCTACTTTACGTATTTATACACGCAAGTCACTCATTCTCTACTCTTGTCAGTAGTATGTTTAGCTCACTGAATTCTATAGTTGATGTAATCCATGAAATTCCCAATTATCCAGAACAACGATTTCCGATTTCCATACAATCTTTCCATCTTCAGTGGCCTCGCAGCCCAAGGGGTTCCAATGCCTGCCGCTGGACGCCAACACGATGCAGCTGTACTGGGACCCGCTGCTCGAGCAGGACAACGGCCGCGTGGCCAGCTACATTCTGTCCTACAAATCCTCCGCCAGCTACGACGACACGCAACGCGAGGAGGCCGAATTATCCATTGAAGCCAAGCCGGAGCCGGGCTACAAGCTTAGAAATTTGAAGCCGAGCACCAGTTATCACCTGCAATTGACGCCAATCAACAATCAGGGCAGCCGGGGCATGCCTACAGACACTGTAGTGTGCAAGACTTTGGAATTCAGTAAGTTATGACGTAATCTTCACTTTAAATTATTGTCTGTTCTATGAGCAATCAAAAATTTATAGTGAAAACCAGAAATGGCGTTTTAAAGTTTCGAAAGTTCATTAAACGTTGACCTGGAGTGAGGTGGGTGGCCACCAAATTATATTTCTAGCCAATCAAGAACTTTTAATCAAGATAACCAGTCTGCGTTTGACGCGGAGTGAGGTGGGTGTCTGGCAAAGTAGCTTTCTAGCCAATTAAAAACTTTTAAACTAGATAACCAAAATATTCGACCCGGAGTGAGGTGGGTGGCCGCCAAATTAGATTTCTAGCCAATCAAGAACTTTTAATCTAGATAACCAGTCTGGGTTTGACGCAAAGTGAGGTGGGTGTCTGGCAAAGTAGATTTCTAGCCAATTAAAAACTTTTTGACTAGATAACCAGAATATTGGACGCGGAGTGAGGTGGGTGTCTGGCAAATTAGATTTCTAGCCAATCAAGAGCTATTAGACTAGATAACTGAGTGAGGTGGGTATCTAGCCTTTTCGAATAATATATCCATTGGAACAGTTTTATGCCTTTAATGAAAAATTTTATGATTAACCAACAAGGTATCATTTCTAAATTAGTATTTATTTTTTACTAGTCTATTGTAGTTCGATTTTATTGTTTAAATTTAGAAATTAGAAATCGCTCATCATTGCTAAAAATTACGAAATAACTAGCACAATGACAATAAAATGTGTTGAGTTGACCTATTTTGGCTATATTTTTTAGTTCGCTTTTATTTTTACACCCAGCCATCCCGATTACCCTAATAGCTAACCCTTTTCTGTCGCGCATGCTGGGTCACAATAATTTTATAACAAATAATTCATATTTGATGATCCCTGAGTCACAATAATGTCAAATCAAATGAGTCATACTGATAATCCCTGAGTCACAATAATGTCAAATCAAATGAGTCATTCTGATGATCCCTGAGTCACAATAATGTCAAATCAATTAAGTCATTCGGATGATCCCTCAGTCACAATAATGTCATGTCTAATTAGTCATACTGATAATCCCTGAGTCACACTAATGTCACATCAAATGAGTCATACTGATGATTCCTGAGTCACAATAATGTCAAATCAAATGAGTCATACTGATGATTCCTGAGTCACAAAAATGTCAAATCAAATGAGTCATACTGTTGATTCCTGAGTCACAAAAATGTCACATCAAATGAGTCATTCTGATGATCCCTGAGTCACAATAATATCACATCTAATGAGTCATATTGATGATTCCTGAGTCACAATAATGTCACATCAAATGAGTCATTCTGATGATTCCTGAGTCACAATAGTGTCACATCAAATGAGTCATTCTGATGATTCCTCAGTCACAATAATGTCAAATAAAATGAGTCATACTGATGATCCCTGAGTCACAATAATGTCATGTCTAATGAGTCATTCTGATGATTCCTGAGTCACAATAATGTCAAATAAAATGAGTCATACTGATGATCCCTGAGTCACAATAATGTCATGTCTAATGAGTCATTCTGATGATTCCTCAGTCACAATAATGTCAAATAAAATGAGTCATACTGATGATCCCTGAGTCACAATAATGTCATGTCTAATGAGTCATGTCCAATAATATTGTCAAAGGCTGCGCAGGCGTATTTTTGCTGCTGCTTTTCTATTCCGGTTTTTAGTTGCCTGCGCGCGCAAAATATCCAATATTATTAAACCGTAAACTAATTGCTTTCCTTCCTGATTTTCCGCCGCTTTCCCGAACGAAACTTCCTCAACATCGTCCGCCAATCTAACCCGCTTGAGTCCCTATGCAATCAAACCTAAAACGCATGAAAATTTTTGCTTCCGTGCGCGCTCTGTCAGCGCCTAGCGCGGCGCCGCTCAGTCTGGCGCTTGAATCGCAAACGGCCGCCTCGCTTCGCTTCTGCTGGCGCCCGCCGCCGCGGGCCAGCTGGAACGGCCAGCTCGCCGGCTTCGCCCTTCGCTGGCGCCCCGTCGTTCAACGCCGGCGTCGCCCCGCCGAAATTGGCGGCGGCGACGTCGGCATCGAAGCGAACGCGACCTGCTTCAACCTGACCGGCCTGCGGCCGTACACCAACTACTCGGTGGCGCTGGCCGCCGCGACCGCCGCCGGGCCCGGGGTGTTCACTGAGCCGGCCTGGTTTCAGACAGACGAGTCAGGTTTGTCCCCCACCCATCCATGACCGGCTTCCGCCCTATGACCGATTTCCACCCAATGACCAACTTCCGCCCTATGACCGACTTCGACCCTATGACCAACTTCCGCCCTATGACCAACTTTTACCCTATGACCGATTTCCACCCAATGACCAACTTCCGCCCTATGACCGACTTCGACCCTATGACCAACTTCCGCCCTATGACCAACTTTTACCCTATGACCGATTTCCACCCAATGACCAACTTCCGCCCTATGACCGACTTCCGACCTATGACTGACTTCCACTCTATAACTGACTTCCACTCTATGACCGATTCCCACTCTATGATCGACTTCCACCTTATGATCAATTTTTACCCTACGACCGACTTTCGCCCGATGACCGACTTCGCCCTATGATTAACTTTCGCCCTATGACTGACTTTCGCTCTATGACCGACTTTTACCCTATGACCGACTTCGGCCCTATGACCGACTTCCGCCCTATGACCGACTTCTGCCCTATGACCGACTTTTACCCTATGACCGACTTTTACCCTATGACCGACTTCCGCCCGACGAGGTGGCATATCGATCGCACGCCAGTACTGAAAACTTGAACCTCCTTCATCTTTAATCACTTACCGTAACCGAATGCATGCCGCAGTTTTATAGATCAGTTTAGTGACTTATCGCCTTTTCCATTTTATTCAAACCTGTGAATTTTATCGCTTCAATAACGACTAGTAGCAATGACTATCAGAAATTTTATTATTGCTTGTAAAGCGAAAGAAACGCTAGCTTAGTTTAGCGGCATTTTCATTACAAAATGCTTCAACCAAGTGTCCTTAGAAGTTCGACGTTAGTTTAATAAATATAGACTGTTGTATAACGCTTGCATACCTTACCGTATTGTTTCTGTGAAACCGCTTGTTAACTTATTTGCTCTGTGCATGTTTAAAATGAATCCTATTTATTGGTCAAGCTTTAAACTCTCGTACTTGTTCTATTTTATAAAAATATCTGCTTTTTGACTCGTTCCTACAAAAAAATCGCGTAATTTTCGTTCTCTCTACTTGTTGATTTGAAGAAAACAAGTAGTACAAATAGGATCGGACATTTTATCTACCAATCAATCGTACTAACAAGCTTGCAAACCCCGCACACCGCGCACAACAGATCCGGACGCGCCTGAGGATGTCAGAGCGACGGTGGTTAACGGCCAGGACATCGCGGTTGAATGGTCGCCGCCGAAGACGCAAAAAAGCGGCATCCAACAGTGGCGCCTGTCCTATTATAAAGCCTCCGATCCGTCTGGTAGTGAGCGACGAGTGGACGTGAAGAACGAGGACGCCAGCGACGGGGTCAGCGGCGGGCGCTATCGGCACACAATCCGCGGCCTGGAGCCGAAAACTTTGTACATGGTGCGGGTGGCCGCATCTAGCGGCGCTCACACCGGCCCGTACGCCGGCATCGCCGCTCCCGTGGCTACGCTGGGCCAGGGTTAGTTGCAAATGCTTTACAGAAGTCTATTTTTGGCGGAAGGGAACATGTAGGGAAAAATGTAGGGCGGATTAGAGAGAGATGTAGGACGGAAGTGAGAGAGATGTAGGGCGGAAGTAAGAGAGATGTAGGGCGGAAGTAAGAGAGAGATGTAGAGCGGAAGTGAGAGAGATGTAGGGCGGAAGAGAGAGAGGTAGGGCGGAAGTGAGAGAGGTAGGGCGGAAGTGAGAGAGGTAGGGCGGAAGTGAGAGAGGTAGGGCGGAAGAGAGAGAGAGGTAGGGTGGAAGAGAGAGAGGTAGGGCGGAAGAGAAAGAGATGTAGGGCGGAAGAGATAGAGATGTAGGACAGAAGTGAGAGAGATGTAGGGCGGAAAAGAGAAACAAATCAATATTAAAAAACTATGGGTTGTTGGTTTAAGCTGCAGGGTATAAAAATATAGAGTTTGAATGACTATTTGCAACAAACAATTACAAGTTAATTATAGTTAGCGCTATGAAGTCAAGAATTTTTACACACCGTCCTGATTCTGAAATTAAATTTGTACTTTGTTAGCGCTAGTAGCTTTGTAGCTTTGTTCCCTAAAAGTATCTTGCACTTTTATAGCTTCAGAAAGACATTTTTATGGCCAAATGAATCACCAGCTCGTCGGAAAATGAGAAGCTAAGATAAAATTTGATAAATTTGATAGGAACTTATCATGATAGTGAAAGAACTAAAGGCAACTAAAGTCTAAAGATAGATATTTAACGCGACGCTAGAAGGAATGAAATAAGAATCAGCAGTTTGGATTCGATAAACTGGATGACCTTGAATGGGTCTAGCAGCCATAGCAGACACTGAATTCCATGATGAAGGCTGTAATTCTCATGCGGGTGAGGATTTTTGGGCAGGAAGCGACTGTCTGTCATGCCCCGTGCCCCAGCACCCCAACTGCCTACCTGTGCGCGGAAGGCCAGGAGGTGCACGTGGTGCGAATTACCTGTTCCCTTTCCCTTCCCCTGCATCATCCCATATCCCAGCGCGAGCCGCGGGCTTCCTTTGCACCTGTCCGTGCGCTGTCTGTCAAGGCCAGATCTGATTGCATCTCTGTCTCCCACCTCCATGGCACTGGATTTGGTCAATACGAATATCGAAGCTATTTTTATGTTGAACCCTGACAACTGTAGCTAACTAACTAAAGCTAGATTTGTACGAATGCTGCGAGTATGGCTTGGAGTATAGTGTGTTTGCATTGCTGCCGCTTCCTCTCTGTGTTTGAGTGTGTACAGTGTCTCGGTTACAGCTGGGGGGAAGTGGATAAGCTGAAATTTGTTCCCCATCCCGAGAAACAAATACTCAAATCTCATGGCCCTGCTATTTTTTTGAGGGGGGGGCGCCAAAAATGTTTCGCAAAAATCGCCAAAAATCGGTATGTACAGCCGGAAAGCACCAAAGATAGGTGTCGGAGAGCGCCAAAGATAGGTGTCGGAAAGCGCCAAAGATAGGTGTCGGAAAGCGCCAAAGATAGGTGTCGGAGAGCGCCAAAGATAGGTGTCGGAAAGCGCCAAAGATAGGTGTCGGAGAGCGCCAAAGATAGGTGTCGGAAAGCGCCAAAGATAGGTGTCGGAGAGCGCCAAAGATAGGTGTCGGAGAGCGCCAAAGATAGGTGTCGGAGAACGCCAAAGATAGGTGTCGGAAAGCGCCAAAGATAGGTGTCGGAGAACGCCAAAGATAGGTGTCGGAGAGCGCCAAAGATAGGTGTCGGAGAACGCCAAAGATAGGTGTCGGAGAACGCCAAAGATAGGTGTCGGAAAGCGCCAAAGATAGGTGTCTGAGAGCGCCAAAGATAGGTGTCTGAGAGCGCCAAAGATAGGTGTCGGAAAGCGCCAAAGATAGGTGTCGGAGAGCGCCAAAGATAGGTGTCGGAAAGCGCCAAAGATAGGTGTCGGAAAGCGCCAAAGATAGGTGTTGGAAAGCGCCAAAGATAGGTGTCGAAGAGCGCCAAAGATAGGTGTCGAAGAGCGCCAAAGATAGGTGTCGGAGAGCGCCAAAGATAGGTGTCGGAAAGCGCCAAAGATAGGTGTCGGAAAGCGCCAAAGATAGGTGTTGGAAAGCGCCAAAGATAGGTGTCGAAGAGCGCCAAAGATAGGTGTCGGAGAGCGCCAAAGATAGGTGTCGGAGAGCGCCAAAGATAGGTGTCGGAGAGCGCCAAAGATAGGTGTCGGAGAGCGCCAAAGATAGGTGCCGGAGAGCGCCAAAAATAGGTGTCGGAGAGCGCCAAAGATAGGTGTCGAAGAGCCCCAAAGATGAGTATCAGAAAAGCGGGGGAAGATTTATATTTTGTTGATTTACTTGCGCAAATTTTTTTTGAACTCGAAAAATAGTCGAATGGACCAGGGGCTGCACGCTAGCCCGAAGCCATCATTATTGATATGGTTTATCACTGGCGGGCAGAAGGACTGCATTCCTGGCTGCCCCTTAACCATCATCTAGTTAGTTAAGCCCGCAGACTGACTGTTATCGAAGCCTCTTTTTGTGTACGGGCCGAATATCTATCTCTCTATATATAATTGGCATTTTCGAAAAAGGTTGCCTGCCTGCTCGCAAACGAATTGCATGAATCACGGGACACTCCAGAGAGGAGGAAGGAAGGCCGCCGGAGGTAGATTAAGGCCAATGTTTTATTATTGAAGAGCTGGAAGGGTTTGCTTCCGTCACGATTCCGAGGCCTTGAATTCGATGTTTTTACAGGCATTCAGATTACTAAGAGGTAATCAGTTAGAAACTGATACAGTGGCTCTTGGCATCAGATTAGCTTCATCTGGGTTCTTTTAATTCCTAATTAGTGTTCTCCTTCTAGTCAGAGCTCACCTAATGTCTATCTTATTGCTCTGGCATGGCATTTGCCCATTTTAGGGATGTTCTTTTAACCTCTGTAATTGCTTTTGTCAATGCCAATCAGACTCAACAAGCTGGCACTTCAGCATTGGTTGGTTGTTTTCGTTCATTGGTTTTAGCTGATTAGAGCTGATAAGGGGACAGAGCTAGCTGGAATTAATTAATTATATATCCAACGATGCAAATATGGGCAATGCAGCTCACAGCTATTTTGCACTTGACTGGCTTCTCTTCTTCTATCATTATCTGTCTCTGATACCTCTAAATCTCGTGGCCTAATTCCAGCTAGCTACTTTGTGTGCTGTTTTTTAAATCAGCATTTTTTCATAAAAAATTTTTTTTTCGACAGTTCCGCAACAATTTTTTATCGTTTTGTTTTTCAGCTTGTGACTAATGCTAAATTGGTATGGCCATTGGTATGGTATTGGTTTGACCTTGCGCTACTCTCATTCCTCGGTGATTCACATTTTTTAACCGCAGAATTGCTGCGCTGGAGGTCTTCTTTTTGGGGGTAGACCGGGTTCAGGATGGCGGTCCAACTCGCGTGTTGCCCTCGTTGAACTCGGGATAATTTTCCTAATGTATTTGGAACCTGCAGTTCCATGTTTTGATCCCTAGGTTAAAAGGAGCTAAAAAACACTAATTCCTGTCTATAATATCCTAATGCTTTGCGAGCTTCATGGAGTTCTAAGCCATAGAATCTGGAGTGGAAACTTTTCATGCAGTATATGCTTGAATAAAGTTGAATGAAGTAACCATAGTTACCAGGATTTCTAGGCCATAGAATCTGGAGTGGAAACTTTTCATGCAGTATATGCTTGAATAAAGTTGAATGAAGTAACCATAGTTACCAGGATTTCTAGGCCATAGAATCTGGAGTGGGGAAATTCTCCTAATCATTCTGTCTGTCTGTCTGCTGTACTCCGCTTTCATGCGACAAGTTCTTCTTTGTGTGTGAGGTTACGCTGCTGCTGCTTCTGCTGCTGCTTCTGCTGCTGCTTCTGCTGCTGCTTCTGCTGCTGCTTCTGCTGCTTCTGCTTCCGCTAATCTCATTGTTACCCTTCCCCGGTATCTATCGGGAGAAAAACTTTTTTCACGCCTTTCTAAAGTATGCAGAGTGAGAAAGGCTAGCAACGACTCCCTTAGGGGGAGGCGTAGATTCTCAATTTTCTGTCCCAGTCGTCTCAGTTTTCCACGCCAGTTAGTTCGCTTGCAAATCGATTCACTGCGTGGTGGCGAAATGTGACAAACAAAAATATAATGCGCCGTGTGACTGACTGACAGGCAGACAGACAGCTCGGTCTTGGTTTCTTCTGGTGCCGCTGTCTGCCGGGAAAATAAGTTCATCATTGACCGAACGAATGCATTATTCAGGGCTAACTTTTTTCAGCAGGGCCATTTTTTGCATACCGAATTTCGATACATATCGGCGTGAAATTATAATAATTAAATAAAAACTTACGATACATATCGGTGCAAAATTACAGTAAGTGAATAAAAACTTTCAGTACATACCGGCACGACATAAGAATTAGTTAATAAAAACTTCGATACATATCGGCGCGACATTAGAATCATTTAATAAAAACTTCGATACATATCGGCGCGACGTTTAAAATCTGTGAATAAAAACTTTCGATAAATATCGGCGCGACATTAGAACTAGTTAATAAAAACTTTCGAAAACAATGCATTCGTAAAAGATATTCGGATCTCGATTCTGCAGAAGCCACTTCATCTACATCATTTGCCCTAAATGAGTAGGTTAGGCTCGCTAGGCTGGTTACTTTGAAGCAATTCTCTATTTCTTTCCCTTAATCAGCTCATTCGCCCACCGCGCCTGAGTCCGTCTCATTAAAATTAGCCATGCGGCAAATTCTTCCCTTCCGCAAACCCCATTTTGACTCAAATTTCCCGTCCCACTTCCTGACCGCCGCCATATCCCAGCGGAAAAATTCGCCTCCCATTTGCCTCTTATTCGGACACACAGGCTGTCAGTCTTCTGGGGATTATTGTGGGGGACGCTCCTTTTACCAATTGGACTTTGGAGTGCTGGATGCGTTGCTTACATTATGCACTGATGCAGTTTTCCATTTTCTTTTATTTCTATATTTTACGACCAACAAAACCGTCAGAACTTGTCGCAGTTCAGAAATCATTTCCATGTGTTCAAATGGCTTTGTTTCAATTCAAACGGCTTATATATATTTCTGCGAACATTTATTCAAGTCAACGCGAAACTTCCCACCAAGATTCTCCTAGAATTCAGCATCCCTAATAAAAGTCTATCAAACAGCAGTTTTTTTATTAAAGCACCATTTTGAGAAACAAGAGGCTGTCATTACAGCACCATTTCGAGAAACAAGAGGCTGTCATTACAGCACCATTTCGAGAAGCAAGAGGCTGTCATTACAGCACCATTTCGAGAAACAAGAGGCTGTCATTACAGCACCATTTCGAGAAGCAAGAGGCTGTCATTACAGCACCATTTCGAGAAGCAAGAGGCTGTCATTACAGCACATTTCGAGAAGCAAGAGGCTGTCATTACAGCACCATTTCGAGAAACAAGAGGCTGTCATTACAGCACCATTTCGAGAAACAAGAGGCTGTCATTACAGCACCATTTCGAGAAACAAGAGGCTGTCATTACAGCACCATTTCGAGAAACAAGAGGCTGTCATTACAGCACCATTTCGAGAAACAAGAGGCTGTCATTACAGCACCATTTCGAGAAGCAAGAGGCTGTCATTACAGCACATTTCGAGAAGCAAGAGGCTGTCATTACAGCACCATTTCGAGAAGCAAGAGGCTGTCATTACAGCACCATTTCGAGAAGCAAGAGGCTGTCATTACAGCACCATTTCGAGAAGCAAGAGGCTGTCATTACAGCACATTTCGAGAAGCAAGAGGCTGTCATTACAGCACCATTTCGAGAAACAAGAGGCTGTCATTACAGCACCATTTCGAGAAGCAAGAGGCTGTCATTACAGCACCATTTCGAGAAACAAGAGGCTGTCATTACAGCACAATACGAGTCGCAATAAATGATCAATAAATCAAAATTTCGATAATATTGTAAAAAACTTTCGCAGTGAAAAATAAAAACCTGTACTACGAGTAAAAGCTAAAGGGTTTAATGTAATAAGTTGAAATGAAGTTTTACAGAGAACAGGATTATTACGTTAGACCGTTGCAGACAGAAAATGGGACGCAAAAGTTACGAAACATTCGACAAAATGTTTCCCTTCGAAATTTTTGACATTTTTGCTGTCGAATGTGAAGTTAAATTCCAGTTTTTTTTAATCCAACCTAACCCTCCTCCAGCTTCCCTTCAGAGGTAATTCCCCCAGGAATTTCTCTACAACATAATCTAGTTTGTTAATTAGGGACAGAGAAATGGCGGCGAAAGCTGTTGTTCGCGCGGCAAATAAATCAATAATAGGAATTTTCGCGCCGGAATAATCCACGTCTACAAGCTAGTAATTAGGGAAGCCTTGCCGACTGCCAACACTTTTTTTATCTACTGGGCCAGCTAAGCTTGACTGACTGACCTGCCAAAACCAACTAAAAAAAAGTTGCCTACGGTGTACGACACCTCATTAATAATTAATAATGCTTCTGCACTGCCGAGGCGGGCATGTGGCCTTGTGTGCTTGCGTATCTCGTGGGAGCGCGTATTTCATGCGGAACTGGCTAGAGGTGCGGCAGATAAGTATGCAGAATTAACGCTACTGGATCTCGCCGTGTGAGCATGGTGACTCTCTATAAGTCCACTTTATCGCTTTATCGCATGGGGGGTAGCCATCGGGATCTGAGCTGCTGCACTGTTGGATTTGGTTATGCGCAGATCGGACTGAGGAAGGGAACAAGATTGAAAGCTGAACTGCTTCTCCCTAAAAAAAATACTGCTCTTCATATTGCGAAACGGATGTATTAAAAAGCTAGTCTGCGTCCTGCAGTGCGCCGCCCCACCCCCCCCCCCCTTAGGCCGCAGTCATAATGCATCTGGCTTCATTCAGCGCCTCCTTCTCTGGCCTGCAACTGACGACGAAATGCGCGTTGGGGGAAGCCCGGGTGTGTGTTCGATCAGGGCTGGGGGGGGGGGGGGGCAAGGATGCGGGGGCCGGATCTGCTTAACAGTGCGGGCAATGCAGACTCCTTGCTGCCCATCCTATCTCCGCCACCCCCCCCCCCCAATTTCGCCAATCTTCGTAGCCCTTCCGCTACATTTTCTCTTCCCTAACGATGCCGCGTGCCCGCCTGCAATTGCCTGTCTGCATTTGTACTGCCTTGGCCAACCGCAGCATCGATGTGTGTGGGGAAGGGAATGGGTTAATTCTTCCCTTCCTCTTCGCCGGCTGTCTCACCTATAAGACGCGGATTCTCGGGAGCACAGTTCAGAAGCTCGTTCGGTAGAACAGACAATAATTTTGTGCGCAGTTATTGAAACGGCTAGAAAGCATGCAGAGATTGCTGCCGCTGGCCTGTCTGTTGCTGCTCCTGTTGTGCCCGCCTCGCCTCGGTGCTTGGCAGCCGCAGCCGCCTCCCTCAATGCTCTATGGCCCGTCATTTGCTAACGATTGCTCCGAATTTGCCAATTGTTATTCAGTGCCATCGGCGCCCAGAGATTTTCGAGCAATTGTGTTCAGCTCGGAGCTCGGGCACTCGACCGTGCCGGTGGTGGACCTGTCCTGGAAACCGCCAGACACCCTCAATAGTCCGAGGATTGAGGAATACCAGCTGACCTATTTTGTGTCCGAGCCGCCCGAGCTTGCGCCGCTAATCAAGGAGAAAGTCCTGCCGATAGGTCGGGATCACACCGGCTGGCGGCTGCAGAGCGACCTCAGGGCTGGCGTCACCTACAACTTCAGCCTGGCCGCCAAGAACAACGAAGGCTACGGGCCGAAGGCGAGCGTTCTGGTCAAGACTGAGGATGCCGGTGAGTGTCCGAGCCGTCTGCTGTTGGTCCTGGATTCGTACTCCATTTCCTTCGCTATGGATGCTCGTTTCTTATAAATTAACAAGCTCCCACAATCCCCAAGCTCCCACAGTCCCCAAGCTCCCACAATCCCCAAGCTCCCACAATCCCCAAGCTCCCACAGTCCCCAAGCTCTCACAATCCCCAAGCTCCCACAATCCCCAAGCTCCCACAGTCCCCAAGCTCCCACAATCCCCAAGCTCCCACAAACCCCAAGCTCCCACAATTCCCAAGCTCCCACAATCCCCAAGCTCCCACAATCCCCAAGCTCCCACAATCCCCAAGCTCCCACAGTCCCCAAGCTCCCACAATCCCCAAGCTCCCACAGTCCCCAAGCTCCCACAGTCCCCAAGCTCCCACAATCCCCAAGCTCCCACAATTAACAAGCTCCCACAATTAACAAGCTCCCACAATCCCCAAGCTCCCACAATCCACAAGCTCCCACAATCTCCAAGCTCCCACAATTAACAAGCTCCCACAATTCCCAAGCTCTCACTATCACCAAGCTCTCACTATCCCCAAGCTCCCTCAATCCCTAAGCTCCCACAGTCCTCAAGCTATAAAATTTCAAAAATATCGGCCGATCTTGACTTGGCTAGGCCTAAAGTGCCCCTAAGAATTTAAGAATGCAACGGGCTGAGAGCTTTATTAGCAAGCATCTATTTACCAGAGTATTCCTCCTCAAGCTTCTAGGCATATTCTATTTTCTTCTTCATATACGGAACCAAAGCCTTTGCCTGTAGTCTCCTCTAGAAGGAAGTGGAGCAGGAGGCAGGCTTGCTGCCGGCGTTTTCACAGAGCGATTGATGTCGATTTTAGTTAAGAGCCGAGCAACAAGAGAAAGGGAAAGCATGAGAGCGGTGTAGGGCCATTGCTTAGAATCCCGCTGGCAAAAACGCTCGACAAACAGGGCAGTAAGTAAGTGCAGAAGGGAGTCAGCTTATGAAGGATGAAAATCCCTGATGATGCTGATGATGGCGCGTGAGTCATCGGACATCTGCTGCGCTCGGCTCCCCAGCAGGCGGATGCTGCTTCGTATAAGAAATTAATTGAAATCACCGAAACCGAGGGGGAAAGGGGTACGGGAGGGAAGAGGCCCGAGAGCGATCCGTCTCCAAGATATTGGATTTTCCTGACAGGGCTGAATTGCTTGCAAAGCAATCTGTTGATAGACTGCCCGTGGCGGGGGCCTGGAGATAAATGCATAGGGATTTTTTATGCATCCCCAAGTTCTTAAATTCGCGTCTATAAAGCCAGCCGACTATCAATTGTACCCTATGGCAACTATTTCAGTTCCGCTCGGCTTTCCCGAAGACTTCCGGGTCACTCCAGTCTCGGATTCGTCTGTCAGCATCACACTCAAGCCGCCCAGTCCGCTATTCAGAAATGGCGCTATTCACACCTTTGAAATCCGTTACTACGAATGGAAATCCGAGCACGAGACTCAACGATCGATAAACAAAACCTCGTCAACGGACAGCATCCTTGTGCACGATTTGAATCCGCTCGGCATCTACCTATTCCGCTGCAGGGCCTACAATTCAGCCGGAGCTGGCCCGTGGAGCAATCCAATAAGGGTTGGTGCCGCTTGCGATTCTTACAATGCTTTTGTCACTTATCGGCATAAAAACTACAAAATCCCTAGCAGAAGAGGAATGGGGGGCCAATATGGATAGTTCCTATACTAAATTGACTTGTGCGAAATACCGTACTGGCCCACCCGCAAACTCGCATCTCCAGGTGTACATGCGCCAGGGCCGCGGTCCCGAGCCGCCTACAGTCGATCACATCGAGCGCGCATCGCCAACCGCAATCCGCATTAACTGGCGCCTACCAACCGAGGCCATCCGCGAGGTCCGCGTTCTCACAGCTCCGTCGACGCGTCGCGAGGATCGCCACTTCACCGAGCGCACTGTCTCGCCACCAACCGAGGCTGGGGCCGTCATCACGGACCTGCTGCCAGACACGGCCTATATTGTCCGCCTACAGTCGGTCGGTCCCGACGGCGTTCCAGGTCGCGTCACCAGCGACTACGTTGTCGATTTGTACAATGGCGACGCGTCGCCGCGTCACGGCCCGAGCAGCATGGCGCCGCGTCAGCTGCGCTGCATGGACCACCGCGCCGAGTCGCTCTACATCACCTGGTCCAAGCCGGAGAAGCCCGCCAACCTGGACTCGTTCGAGTACAGCGCGTCCGGCTACGCGAATTATCGAGACGAGACCGGCTCGCTGTTGACTAGAAAGCAGCCGAACTCCAGGCGTCCGGTGGCCCTGCCTGACTTCAGCAGCAACACCTTCGATTTGACTATCGACAAGCTGGAGCCAGACACTACCTACAACATCACGCTGTACGCGCGCTACACCTTCCCCGGCCGGGAGCCGCTGTACGTTCCTACTAGCGTCATCTGCGTCACTCTGCCCAGGCCGCCGTTGAAAGTTGAGCCGCCAGTTGCCGTCTCTAAGGACGCCAGCAAGCGCGTGGTGACGCTCAGGCTGAATCGGGCTACGGATAGGCGCGGCAAAGTCGACCGTTATTACGTAATAGTATCTCCGGAATCCAAGCTGATCGGCACCAACCTGCTGCACCACGCCCTCCTATTCGCCAGCGCCAATCCCCTGGTGAAGAGCTCGCAGGAGCCCTACATTGCCGCCTGTTTCACCGCCGATAAATTCGCCGAATTGGCCGCCTCCCGCGGTGGCAGCGGCAGCGGCAGCGCCGCCTACATCGAGTACAGCCTAGGCTACGGCGACGCCACGGAGAACTGCCCGGGACCCGAAGGCGTCGGGCACGTGGCCCTGAACAAAGCCCTGATTGAAGGCCAGGCCTACAAAGCCGTACTGCGCGCCTGTCTGAGCAGCGAGAAAGGCGGCGAAAGGCCCGAGGGCTGCACCAACAGCGAGTGGTCCGGCGCTTTCGGCACGCACGTTCCATTGGCTACGCCTAGTCGGGCTACGGACGACGGCAACAATTATCACACCCTGATTGTGGTGCTGGTCATCTCCGCGCTGGGCCTCACAGCTGTTGTCTGCATCGCCGTTGGCTGCATTGCGCTCGGCTGCTTCGTCTGCCTGCCGTGAGTTTTCTGTTGCTGCCATGAGGATTTTGTCTGTGATTGATTGATTGGCAAGAGACAATAGATGATAGACGTTTGACGATAGGCAATATAGGATAGATGATAGATAATAAATGATAGATAATAGACGATATATGATCGACGATATATGATAGATTATAGACGATACACGATAGACGATAGACGGTAGATGATAGATGATACACGTTAGACCATAGATGATAAACAAATGAAATTTGACGATAGACAATAGACGATAGACGATACACGATAGATTATAGACGATACACGATAGACGAAAGACGATAAACGATAGACGATAGACGATAGATGATAGACAATAGACAATAGACGATATTCTAGAGGCAATTGACGGCAGACGATCGACGCAAATTAGTCTTTAGTAGAGACAAAGAATCTTTTTTTATTATTTCTAAACATGGAACTCGCTGAATTCCTAAAATAGATTCCAATCTGTAATTTTACGACTATTTTCCTTAACGCACCTGCTCCCACGATTTTTACCTGTCGAATAAATCGACAAAAAAAAGCATTCGATAATTGGGACGCAGTTCAAAAAAACACTTTCGAATAGTTGCACAGTTCCGGCCCCCTTCACTGGCGTGCCAGCCTCTTGCACCGTGTTTATTTCTCTGTTTTAGCCTATTTCCGACGCTCAGATTCCCGCTAATCCTTGCCTGCCGCCCTGCAGCTGCTGCCCCCCCCGCATCGTTCTATTTTATCCCGATTTGCATCGAGAAAAAAACACACAGCTAGACGGTTTCTGGGAGGGCGGAACGGGGCGGCGGTGGAGGCAGCGGCACTTTCTGCTCCTCCTTCAGCCTTCATTCCTTGATGGATAGGAATGGGATTAATGAATGGGGTTGGGCGGCGAAGACTGAATACTGTTTGTCTAAACAGTTTCCGCCTGCCCCGGCTGAATGGGAGGTCAGCAGCCTGACTGAATCTAAACTATCGGTATGATCCCCGCCCCCGATTAATCCCATTACGACGCAATCTTCTTTTTGTGAGTGTGTGCGCCCACCAATCTTGCTTTCTTTCCTAGATTGGTCACTTGAGTGTTGGAGAAAGACTTTGAAAAAAACTCTGTTTTGCAGGAAAGGCGGCGAGCGCGGCCGGAACTTCCGGAACGGGAATTCTTCCTACTCGCGCCAGCCGCTGCAGGTGATGGTCGAGCCGGCCCTCAAGCAGCCACTGATTGCCGCCCAGCACAACAATTCTACGAGTTTCTGCGCCGGGACTCTACAGAGCAGCGGAGGCGGCGGTGGTGGCAGCGGCGGAAGCCACGGCCCATCGTCCCTGCTTCACCAGCAACAGCAGCAGCAGCAACAGCAGCAGCTATTGCACCAGCAGCAGCAACAACAATTGCTTCTGCAACAACAGCAGCAACAGCAGCAGCAACAGCAGCAGTTGCAGGCGATGGGTATGGGCCAGCAGTTTATGACCATGCCGCCAGGTCATTCTGGCACTCTGCCAACCTCGTCCATTGGATCCGGGAACAGCTCCGCTTACCACGCCGGACCAACAGATCCGGTGGAACTGCGGCGGGTGAACTTCCCCACGCCTGGTGAGTCTTGATATCTTTGGCGCTGTGAGGTCTCTGGGTAGCGCGTGTGTTGTTACTCTGCAATGAGTGTGTGTTGTTACTCTGCAATGAGTGTGTGTTGTTACTCTGCAATGTGTGTTGTTACTCTGCAATGTGTGTTGTTACTCTGCAGTGACTGTGTCTTGTTACTCTGCAATGAGTGTGTGTTGTTACTCTGCTATGTGTGTTGTTACTCTGCAATGAGTGTGTGTTGTTACTCTGCAATGTGTGTTGTTACTCTGCAATGAGTGTGTGTTGTTACTCTACAATAAGTGTGTCTGTTGTTACTCTGCAGTGAGTGTGTGTTGTTACTCTGCAATGAGTGTGTGTTGTTACTCTGCAATGTGTGTTGTTACTCTGCAATGAGTGTGTGTTGTTACTCTGCAATGTGTGTTGTTACTCTGCAATGAGTGTGTGTTGTTACTCTGCAATGAGTGTGTGTTGTTACTCTACAATAAGTGTGTCTTGTTACTCTGCAATGAGTGTGTGTTGTTACTCTGCAATGTGTGTTGTTACTCTGCAATGTGTGTTGTTACTCTGCAGTGACTGTGTCTTGTTACTCTGCAATGAGTGTGTGTTGTTACTCTGCTATGTGTGTTGTTACTCTGCAATGAGTGTGTGTTGTTACTCTGCAATGTGTGTTGTTACTCTGCAATGAGTGTGTGTTGTTACTCTACAATAAGTGTGTCTGTTGTTACTCTGCAGTGAGTGTGTGTTGTTACTCTGCAATGAGTGTGTGTTGTTACTCTGCAATGTGTGTTGTTACTCTGCAATGAGTGTGTGTTGTTACTCTGCAATGTGTGTTGTTACTCTGCAATGAGTGTGTGTTGTTACTCTGCAATGAGTGTGTGTTGTTACTCTACAATAAGTGTGTCTTGTTACTCTGCAATGAGTGTGTGTTGTTACTCTGCAATGTGTGTTGTTACTCTGCAATGAGTGTGTGTTGCTACTCTGCAATGAGTGTGTGTTGTTACTCTGCAATGTGTGTTGTTACTCTGCAATGAGTGTGTGTTGTTACTCTACAATAAGTGTGTCTGTTGTTACTCTGCAGTGAGTGTGTGTTGTTACTCTGCAATGTGTGTTGTTACTCTGCAATGAGTGTGTGTTGTTACTCTGCAATGTGTGTTGTTACTCTGCAATGTGTGTTGTTACTCTGCAGTGAGTGTGTCTTGTTACTCTGCAATGAGTGTGTGTTGTTACTCTGCAATGTGTGTTGTTACTCTGCAATGAGTGTGTGTTGTTACTCTGCAATGTGTGTTGTTACTCTGCAATGAGTGTGTGTTGTTACTCTACAATAAGTGTGTCTTGTTACTCTGCAATGAGTGTGTGTTGTTACTCTGCAATGAGTGTGTGTTGTTACTCTGCAATGAGTGTGTGTTGCTACTCTGCAATGAGTGTGTGTTGTTACTCTGCAATGTGTGTTGTTACTCTGCAATGAGTGTGTGTTGTTACTCTACAATAAGTGTGTCTTGTTACTCTGCAATGAGTGTGTGTTGTTACTCGGCAATGTGTGTTGTTACTCTGCAATGAGTGTGTGTTGTTACTCTACAATAAGTGTGTCTTGTTACTCTGCAATGAGTGTGTGTTGTTACTCTGCAATGTGTGTTGTTACTCTCCAATGAGTGTGTGTTGTTACTCTACAATAAGTGTGTCTGTTGTTACTCTGCAGTGAGTGTGTGTTGTTACTCTGCAATGTGTGTTGTTACTCTGCAATGAGTGTGTGTTGTTACTCTGCAATGTGTGTTGTTACTCTGCAATGTATGTTGTTACTCTGCAGTGAGTGTGTCTTGTTACTCTGCAATGAGTGTGTGTTGTTACTCTGCAATGTGTGTTGTTACTCTGCAATGAGTGTGTGTTGTTACTCTGCAATGTGTGTTGTTACTCTGCAATGAGTGTGTCTTGTTACTCTGCAATGAGTGTGTGTTGTTACTCTGCAGTGAGTGTGTGTTGTTACTCTGCAATGAGTGTGTGTTGTTACTCTACAATAAGTGTGTCTTGTTACTCTGCAATGAGTGTGTGTTGTTACTCTGCAATGTGTGTTGTTACTCTGCAATGTGTGTTGTTACTCTGCAATGAGTGTGTGTTGTTACTCTGCAATGTGTGTTGTTACTCTGCAATGAGTGTGTGTTGTTACTCTGCAATGTGTGTTGTTACTCTGCAATGAGTGTGTGTTGTTACTCTGCAATGTGTGTTGTTACTCTGCAATGAGTGTGTGTTGTTACTCTACAATAAGTGTGTCTGTTGTTACTCTGCAGTGAGTGTGTGTTGTTACTCTGCAATGAGTGTGTGTTGTTACTCTGCAATGTGTGTTGTTACTCTCCAATGAGTGTGTGTTGTTACTCTACAATAAGTGTGTGTTGTTACTCTGCAATGTGTGTTGTTACTCTCCAATGAGTGTGTGTTGTTACTCTACAATAAGTGTGTCTGTTGTTACTCTGCAGTGAGTGTGTGTTGTTACTCTGCAATGTGTGTTGTTACTCTGCAATGAGTGTGTGTTGTTACTCTGCAATGTGTGTTGTTACTCTGCAATGTGTGTTGTTACTCTGCAGTGAGTGTGTCTTGTTACTCTGCAATGAGTGTGTGTTGTTACTCTGCAATGTGTGTTGTTACTCTGCAATGAGTGTGTGTTGTTACTCTGCAATGTGTGTTGTTACTCTGCAATGAGTGTGTGTTGTTACTCTACAATAAGTGTGTCTTGTTACTCTGCAATGAGTGTGTGTTGTTACTCTGCAATGAGTGTGTGTTGTTACTCTGCAATGAGTGTGTGTTGTTACTCTGCAATGTGTGTTGTTACTCTGCAATGAGTGTGTGTTGTTACTCTACCATAAGTGTGTCTGTTGTTACTCTGCAGTGAGTGTGTGTTGTTACTCTGCAATGAGTGTGTGTTGTTACTCTGCAATGTGTTTTGTTACTCTGCAATGAGTGTGTGTTGTTACTCTGCAATGTGTGTTGTTACTCTGCAATAAGTGTGTGTTGTTACTCTACAATAAGTGTGTCTTGTTACTCTGCAATGAGTGTGTGTTGCTACTCTGCAATGAGTGTGTGTTGTTACTCTGCAATGTGTGTTGTTACTCTGCAATGAGTGTGTGTTGTTACTCTGCAATGTGTGTGTGTTGTTACTCTGCAATGAGTGTGTGTTGTTACTCTGCAATGAGTGTGTGTCGTTACTCTGCAATGGTGTGTGTTGTTACTCTGCAATGAGTGTGTGTCGTTACTCTGCAATGAGTGTGTGTCGTTACTCTGCAATGAGTGTGTGTTGTTACTCTGCAATGAGTGTGTGTTGTTACTCTGCAATTTGTGTGTGTTGTTACTCTGCAATGAGTGTGTGTTGTTACTCTGCAATGTGTGTTGTTACTCTGCAATGAGTGTGTGTTGTTACTCTGCAATGTGTGTGTGTTGTTACTCTGCAATGAGTGTGTGTTGTTACTCTGCAATGAGTGTGTGTTGTTACTCTGCAATTTGTGTGTGTTGTTACTCTGCAATGAGTGTGTGTTGTTACTCTGCAATATGTGTTTGTTGTTACTCTGCAATGAGTGTGTGTTGTTACTCTGCAATGTGTGTTGTTACTCTGCAATGAGTGTGTGTTGTTACTCTGCAATGTGTGTGTGTTGTTACTCTGCAATGAGTGTGTGTTGTTACTCTGCAATGAGTGTGTGTTGTTACTCTGCAATGTGTGTTGTTACTCTGCAGTGAGTGTGTGTTGTTACTCTGCAATGAGTGTGTGTTGTTACTCTGCAATGAGTGTGTGTTGTTACTCTGCAATGAGTGTGTGTTGTTACTCTGCAATATGTGTTTGTTGTTACTCTGCAATGTGTGTTGTTACTCTGAAATCAGTGTGTGTGTGTATGTGTGTGTATGTTGTTACTCTGCAATATGAAATCAGTGTGAACTTGCTGTTAAACGGATCACAGTAAAAACTTTTATGTACTTATTGTTGTTTCGCGAGTTAAAAACCCCCAAAACTTTACAAAATTTGTCAACTGTCACAACCAATCAGTAAAAAAAAGAAAGTTTTTTGCCAAAAACGTCTGGCTTTAGCCAAACTTTCCCTAATCGATTATGTTTCCTTTGTCGCAAGAAGAGAAGGCGTGGTGCTTTGACAATGTAAGGCGTTGTCATCATTTCATTTTTTTGTTATGGAAAATTCCGTTCCAGTTCCAGGTTTCATTGTCAACCCGTTGTATGGTAAAACTTTTAATCCGTATTTTGTTACCTGAATTGCAAGCAAATGCACAAGTATTGTTTTGATATCCAGTCCAAATTTGATAAGAAATCATGTTGAAATGGTTAATTTTCTAAATTAAAAAAATTAATTTATGATTTGACGCTTAATTTCTAATTATGAAAGGAATGATTTTGTTAGTTTAATTGCGTGCAATTTTCTGATAACGCCTAATTAAAACAACATATTTGCTCTCTCCTCGCAGCCATGGTGAACCATCCCCCGGTGCCAGTCAGCCAGCTCCTTGACCACGTCAACAATCTAAAAGCGAACGACAATTTGAAATTCTCAGCCGAATACGAGTCCATAGATCCAGGGCAGCAGTTCACCTGGGAGAACTCCAACCTGGAGGTGAACAAGGCTAAGAACCGGTACGCCAATGTGATAGCCTACGATCACTCTCGGGTGGTTCTGCAGCCCATTGACAGCCTGCCAGGTAGCGACTACATCAACGCCAACTACATGGACGGCTACAGGAAGCAGAACGCCTACATAGCCACCCAGGGCCCTCTGCCAGACACCGTGGCAGACTTCTGGTGCATGACCTGGGAGCAGAAGTGTTGCACTATAGTTATGATGACTAAACTGGAGGAGAGAACCAGGGTTAAGTGCGACCTGTACTGGCCTGTGAAAGGCACCGAGACCTACGATATGATGGGCGTGACTCTGATTGACACGCTCGAGCTGGCTTACTACACAATCAGGACGTTTGCACTGCAGAGGGCGGTGAGCGATGCCTTGCGTGTCTTGCCGGATGATCTTATTGGAGATTTTATGAAAAAATCCTTTCCTGTCATCGCCAAGACTTCGTTTTTGGTCGTTTTCTTAACCTCAGTCTACTAGAGGCGCTGAAAGCGACCCTGCAGTTCGATTCTCCTCCCCATCTCTGGCTTAATTAGTTACAGCTAATCTGTCGTCACTCCTACACTAAACAGGGCACGCTAGCAAGGTGCGACTGCCAACGAGGTTTAGATGAGGCTGGCCTGTATGCTCGGATTAGATCGATAGTGCATTAGCAGTGAGTGGGAAGCCGTGTGGCCCTGATCTCCGTCTCCATGACGCCTGTAGGGGGGCAGCTCCCGGCAGCATCAATTTCTAGTGTAAAAAAGATAAGAACAGGATAAGATGAGGCCGCAGAGACTGCGCGTGCTCCAGCAAATCCACCACCCCCCTGTTTTAGCTGGCGAAAGAAATGTGAAAGACTAAAAAGCCTGTCAGATTTGCTGCGGATCAGCTTAAACACTCCGGATGGATGGCTAGGGCGGAGATGCTGAGGTGAAAGCTTTGTTCCCTAGGCAAAGCTCTAGTAAGAGCTGTCAAGATCGGGGAGTGGTTTCCCAGCCTCCCAATTCCCCAAGGAGTTCCTGCGCAGGCTTTTGAGTCGGACTTGGATGCACTTCTTATCTGGATGCAGCCTCATAGTCCTAATAAGAATTTATTCCTGCTTTGCACAGCTGAATCGTAAATCACTGACGGGGATTTCTTGCCTTGCTTGGTGCAAACTCTGCCTTGAAATGCAGCCTTCTGCCCTTTTGCTTGGGTTCTACCCTTGGCCAGTGTATCCTCAAGCTCAGGCTCTCGTTCCGCCTACATCTCTGCTCTTCCACCTCTCTCTCTGCCTCTCCCACCCCTACCTCCCTCTCTTCCACCTCTACCTCCCTCTCTTCCACCTCTACCTCTCCCTCTCCCACCTCTACCTTCCTCTCTCCCACCTCTACCTTCCTTTCTACCACCTCTCCCTCCCTCTCTTCCACCTCTAGCTCTCCCTCTCCCACCTCTACCTCCCTCTCTCCCACCTCTACCTCCCTCTCTCCCACCTCCACCTCCCTCTCTCCCACCTCCACCTCCCTCTCTCCCACCTCCACCTCCCTCTCTCCCACATCTCCCTACCTCTCTTCAATTTTGTCCCCCGTAAGTTAGTAGGCCAACCAACCAACACCAACCCGACCCACCCGCAGGGCGCCACGGAGAAACGCGAGATTCGGCACTTCCAATTCACCGCCTGGCCGGACCACGGCGTCCCCGAGCACAGCGCCCCGCTGCTCATGTTCCTCCGCCGGGTGCGCGCCTCCAACCCGCCAGACGCCGGGCCCATCGTTGTGCACTGCAGCGCCGGCGTCGGCCGCACCGGCGCCTTCATCGTCATCGACGCCATGCTGGAACGGATGAAGCAGGAGAAGACGCTGGACGTCTATGGTCACGTGACCTGCCTGCGAGCGCAGAGAAACTACATGGTGCAGACCGAGGATCAGTACATCTTCATCCACGACTGCCTAGTAGAAGCCGTCGTCTGCGGCAACACCGAGGTCCCGGCTCGAGCCCTGGCCAGCCACGTGCACAAGCTCAGCCTGCTGGACGACCTGACTGGCGTCAGCGGCCTGGAGCTGGAGTTCCGCAGCCTCGCCCAGATGAAGCCGCCGCCGTCCGCCAAGTTCACCAGCGCCAGCCTGCCAGCCAACAAGCTGAAGAACCGTCTGGTGAACATTCTGCCGTACGAGAACTGCCGAGTCTACCTGCAGCCAATCCGCGGCGTTGAAGGCTCCGACTACATCAACGCGTCCTGGATAGACGGCTACAGACAGCGGGCCTGCTACATCGCCACCCAGGGCCCCCTGCCGGACACGGCCGAGGACTTCTGGCGGATGCTGTGGGAGCACAACTCCACCATCGTGGTGAACCTGACCAAGCTGCGGGAGCAGGGCCGGGAGAAGTGCCACCAGTACTGGCCTGGCGAGCGCTCCGCCCGCTACCAGTACTTCGTGGTTGACCCCATGGCCGAGTACAACATGCCCAGCTACATTCTGCGCGAGTTCAAGGTCACGGACGCCAGGGACGGCCAGTCCAGAACTGTTCGCCAGTTCCACTTCACCGAATGGCCCGACCAGGGCGTGCCCAAATCTGGCGAGGGTTTCATCGAGTTCATCGGCCAGGTGCACAAGACCAAGGAGCAGTTTGGCCAGGATGGTCCCATCACTGTGCACTGCAGGTGAGGCTCGGGATGACTTGTCACCATTGGTTGATTGGTAGGTTAATTCATTAGCTGATTGATAGATTATTTTGTAGGCGGATTAATAGATTCGTTGGTTAGCTGATTGATAGATTGATTGGTTAGCTGATTGATAGATTGATTGGTTAGCTGATTGATAGATTGATTGGTTAGCTGATTGATAGATTAATTGGTAGCCTGATTGATAGATTGATTGGTAGCATGATTGATAGATTGGTTGGTAGCCTGATTGATAGATTGATTGGTAGCATGATTGATAGATTGGTTGGTAGCCTGATTGATAGATTGATTGGTAGCCTGATTGATAGATTGATTGGTAGCATGATTGATAGATTGATTGGTACGCTGATTGATAGATTGGTTAGCTGATTGATAGATTGATTGGTTAGCTGGTTGATAGATTGATTGGTTAGCTTATTAATAGATTGATTGGTAGGCTGATTGATAGATTGATTAGTCAGCTGATTGATAGATTGATTGGTTAGCTTATTAATAGATTGATTGGTAGGCTGATTGATAGATTGATTAGTCAGCTGATTGATAGATTGATTGGTTAGCTTATTAATAGATTGATTGGTAGGCTGATTGATAGATTGATTAGTCAGCTGATTGATAGATTGATTGGTTGGCTGATTGATAGATTATTGGTAGGCTGATTAATAGATTGATTAGTCAGCTGATTGATAGATTGATTGGTAGGCTGGTTGATAGATTGATTGGTTAGCTGATTGATAGATTGGTTGGTTAGCTGATTGATAGATTGATTGGTTAGCTGGTTGATAGATTGATTGGTAGGCTGATTGATAGATTGATTAGTCAGCTGATTGATAGATTGATTGGTAGGCTGGTTGATAGATTGATTGGTTAGCTGATTGATAGATTGATTGGTTAGCTGATTGATAGATTGATAGATTATTCGTCAGACTAATTTTGCATGTTTTGGGTATACTCTTATCTAGGGATAGACTGATTGAGTACATTAAATTGGAAGATCATTTGGTAGATTGAGTGCCCTGCCAATAACTGTGCTGACTAGTTCACGGAAGTTGATTTGTACATCAGTGTATATTATAGTTAATTAGAGAGCCGCCACCTCCTCAACACGCAAAAAAGACAGGTAAAATCAAGCGTAGCTAAGATAAGCTGGCAAAGAAATATTGACTCCCAAAACTAGTCTGAAAAATAATAAAAAACCGGATAGGAGCTGCACTCTAAGCGCGCTAGCTGTGAACCAAGGGATCAGCCAACCCCGGGGGCTGTGCGATCTCATCAATAATTCTGAGCCGCATTTGTTCAGCAGGCGGCAGTCGGGCCCAATGCGACGGCCGTAAAACTTTCTCGCCGAGGATGGCGAGACACTTGTTTTATTGACCCGCCTTTGGGAGTCCCGGCCGCCCCCGCTCCCCGCCCCAGCCTCGCTAAGTTCACTCCGCCCTAGGGCCCGGGGACTTTTATATGTGTGCCCGCGGAGATTCGGGAATTCTAATCGGAATGATCCGTTTGGGACGGAAAGTGTTTTTTATTGCCGCGTGCGAGCGTCGCGGGGCGCATTCTGGATTTTACTCCGAATGGGAACACCTTGCGGCAACTTCCTCTAAGCTTCCCTGGGTCCCCTCCACACTTTCTCGCAATCTAGCAGCTATAAATTGGGAGTTGGTCAAATAAAAATTTGATTTGTCTCTGCAGACCTGTTGCAGACCGATTCTAGATGTGCTTTTAAGTGCAGAGGGTTGAGGAATATGAATTTAGACAGACAATTTGCTTTTAGATTTTGATGTTTGTCTGAAAATATTGAGTTCATTAGTGAATAATATCTCATATTCACGAGGCACTTCTTTATTATCTAGAATTACCTGACCCATTTTTCTTTTTTTGTTTACGTGTCTACGTCAAATGACTCGTAGTCAAGCAAGCAGCATTTAAGTTCATGACACGTGACCAATAATTAAGCGTTTAGAATCACGTCACGTGACCAATTACTGGAGCTCTAGATTCATGTCACGTGATCCATAATTTAAGCGTCTAGATTCTCGTCACGTGACCCACATTGAAGCCTCTAGATTCACGTCACATGACCCATACTTTAAGCGTCTAGATTCTCGTCACGTGATCTATACTTTAGTTGTCTAGATTAACGTCACGTGACCCTTGCATGTACTTTAAGCGTCAAGATTCACGTCACGTGATCTATAATTAAGCATCTGGAGTATTTTTTCAATAGCTTCTCAACCCATCAATGGCCGTCGAATTCTCCCCGACGCCCGCAGTGCTGGAGTGGGACGCACAGGCGTGTTCCTGACCCTGGCCGTGGTGCTGGAGCGAATGCGCTACGAAGGCGTGGTGGACATGTACCAGACGGTCCGGACCCTGCGCACACAGCGGCCAGCCATGGTGCAGACCGAGGACCAGTACCAGTTCTGCTACACCGCCGCGCTCGAGTATTTGTCCTCGTTCGACCACTACGCGGCCTGAACTAATTTCAATTGCAGCACTCGCTACTGGCTGCTCTACTGACAGTAGGCTGCGCGCATAATCTGCTAAAAAAAAGAACTAAATTTCTCAGAATAGACGCAATAAAATAATCAAGCAAATAGATTTGAAGCCAAAATTAGTAGCTACGCGTAGTTGTTAGTGTTTCTACTCGTATTAGAGGCAAAAATTCGTTGCAAGGCAATCAGCAAAAATAGCAATGCTTGCGCTCACTCGTACGTAACGTAAATGCATTGCTAATATAATGTATTCTTAGCTAAATTCTGTTTAACCACCCCATCAAAAGTCAATTGCGCACGTTTTGTTAACGTAATCATTTTGTTACCATTGCGCCAAGTCATGCGTCAGCGAGACAAACATCCCTCCTGCTAGCTCCATCCGACCTTTGTCTCTGTCCCAGGCGGAGTCTAAATAATACATTTCTGTTATTATTGTTTTTTGTACTGTCAGTGTATTTCATTTTAGGTTAATTGGGACTCTTACAGACTGTCAAATAGTGCAGTTAGATTACGCGTTTGATAGATTTGTCAAACAGCTGTCTAAAGAATAAACTAGAAGCGCGAGATATTCTACATAAAAGGTCAAACTTTTATATGTTGTTTTTACTTATTAAAACTGTTTAGCTTTCAATTTATAGACACACAGAATTGTTAACTTGCGCTACAACTTCAATCAAACTGCTAAATTGGCAATGCATGGCACAGTTTATAAATCAATAGCGCGATAGATTGCATTAAATCAATTTTTTTAAATTGGCATTGCTCTCTTTCTCTCTCTATCGTTTATGGCATAGCTTTTCTGCATTTTTTTCAAAACTAACGAATGTGTCACTGTTTGCCGCTTGTCAAATTATTGTCAACAATTTAAATTGTCCGAATCGATTTGCTAAACGTATTTTTCTCTCGGCTAGTTTTTTCTTGTTTTAAAAATTGTCGTTCAAATTTCCCATGAACGTCATCAGTGAGTAAGCTTCAATAGGCGGCGCAAAACACGCAATTTAAAGCCGTTGAATCTCCTTGTTATAATTGTTGTGTAAAAAATGCTTTTTCGTGTTTTGTTTTGTTTTTTTAATACATTGCTAATAATACTAAAACAACAACTTCTGTGTACAATAATACTATTTTGTTTTAATTTTGAATGCTTAATCAGATCGCTGAACGTCGCGTGTTATGCTACTCACGATCATAAAATGCCATGCCTGTTAAATAGTGTGTGTGTGATGCTAATACTAGCTCCTATTATTTGCCGAATAATAAATTCCTATGCATAAATTATTATTTGTACCTCTATAGTGCATAAATTACGTTTTGATTAACAAAAAACGAGTTGTTTATTGAATAATTTCGGCTTTAGTTAACAACAAAAAAACGAAATTCGTCAGTTAGAAAGTCTAAACTTACATTATTACTATAAGTATTAAGAAACGTTTATTCGCGCATAATTTTAGCAAATTTTATTTTCAATAGAAAGTTAGCATGCCAATATGGAAGGAAAATGCAAAATGTCAATTTAGAAATCAGAAGTTTCTTTAATGCGCATCCTCAAACTGATCCTCGGCGTCCATTGGCTGATCGGCCCCATTGCTGTCGCCACCGTCGCCAACCAGCAGATGGTCAAAATCCGGCCCGCCGTCCTCGTTTCCAGCATCCTCTTCATCTCCGTCATCATTGTCATCGCCGTAGCCATAGAAATGCTCGCCGCCTTCGCCATTATCCTGGTCGCCAAGGGCGGACAGCAGCGCCTGACAGCCCGACATGGCGTCAAACAGAGTCTGCAGTCTGTCCGCTGAGTCTGGACAAAGCCGAACTTCTTCGGGCGTCTCGGCGCCTTCTAGCAGGGCCATCAGCAGGAGATGCGGCCGGCCGGAGGGGCAGCCGGAGCCAGTCTTGGCCAGTGCGTGGGCGTACACGGCGGAGTGGGGCAGCGCGAATTGGCGGTCGGGACCGGACCAAGTCAGGCAGTTCTCGTTGATTTGAAGCTGGCCAGAGCCGAGGCACTGAGCGCCTAGCCAGGCTTCCGTGTCTGGCTCGGTGTGCTGAATCAGGACTGGCTGCTGCTGCTGCTCTTGTGTGACGATGCCTTCCATTTAATATTATTAGAAATAATAAACTGGAGTTTGTAGAAACTGGAAATTGCAGTGATAGAAATCAAAATGTAAATTTTTAACTGCCTCTAGTGACAACATGATTTAATTTAAATTTCATTACCATCAAATATTAAGTACTACTAAGGGCATAAAGTTTATGAAACAATATATGGTGAGATTGCTATTTCTGCTAAGCAATTTTTATTAAGGATACAATATAATTGTTGGTTATTTGAATAGAAAATAAATTACTTTACATATCATTCAAAAAGATAATTGTCATGGAAAAATATCAAATCAGTAATTTATATGCAATTGAAATAAACATTATAGAAAAATTAAAAATGGTTATCTTTTGTAAAAATATGAGTATTTAGTGAAATTGAGGTGAGCCTTAAAAAAGTGTAAGTATACATTAAAGTAAAATCCCAAATTTAATGTTATTGATTTTATCATATATTGTAAGCCACCAAAGACAATATCAACAAATTGTTATTAAAACACTATTTCATTAGCAATGCTAAAATTTTTGGCAATAAAGTTTAAAGTCAAGTAAAAAAAGAATGTGATTCACTTCTATATTATAGCTATTTTGAAGAGCTCAAATAAGAACTTACGTTACAATATATATTATAAATAATCAAAAACATACTCTGGAATAACATTCTAAGCCTGTTGGTACTTTAAATAAGCCCAATACATTATTTATGAAAAATAAGCCATTCGCTATTAAAATATGGAGATAATAAATAATTATAAATTATAAATGCTTTATTTACACAATATGAAATTTAGTTAGTGTTTATTCCCATAGGCCCATGCTAATAAGCCTAGTTTTATCTGCATGGTAGTTACCATGCCAATAATACCCAATTTATTTGCATGGCAGGGTCTTTGAATGGGAAAATCATAAAAAATATGATTATGTACTATGCCAATAATGCCTAGCTTATTGGGATAGCAGCTTGCTAGGCTGGAGGCTAGCTACCTTGACACTGTATACCTAAGTAAACTATGTATACTAATTAATTTAATAAAAATGCTTTTTATAAATTATATGTATACAAAATTCATAATTTGTATTTGAAAATTAATACTAATTTTTTTAATGTATTTTAATATTAAATTGTCCACAACTGAATGTGCCAAAATATTGGTAGCAAAAATATGGAAAAAAGTAAAAAACTTGAGATATCTTTTAAAATTATTATGATTGATAATATTTATTCTCTATGCAGAATTGGCTATTTTTAATCAATACAGAAAGTGGATTGTTGCTATGCAATTATAGTATATATATTAATTTCTAACATCTTTGTTATAACTATGCTTTCCTGCATCATAATATAGCTAATATGATTTATCATGAGAGGAACAAAATTCAAAATTTTTAATTGACTTTGACATTTCAGAAAAAATCCCATCCTTCCTTGCTTGTAACCTAATAGTAGGCTACTAAATTTCTGCATGTCATGTCATGCAACTTGCAAATAGTTACGAGAATAATAAGAGCCCATTTAATGATGCAAGTTATTTTTTCTTTAGCTAACCAATAATTTGCTATTTTTTGCTAATACTAAAACTGCCATCTAAATAAGCTGGATATCATTGGCAAAACATAATGTGGATAAATTTTACGCCACACTTAGAGACACGGCGGCCGTGTCTATAATGCAAAAGCTTATAGACACGGCAGCTGTGTCTGCAAGTTCTGACTAGGACCATACTTACAGACATGGCCGCCGTGTCTATAAGTACTCCGTAAAACGCCACACTTTTTATGGAGCGTAAAAAGCTGACTACATTATCAAAATGGCCACCGTATCTTTAATCTTTAAGTGTCTATAAGTACTCCGTAAAACGCCACACTTTTTATGGAGCGTAAAAAGCTGACTACATTATCAAAATGGCCACCGTATCTTTAAGCTGTCCCATTGTAGACACGGCGGCCGTGTCTTTAAGCTGTCACATTATTGACACGGCCATTTAAAATTTACGGAGTACTTATAGGCACGGCGGCCGTGTCAATAATGTGACAGCTTAAAGACACGGCCGCCGTGTCTACAATGGGACAGCTTAAAGATACGGTGGCCATTTTGATAATGTAGTCAGCTTTTTACGCTCCATAAAAAGTGGGGCGTTTTACGGAGTACTTATAGACACGGCGGCCGTGTCTGTAAGTATGGTCCTAGTCAGAACTTGCAGACACGGCTGCCGTGTCTATAAGCTTTTGCATTATAGACACGGCCGCCGTGTCTCTAAGTGTGGCGTAAATTTTACTTATTAACACAGCGATATGGCATTATGGTAGCCCTTATCGGTGCCACTTCTTCACGTTTCCACGTTTCTCAGAAAATTGTGCTTTAAGTTATTATTTGTTAACGTTTAACAAATAATAAATGATCTACAGTATCCAAAACCTTGAATACATAAAAGTACTTGAACCAAAGTATTAAAATGAAAGATAGTTAAGTAATTTCTATACCTTGCTTTTCAGCTTTAAAGCCGCAAGCTTCCTAATGTTGTTCAAAATTCACCGTGATAGATATTTTTCAGGAAGTGAAATTGCATACAGGATTGCAGTCTATTTTAAGAGTACGTCACTCTACATTGAAGCCTGCTTGAGATGCCTCTCAGGACGCTCTGCATAGCTTTCCTGATTGCTGTTTGCGAGTTCTCGCTTCGAGGTCAGTATTATCATGTATCAATAATTAGACAAATCTGAGATCATTTTGTATTGTATAAATGACGGGCATATTTAAAAGCCTATTTTTCTTATTTTTGGCTTTATTAAGTTTTTTTAATTTTTTAAGAAAAATTTTCCTATCAGTTTAAAAGCGATACACTTTGTTCTAAAAAAAAGACATTATAGCAAATTTTAACAATTTAAAGGATCATAGTAAGAAATTTTAGAACATGAAGGACAAATTTTAGCTAAGTTTATCATCATGGAATGAATTACAGCTAGTAATGGAAAAATGTATATGTATATATACTATATATTTTATATGTATATGTATTATACATGTATATATATTATATATATACATATATATAGCTAGCTATATGTATATATATAATGATTGCTAAACTAAAATATGTGAGGTGAAAGTGATTTTAGTAAACTACTAAACAGTTGTCTATAGTATAATAATAATTAATTGATAATAATTGATTACACCTATCCCAATTGGGCCAGATGTGCAGCCAACAGTATAGATACAGTTATTGCACGGTGCTTCTGAAGACTGCATACAACTATTCAGTCCATGGACTGGGGGGATGCCATACCCACCTTCAATTACCCCAGCTGATGCTGGTACCCATTTAATAGCTGGGTGAACTGAAGCAATGCAAAGTTAAGTGTCTTGCTAAAGGACACAAATTGTACCAGTGGAGTCGAGAATCAAACCCCTAACCTTCAAGTCGTGAGTCCAATGCTCTAACCACTAGGCTATAACCCCTTCAAAACCCTCAGGACGTTTCTATAGTATAATAAATAGAAAATTTTATAAATGATTTTGAATAAATAAAAAATATAGTATTCTTTTGGTTGAAGGGACTATTGGATACTCTACTCCTAGTTTTGGTTTAAGGGATCAACTTTTAAAACACAATTTCAAAATTCATTGTGCCATGGCAGCACTATGCATATAAAACAAATTAAGTTAAGGCCTCTGGTGCCTTTGTTTCTTCTTAGCATTAGCTAGCATAGCCAGGGGGTTATTGTTATATCAGCCAATACCCTCAAACCCAAATAACTCATTTTTTGCACTAGTTTTTACTTTGAAAAGGGTTATGAAATTGTTTTTAACTTTTAAATTTCAAATTGGGCTGATATCTAGATGAAAACAAAAACTCATGCCCCCTAATAAAAATCCTGTCCATGCCCCTGTTTCTTAGCCTCTATAAACTTCCATTATGTATTCCCTATGCCTCAGTGGTAAGTTTGTCTAAAACCTCCCCTATAATATTGTTTTGGTTTAGGGGACCAGCAATCAAAAAGTTTCACTAAAGGTCCCCTAAACTAAAATTTAGTGGCAGTTTTTTTAGTTTCAAAACTTGTGCCAGTTGGAAAATTTGGTTGATTTTCATATTGCAAACAGGTTGCTTAAATTGTCCCACACACTTTTATTACACAATACTGGTCTCAAACTAAGAGACCCATAGTGTGTTTCTCCCATTATTAGGTCCTCCAAACTGAAACAAGGGGGTGCTAGTAGCAAGCTATTGCAAAATTCAGTTAGCCTTAATTTCTCAGCAGGTTGGTTTGACAGATGCTGACTCTTTACCTAATGCAACTCTGTTATTCTACTTTAACTTACTACATTTTAGTAGGGAACCTTCAGGGCAGCTCTTCCATTGCCAGTCCACCAAATCAAAACAAGATTATAACATCCATCTGCAATGTTTTGAGTTTTTTGTTAGTGGTGCTACTTTGCAATAAAGAGTGGCTGTTATAATTACTTGGATTGTTAGAATTTGAAAAATTGCCTAGTTCATTGTCTTATAGACTTTTTTATTGGTCCCCTTAACTGAAACAACACAATCCAAAATCCCCCATAGGTTTTAAACATCTTTCTGGTCCCCTAAACTGAAAGAATGCCAAAATACATCTTGTTTTGATGGATTTTAAAAATAGGAGGTAAAGATGTAATTGTTATTTGATTTTTCTTACTATATGTAATCTTATACTTTTTATTTCCAAAATATTCAAATAATAAAATCCCTTTTGCTTCTGTTGCTTGATTTGTATCCTATATAAAATTACAAAATTTATCATATAAAGTCATATTTTAGGTATATTTTAAAAAAAATCACATTTTTAATTGCCTTTGTTACTTATTTGGTTGTATTTAAGGTAGATTACATTTATAATCATCTATGTAGGCATAAACTAAATCAAATATAAAATGTTTGATGCTAACATGCTAAAAAGAGATGTTGACTTTGCTAAAAATAGGAAAGCACATGGTATTTTGTTTAGCTCTCAGTTTATTAAGCATCAAATAGCTCTCTTGTTGCATAATATGTCAATCTATTAGATGAAAAATCATTATGTACAACAGAACTCTAATGATATCAATTTTATGAAAGTGGTAATTGATATATTTTATTCTGAGGCAAACAAAATTACTTGTGACAATGTTATTTTTTATTTTAGCTATCCCAATTAGAGATTGTTTGAAATGAAAATTTTGATCTTATTCGATTTGATTCGAATATCCAAAAGAACCAATCCAAATTCTGAATAATGCCAAATACAAATATGAATTCAATGAATAATATACCTAACTTACTACTCATTTGTGACTTTTCATTAGTAAGTATCGAAAATATAAATAAATGATCAGGGAATAAGCTTACATCTTTATGTCAAACCACAAATCACAAAGACAAAAACATGCTCTGTTTAACAGATTCGAACCATCTCTACTCTGTTGGCAAAAATTACCCTGTCAGCAAATTTTTGACCTATATCAAAGTATTCAGTATTCAGATTAGAAAATTTTCGATTCTGATTCGATCCGAATATTCGGTTGATTTGATTCTAATACAAATATTCCGAATATTCGAACCATCTCTATCCCCAGTTTTGAAGAACAGAACTGATTAGCATATTGAATTAAAAACCATTAATCTATATTAAAACTTACATATGCTTATACCCATATATTTACCCTTTTCACAACCTTTCACAATTCCTATAGTTGCCTGCGTCCGTCCTGCCATCGTTGAAAACATTGTCACTGAGGTGCGGCCCATAGACAGCACGGCCACCCTGAACTGCTCGGTGGCTCTATTTGACAATCCACCCGAGAGAGTGCAATGGTACAAACTCATGCCCGGCCAGAGTGACAAGGCCATCAGCGCCGGCACCAAGATCACGGAGCAGAATCCCATCCTGCAGGGCGACATGCTCAAGTACGAGGTGCGCAGCCGGCCGGGTCGCACAGTGTTTATCCCGGACATGGGCTACACGGATGTCACCACTTTTACTCTGATCATTCGCCGACTAACCAATCTAGACGCGGCTAACTATAAGTGCCGAATCAACGTGCCCGGATCGCCAGCCGACTCGCCCGAAGTTGTTGCCACCCTGATTGTGCCTAGGGAGCCGTTTATCAAATCCGGCTGAGGTTACTAACAATCAGGTGGGATGCCTGCTTTGCTGAGCAATCATTGGTGAACTGTCACTAAGAATCATCTTTTAACGTTAAGGATCGTCATTGAACTCTTACTGAGAATCAAACTTCCCCAAAGAGTCGTCCTTGAACTCGCCCAAAGAGTCGTCCCTGAACTCCCACAAAGAGTCGTCCCTGAACTCCCACAAAGAGTTGTCCTTGAACTCCCCCATAGAGTGGTCCTTGAACTCCCCCATAGAGTGGTCCTTAAACTTCCCCAAAGAGTCGTCCTTGAATTCCCCAAAGAGTCGTCCTTGAACTCCCCCCAAAGAGTCGTCCTTGAACTCCCCCAAAGAGTCGTCCTTGAACTCGCCCAAAGAGTCGTCCTTGAACTCCCACAAAGAGTCGTCCCTGAACTCCCACAAATAGTCGTCCCTGAACTCCCACAAAGAGTTGTCCTTGAACTCCCCCATAGAGTGGTCCTTGAACTCCCCCATAGAGTGGTCCTTAAACTTCCCCAAAGAGTCGTCCTTGAACTCCCCCAAAGAGTCGTCCTTGAACTCCCCAAAGAGTCGTCCTTGAACTCCCCCCCAAATAGTCGTCCTTGAACTCCCCCAAAGAGTCGTCCTTGAACTCCCCCAAAGAGTCGTCCTTGAACTCCCCCCAAAGAGTCGTCCTTGAACTCCCCCCAAAGAGTCGTCCTTGAACTCCCCCCAAAGAGTCGTCCTTGAACTCCCCCCAAAGAGTCGTCCTTAAACTCCTCCAAAGAGTCGTCCTTGAACTCGCTTAAAGAGTTGTCCTTGAACTACCCCAAAGAGTCGTCCTTGAACTCCCCCCCAAAGAGTCGTCCCTGAACTCCCCCCAAAGAGTTGTCCTTGAACTACCCCAAAGAGTCGTCCCTGAACTCCCCCCAAAGAGTTGTCCTTGAACTACCCCAAAGAGTCGTCCTTGAACTCCCCCAAAGAGTCGTCCTTGAGCTCGCCCAAAGAGTCGTCCTTAAACTCCCCTAAAGAGTCGTCCTTGAACTCGCTTAAAGAGTTGTCCTTGAACTTCCCCAAAGAGTCGTCCTTGAACTCGCCCAAAGAGTCGTCCTTGAACTCCCCCAAAGAGTCGTCCCTGAACTCCCACAAAGAGTTGTCCTTGAACTCCCCCAATGAGTCGTCCGTCAAAGTTTTCCAAAACCCTCGCAAAGTACTTTTCAAATGGCGCCAAAAATATCTTAGAAAACCGCTTATCAACACCCCGGTCCCCCTCTGCTCCAGGTTGTGGAGGAAGCGCCAACGTGACGCTAAAGTGCAGCGCCACCTCGGAGCCGCCGGCGCACATCAGCTGGATCCGGGCCAACGGCCAGCCGCTGAACCTGCCTGGCCGGCCGCAGCGAGTCTACCAGAGCGAGGTGACGCTGACAAACGTGACGAGATCCGATCGCGGTGTGTACCGCTGCTTCGCCAACAATAACGTTGGCTACGGGGCGAAGCACGACGTCCGGATCGACGTCAACTATGCGCCCAGCATTCGGGGCGCCCGGCTGCACAACCTCTACTTGCAGGTGAGGCGGCCGTTTCCCCCATCTGCGATTGATCACTTTACCAGCTCCCGTTCCTTTCGATCGATCACTTTACCTGCTTCCGTTCCTTTCGATTGATCACTTTACCAGCTCCCGTTACTTTCGATCGATCACTTTACCTGCTTCCGTTACTTTCGATCGATCACTTTACCTGCTTCCGTTCCTTTCGATTGATCACTTTACCAGCTCCCGTTACTTTCGATCGATCACTTTACCTGCTTCCGTTACTTTCGATCGATCACTTTACCTGCTTCCGTTCCTTTCGATTGATCACTTTACCAGCTCCCGTTACTTTCGATCGATCACTTTACCTGCTTCCGTTACTTTCGATCGATCACTTTACCTGCTTCCGTTACTTTCGATCGATCACTTTACCTGCTTCCGTTACTTTCGATCGATCACTTTACCTGCTTTCGTTACTTTCGATTAATCTCTTCTCCATCTACAGATCTTCAAGCTGTATCACCCCCCGAACTTCAGATGTTTTACAGTGGATCAACGTCTCAAAATTCATGTCCTCAAGATGTATCGTCCAGCCTAATTCATGTCTGACTTTAAGGATGCCACATGATCTTTAAACCATTTTTTTGATTCCAGGCTCCCGAGCGAAACTTCGAGGTAACCCTGGAATGCGTCTCAACGGGCTTCCCCGATCCCGAGGTGGCATTCTACAGGGGCACAGTGGTGCCCAAAGCCGGACCAGCCCCTGCCAGACAGCCAGGTGATCAAGAATGAATTCCCATTCTCCGTTGAGCGCCTGCGCAGCCAGGGTGCGGCCGGCACCCAAGTCTACGAATTTTTCTATTCCCTTCGAATCAAACCGGTTCGCGACATTCACCTTGGCAACTACACCTGCGTTGCTAAGAACAAGTACGGCGTGGCGGCCGCCGTGCTGCAGTTGGTTAACGAGGAGGTCTGCCAGGGCCCGCTCTGCTTCGGCAACAGTCTGGAACCCCTGCCCGGCAGCCGGGCTAACCGCCTGATTGACAATTCTGTCGGACTGGCCTTCGGACTGCTGCTGGTGGCAAGTGTGTTTTACTACGAATGTGATTGACGAGTTTCTGCTAGACTGGTCTTTAGACGGTATCGAATCTACGGAAGTGTAGCTTCATTAATAATTAATTAATCAAAGGGAAAGTACATTCAAATTAGGATTGATAGTAATTATTTATTATAGATGGGCCGCTGTTCTATTTTTAGAAACACAAATGTACGTTTACTGCGTACATTGGAGTTTTAAGATTGTATTTCTATGCGTACATTCCATTATTACGTAACAAGGGCGAAATTTCTGCTCTAAAAAATTGAAATAATTGGC